>CANTUQ010000208.1:9170000-9567500 GCA_947683425.1 Excoecaria cochinchinensis | reverse complement strand
ATGGCACCATTTTTTGCATGTGTTCTTCGGCTGCCTTCTCTCCAAAATTCTATTCTTCACTTTCTTCTTCCTTTTGAGTTACAATTCTTTCAAACCATGAGCCCATAATTTCTGTTAATTGACCAAGAAATTGTTTAGTAGAGTTGAGGTTTCTAACTAGTAAGGTAAGTAAATCGGATTCCAATCTCTTTTTACCTCTTTTCTTGTTGATATTATGATTGAGTTGGTTTTGGTTTCTTATTGCAAATTATGGAATTTGGATGGTGCGTGTGGTGGTAGAAACAAGAAGAGTGAAAGGGAAGATGAAGCTTGATGAGTCAAGTATCAAGTGAGCTCATTGGGAGCATAGGAGTTTGAGGTTTGGGAACAAACTAATTTGTGTATGCTAATGGATAGATTGTGTGTTTAAATGTGCAAATTATGTTTTGGGATTTATTGAATTGAAGAAATGAACATATTAAGTTATAGTGAAAACTATGAATCAAATTGACCTAGTTTGAACCTTAATCTTGGATGAATTATGGAATTATTGTATTTTGTGAGCAAATGAATTAGTTGAGAAATTGTTAGTGGTATGGTATGCATGATTGGGTTAGGAATGTGTAGCTTGAATTAATTGTGAAAGTGATGTCGAATGAGTATAGTATAGTGACAAAAATATGAACCTTAATATTTGGGGTGTGAGTATTGATTGTGTCAAATGGCCTTTGAGGTCTATTATGACCCGTGTGAACTATTTATGCTGTAAAATGAGTTTTATGACTCTAAATTAGATGAAACTAACTGGGTTGAATCCATGAATTCTATCTCTTTAAATGTTGTAGAAATAGTCGTGCTGATTGGGGGACTCTAAAGTCTCCAAAATTACATATAAGTGAAGCTAGAATCTCTGTAGGAGGGTTTTGGGATAAGTCATGCTCCCTAGACCATAACTCCTTGAATTTGAGTATAAATGCTATCTAAGTTAATTCAATTGGAAGTTATCTCATATATGAGTAAATGATTAGTAGATCATGTTGGTTAAAAATGCCATTAAAGTTGGTTTAGAAGTCATGCGTTTGAGATACAAAAAAAAAATGTAACTGTAGCGTAAGTTCAGTATAGGTCTCTCCTGACCTTTGGTTACTATTTTGCCAATAGATCGAGTTACATTAATTGAAATTGGTTGCTTAAAATTGGAACTGAAATCTAAGATCCACAGCTAAAAATGTCTCAGCAATGTGGTTGAGCTAATTCTAGCTCTAAGTGTCCCAAAAGTTGCCAAAACAGAGGTGTCTCTACTTTGGCCGGCTCATTTGAACAGTTATGGTTTTATAACTCATATCTAACGTTTTATACGTCCAAATGACCTGCAACTTGTTCCATTTGAAACTTAACATCCTAGGGAACAAATATTAAGAGGATGTTTTGTCTAGAAATGAGTTTTAGGCATCGTTATATGCTTTGCAAAATTGGGTAGTGAAGCAGTCCTGAGATTCTGCTTCTATTTTTCTAAATTTTGGTATGTCACGGTGACAACCAATTCATTGCTACTATGAATAATGCCTAAAGAAGGCAGAATGCTTATTTTTGGACTTCACGGTCACAACAAAGTCTTTTCCACCGTGATCTCCTCTGTTTTGACTATTTTATGTATTTTTCTTCTCGAATTGAACCCATATCACACTAAAACTTTCTAGGATCTATTTGATGCATATTTAGGACTATATAATGAGTATAAGAATAATTATCACTTGGAAAATGCACACGAATATGATTAAGATAAGTAGCAAACTATTAAAGTAATAATTTATCGTTGTATGAAATAGAATTCAGTCAAGTTTAATGACATTGTTGAGAGTTATAATACCTTAATCCATATGAGCATGTATAATATGAACAAGTATGCATAATTATGAGTTGAGATTAAGTTATACACATAAGAAGGATATCAAATGAAATAAGTTTGCTTAGTGTGAATATAAACCATATGTAGGTGTGTAATGAGGTTGGACTCTATATGATGGAAATAAGGGCATGATTAAAATGAATGAGATGTGTAAGAGTATGACCTAATGTTTGTAATGAACACATGTAAATTTGACATACTCAGTTATTATTACGGAATATCCAAATATGTAGACGTTAAATTGATTTTGTTGATGTTATACTGGTTTTTGTGGATATATGAGTGATTATATATAAGATATTGACTAATGTGATTTATGGCCTTGAGCTTATGAGTTACTTATTATATGAAGACCAAAAATGTGGCAAAATAGGTGAGTGTATGTCTATATACATATTTATGTATAAATAATTGATATGAATCGAATGATGAAATATGAGGTATGCACGAAATGCGTTATGTTTTGATAATTAGTTATGTCATGGTCACAACCAAATGGTTGTCACCGTGAGGCATATGAATGAAGAGTAATTCTTTATATATCATTGTTTAATGTGGTATGATGATATGGAAAGGAATCTATAATAGTGTATCAACATCATGTAGACTCGTGAAATGATTATGAGCTATATGAATGTGTACTTTGGAAAAGAATGTGAACATGATTGTATGCTTACAAACATATGTGAGCTATTGTGCATTATGATCTATTTCATATGACTATATGAACAATGTGAATTGTGAATGATAGATAGATAACTGCAAATAATAATTAACCTGCGACTCAAGTAATAGATAGATAGGCATGCCTATAGGGTCTAAGTGCTGCAGCTTAATGCGTCCGATTCCTTTATAATCACAATGAGATTTGAATCCTTATTGGATTCTTCAATGCGAAATTATTGATAATGTTGATATTTTGTACCTTAGGGTACCAATGCTAATGTGAGGTATCCACAGAAAATAATGTGATGACTGTACCCTTTAGGTACCAATCCGATACCCGTTATCCACGTCTTTGAGTTGCAGGCAAGGCAAAGAAAGATTAATGATAATTATGTGGTCATTTGAAGGAAAGTTTTAAATATGAGAATATGAATACAAAGTTACATAGTTTGAGATGAGATGCATTTATATGATTCTTTCGCATGAATGCATATCGTGCGATGCGTAATGTGCTATAATTGTAATAAGTTGTGGATATGTTATATTATCATAGCATGTTTGTAGAAGCATGATTTTGTGTGCTTGTCTATTAATTACAAGCAAGGTGAATGATAATATTGAGCATTTTAATAGAATGTTATATTATTGGAAATGTGAATACGATGCGTTAAAATTTGACTTGTGATATAGCCATATGAACATGACTCATTAGTAAGGCTATGAGTAAACTAAGATGTGTGATATGCTATGTTTATATTAATTTGATCCCAAAGTGTATGTCTGTTCAGATATATATGTGTGAATGAGGTATTCTTATGTGCATGGTAACATATCGTTATTCACTTCTAAAAGTGATGAAAATAGTATATAGGATGAATGTTATGTTGTGAATATAGCAATGTAAGTTTATGCATGATGCAAGAATTATACTATAAGAGAACTTGAGTATGGGACGTATATGTATAATGACTTATTATTGCATCAATAAGAAAGGCATATATTATGTATATGTGTGAATTCAAGGCATGAAAAGACTTGATTAAATGATTGTTTTGTATAAGAATATTATGTTATTATTCCCCACTAAACGTTGTCGCTTAGCATGGATGTTTTATCCATGTAAGTTTCTGAAGATAGAGCTTTTGGAAGGCAGTCCTGCATCGCCAACAACCAACACATTTGGAATCCGCTGTTTATGTAGATCTTTTTGTAATAGGATGGAATAAGCATTTGTAATTGACATGTTAATGAGAACTAAATATTTTGTAGCATAAGTTGTATTCTTGTAAAGTGCAAACTGTAATAAGACTATAAGAGTTCTGTAATTTAATGCATGAATTATCATAATGCAATTGAACGTTGCCTGTTAAAAAAATTTATTATTTCTAAACCTTGTATGGAATACTGTTCTATGCGCATGTGATAGTGTTGTGACACTCCACAACCATCGTAGTAAGATTCTACGGGTGGTTAGGGGGTATTACAAAAAATGCGTATAGTTTTGTGTTCGCCTGATGCAGATTTCTTCGTTTTCTTTAGAATGTCGAAGGATTCTTCTCATGAAGCAATGAAAGAGATTTATAGAAGTGATAGTCCTAAAGATTCATGTGTTAAAGTGTGTATTGAATATCTTAATTGTGATACTTATGTGATCGGTCCTTCGTAGCATAATGTAAATGTGTATAATGTGTATGAGAACTATTTTTAAGTGATTCAAAGTAATGAGTTATTTGATAATTTGATTGAAGTGCTATCCCATGAATTTGAATAAGTTCTGAGTATGGATGATTATGAAATTGAGAAGGATGTGGAATGCAAAGGAAAGTGGTAACAGTTTGTACGCTTGTCAGCTATCTCGTTGAAATCATTTGAACATGTGCATATTGAAACATGGGGATGGGAAAAGTGCATTAATATTGCATAAACTGCATTTTTGCATCATTTTGCATACATATATCATTATAAAAACATTTTGCATCCCTTGATCGTATGTGCAAAACATATGTGTATGTGTCTCATTCTAATTGAAAGCTGATAGGATGTACATAAAGTGTTTAGTGTTATAAAAAGGACTATTAATGAGGAGTGAAGTGTTTGTTAATGAAGTATAAAGTATGAGTAATCAAAGTAAAAAGAGGAAGTTATTTACAAAGATTATATAAGAGAATGTGAATAATATTGTGAGTGAAGAATGAATAGTATGAGTGAAAGAAGTAACATGTGCATTCAGTAGAATTGATGTGTCAAGGATTGTTCAATAAGAGAATAAAAAGTAGTAGTGTCTGAATACAAAGTGTAGGTATTTGGGGTTTGAATAAAGATAAAGTTTTTCTGGAAGTGCTTCAATAGAGGAAAGTTTAGTATCCTCTATTGTTGGATCGGGTTTGAATTTCGAGGACGAAATTTCTTAAGGAGGGAAGGGTTATAACAGCCCAATTTATACCCTAGTAGGATTTGTGGTGTCCTAATAATTATGAGGATGTGTATTAATAAGAGAGGACACATTGGAATGAGTGCTTGGCTTAGCAAAGAATTTGTGTGGAGGTTCGAACAAGTCATGGAATAAGTGGTCTGAGTGAGGGGATTGCCGCGAGCACGACATCGCCGCGAGCATGACAGAACACTCTAGCAAAAATATTATAAAAGTTAGATTTAAGGTGCAATTGAGGACCCAATTGAATAAATAACATAAGTTTAAGTGACTAATTGGTAATTATGCTTGATTAAAGTTAATGGAGGTTAATTAGTGTTAATCAAATTCAGATTTTAATAATGAGGATTAAGGAAGAGTTAGTGGAATCCAAGTGTCTTCCTTTGGCTTTGCCACTTCAGCATTTGCATGCATTGGAGGAAAAAGAGTTGGATTGGCATGCATTGGAGGAGAAAGAGGTGGATTGGCATGCTTTGGGGGGAAGAGTTAGTGGAATCCAAGTGGCATGAGCTACCTTAGTTCCCACATGCAATATAAGTTTTGAAAGGGAGCGAAAACTTCATTCTTTGCATGTGATCTTCAGCTACTTCCTTTCAAATTTTCTGTCCTTCTTCTTCTTCTTCTTCTTCTTCTTCTTCTTTCTTACGTGATTTATCTCCTTCAAATTCTGATTCCATAATTTATGTTGGGTGATCAAGTGAGTGATTAGTAGATTGAAGTTTTTGAGTTAGCAAGGTAAGTGTTTAATTGGGCTATTCTTCATCATCATCTACTCCTTCATTTATGTTTTGAGATGGGAATTAATCCCCTTGTTTTCAATTCTGCAATTTTGACTATGCTTGTAATGGTGGCTATGAGAAAGGAAAAAGAAAGAGGAGGAATGATGATCAAGGTGTCAAGTGAGCTTAAATGGAGCTAAGGAAATTAAGGTTTCGGAACTAAATGTGTTTTGTACGTGTAAATTAATTGACTATGTGTTAAGACTATTTGTGTTATGCTATAAGATGTTTGAATTGAAGAAAGGAATGCATTGAAGTATGATGATTTCTATCAGTCTTTTGAACCGTAATTTTCGGGTGAATTATGAATTTGTACATAAATGAATTTGTTGAGGAATGGCTATTAGCATGTTTTGCATATTTGAGTTAAGGATGTGAAGATTGAGTTTTTTGTGAAAATTGTGTTAAATGAGCTAGTTGGGAAGTGTTTAGCTAGTTAGTAAGTTTCATTTTGACTTATTGGTATTGTCAATATAATTATGTGAGTTCATAAAGTATAGTGAGAAAGGAGATTAATAGGCTGATATTGCTATGTACATGTCTTAAAGTGTGGTAAACGTAACTTTGATATTGAGACCTTTAGGGTCATTAGAAATGGCTTATAGTGTGGTTCATTTTCTGTAGGAGGGCCTTTTGGAGCATGTTATGTTCCTTGGGCCATAACTCCTTGTGTTTTAATCAAATTGAGATAAGAAGTGTGTCTTCTGTAAGTTAAAATATATATGGATAAATTATTAATGGATCATGTTGGTTAAAAATGTCATTAAAGTTGGTTTAGACGCCATGTGCATGAAATGCGAAAAATGTACCTGTAGAGTAAGTTTCTGTGTAGGTATCTCTTGACCTTTGGTGACTCTTTTGCTCATAGATTGAGTTATATTGCTCTAATTTGATTTCTTCAAAGTGCAGCGGAAACATAAGATCCGCACCTAAATATTTCTAAAATATTGTTGAGCTAATTCTTACTCTAAGTATCTCAAAAAGTGGTCCAAACATAGGTATCCCTATTCTAGCGGGTTAATCAGAACATTATAGGTTGTTTAGGTCATATCTGATGTTTTATATGTCCAAATGACCTGAAACTTATCCCATTGGAAACTTAACATCCTAGGGAACAATTGTTAATAAGGACATTTGTCCTAAAAATTAGGTTTAGATGTTTCTTTAAGCGATGCAAGTTTGAGGTGAAAAGCAGTCTCGTAGGACACCTGATGGAAGTTACTGTCGCGAGCGCAATAGAGGTCACAAAGCGCAATAGAACAAGTTATATGAAGGATTTTATTCTCATTTTAGAGCCCATGGTTAGCATGAATCAATTCCCCACCTTTACCCTCAACTAATTTGTATATTTTTATGTGTTTTTCTTCCCAAATTGAACCCATATTACTCCTAAACATTTCAGGGTCTATCCAATGTATGTTTAGGATTATCAAATGATTATAGGATTAGTTATCTAGGAAAATACACATAAACATGATTAAGATTAGTAGTAAACTAATGAACTAATAATGTATAATTATATGAAATAGAATTTAGTCAAGTTAACTTACATTTAAGTATTATGATGCCTTAATCTATATGATCATGTGTAGTATGAACAAGTATGCATAATTATGAGTTGAGATTAAGTTATACACATGTTAAGTATAGTAAATGGAATGAGTTTGCTTAATGACAATATGGACCATATATAAATGTGTAATGAGGTTGGATTGTATATGAGGAAAATATGTGTATGATTGAAGTGAATGAGATGTGTGAAAGTATGACTATAGGTTAAACGAATGTGTGATTGAGAAACAATATTTTGATGTGTATTTTGGTAAATCATGAGTTAGATGGTGAAATTGAAAGGCATGAATTGATATCGCATTTGTTGATGAATTGATTGAATGATGATGAGTTGCATTGTCTTGTTGTCATGTTTGAATGTTTAGATTGAATTATGTTCATGACATGTAAATAAATAAATTGACAATAGATCATATTGGCTAATAATGGGTTTGGAATAGACCATAAGAGTTGCATGTGAAAGGGGTGAAACATGGGTCATGGGAAGTGAAGGTTTGAGAGCAAGGAATGAGAATACCTATTCTGTCACGAGCGCGACAGAATGCTCTCCTAGTCAAGGATGGATTCTGTCACAAGCACGACAGAATCGAGGGCTGCGTTTTATCGCGAGCGCGATAGAAGCTTTATGTTGAGTCTTTCGCGAGCGCGACATGGGTCACGAGCGCGACACTCTTGTATAATTGAGATGACTTCTTTAATGAAAAAAATGTATTCAATCAATATGTATGAATAATTAATAAGCATGTATATGATTTCAATTTTATGGTTAGTATGTGATTATGTATACATATATATGAGATTGATCTTAGGTATATGTATATATATATCTATATATGTGCGATCTTATGCAATTGCCATGATAAAGTAATTGTGATGCGAACTGCAATGCATGTGAACAATGGGATGAGGAATAACTGAATGATATTATAATGTTATACTTGCTATGACAATGAGAATAACCGAATTAATAATTTAGCTTGCAAGTCAAGTAGTAGATAGATAGGCATGCCTATAGGGTCTAAGTGCTGCAGTCAAAGGCGTCTGATTCCTTTGGAATCATCAATGCGATTTGAATCCAATTCGGATACCTCAATGCAAATTATGTTATTTTATTTATTATTTTTGTACCCTCGCATACCAATGCGATAAATGCGTATATACGGATATTATTGTGTTTACAGTACTCTTGAGTACTGAGGCGATACCTGATTATCCGCGTCATTGAAATGCAGGCAAGGCTAAATTAATAAGAGTAATGTTTAAACAATGTGAAATATGAATAAGCTGGTTGTGAGTTCAATGCGAAATACGTTGACTAATGCGATAAAATAATATGGATGGATTGTGACTATTTAATACTTGAATACAGAATATGTACATACATGATTCATGAAAATTGTTAAGCTGAACTCATCATTATTTTGCTAGTAACATGATATATCTTATACATGATTAATCATTGCATTGTATGTTATATGTATATATGTTGTTTTCCCCACTAAGCATTATTGCTTAGCACGGGTGTGTGAACTAATTGAGTGATTTAAAATTATGTGACAAACTATTGTGTGCGATTGTAATGGGCATGTGAAAGCCATGAGATGGTGTAACTGAAAGGTGATTGTCATACAATGATATGTACTTGGATCATATATATATATATATGTGTGTGTGTGTGCATTTATTGATTCTAAAATATGGAAATTTTATGATTCTTTTATTATTGCGATGAAATATCTTTATGTTTATAATTAAGAAATTATAATCTTATGTATATATATATGGATAAGAATGCAATGTGCATGTGAAGAATACGTGATAATGTGAATTCTAATGTGATTATCCAACGTGTGGGCCTAGAAATAGTGAGTACGAAGCATGATAGATATCATAAACCTTGTTGTGCTTATAACATGGTTAATGAGTATACTTGAACATTATGTTATTGTATAATGTATTATGTTCCCCACTAAGCGTTATCGCTTAGAATGGATGTTTAATCCATGTAGGTATCTGAAGATAGTCTTTTGGAAGACAATACTGCATCGCCAAAGGCCAACACATTAGGAACCGCTGTATATGTAGAATATTTGTAATATTATAAGTTGTGTAGCTATAGTTAGTAATGTGCAAGGGGACTAATTTTTTGTATTAAGACAGTGATATTTTGTAAAGTTAATAATAAATAAAGACTATGAGTGTTTTGTAATGTAACACATGGATTTTCAGAGTAAAATTGAGTGTTGTTTTGAAAGAAAAATTTATTAATCCTGAGTTTTATGTGAATGTTAATTCGTGTTCATGTGTTGTCATGTGTCACTCCATAGCCATCGTAGTAAAGCTCTATGGGTGGTTAGGGGGTGTTAGAATTAGTGGTATCAGAGCATAGGTTTAGTCATTTCTAGGCTAGAGGAGAATAAAAATGTAATGGCTTGAATTACACCTTGGTAGTAATTGGTTTAATTGGCTTAATTAAGGAGGTGTGTGTGTGTACTAATTTGTGATGTGGACTAAATCGAAATAAAAGGAAGGACTTAATTGAATAACTAAAGATAGTTTAAGTGGTTTATTGGTAAAAGTGCAAGATAATGTTAATCAAGATTAATTAATAGATAATTAGAACTAACTAGATGTAGATTTTCTTATGTGGGATTAAGGAGACACTTGTAACCTCCCCTACGTCCCCATTGGAAGGATGTGGGTGCGTTACCGATGCTCACTCACACACATGCTGTCACACCCCGTTTGCTCCCTAGTAGAATGAGCCATCTGTGTGTGCATCCATTGTGTGTGCCTTGGCATGTGTTAAAGGACATTTTAGGTAAAAATATGTGTTTTAAGGGTTTTATTAGCATGTGGATGCATGTATGTTATTAGGGTGTGAATTAGTTGGGTTAAGTTTGGGTGTGCATGAGTGTACTATTGTAGGGTGTGAGTAGTGGAGTTAGGGTTGTGTGCTTTACTCACACATTAGTCGGGTGTTTTAAGTTGAGAGCGTATTGTGTGTGAGTAGTGTATGCTTGTTGAGTGTGAGTGGTCAAGTTCCACCAATCTTAGGATGACACGTGGCTAGGGTTTTTGGAAATGGGTGTAAAAAGAAAGAGAAAGAAGGGCAGCCACTCCTACTGCCTCTCGCCCTGTTTTCTCTTCTTCATTACTCCTTCTTCCTCTTTTCCCTTCCCTTTGTGTCCTGGTATTTGATTCAAGTGATTTGTGGTGGAATTTGATTGCTCCTCAACCTCCGCGAGGTAAAGTTTTCCACATTTTTATCATTTTCTTCACACAATTCATTTTCTTCTTTGCATTTCTAGATTGGGTTTTGATTTAGGGTTTTTGTTTGGGTGTTCTTGGTGTGTCGGCTGTTAGTTGAGCCTCCCCGTAACCCAAAAGGCAAGGAGAAAGCTGGAAGTAGTGGAACCAAGTAATCGAAGCTAGGATTTCAGGTTTGGGAACTTCTGCATTTTTGTGTTTATGTTGTGGTTGAATGATTTGTGGTAATTTGATGATCGTTGTGACGCATGCTGGAAGTAATGTGACGTGTTTTAGTTGATTTAAGTTTCAAAATAAAAGAACCGATTAGTGTGTTTTGGGTTTACTGTGACTTGCTGGGTTGCTGTTATTGGAATTTGCTTTTGTTCAAATGTGATTTAATTGTGTTAAGGGTGTTAAAAGTTGTGTCTGTGCATTGCTGGTGGCGAGGAAAGTAGTGATCTGAGGTAAGTGGTTTTTGAAGAAATGTGTTTTAACGTTCTGGGCAAGTTTAGGAACTAGGGATTTCTGTTGTAGTTGCAAAATGCAGAAAATCAGTCAGTCCAAGTCTCGATCGGCCTACCATCTTTCGATCGGAAATGCCTTGAGTGCGTCACGCTCGGCTATCGATCAGAAGATGGGAAGCTACGATTGGGAGAGTGGATCTCGGCACTCATGACCCTAGTTTTTCCACCCCGATCGGCTGTGTGGGGAGAGGCCAGTCATGAGTAATGATGGCCAGTCACGACTCGTGACCAGCCAAGAGGCCAGTCACGAGTAGTGATGGCCAGTCACTACTCGTGACTAGCCAAGAGGCCAGTCATGAGTCGTGAAGTCACGAGTGGTGATGGTCAGTCACTACTCGTGACCAGCAAAGAGGCCAGTCACGAGTGGTGACGACCAGTCACGACTCGTGACCGGCCAACCCGGTGCGAGTGGTTACCTCTGTTCGGCCTATTTTCTGAAATTGCCCAGTTTTAACAAAAAAATGAATGTCGTATCTCTTCTGAATGGACTTATACTACTGTATGATACATGTCATGCTTTTATATGCTTTTATATGAGTGATACCATGATTCTTCAGATGAATTGTATACTGTACTTTGAAATATGATTTGTATTATACATGACCTGTGAGAGTCAATCTAGTGGATAGTTAGGCATGCCTAATAGAGTCTCTTAGCTGCAGCCCCAAGTTCTGTCTGGACCCCGATCAGGTCCCCGTTTGGTTCCTCGCGAACCCCTCAGTATTTGGATCTTGTTTAAGGTCCCCTCAGTAAAATAATGTGTTAATGATAAATAAAATGGTTTTTGATTCATACCCGTAAGGTATGCTATGCGTTCAATTCGTGCCCATAAGGTACGCTATGCATTTATTCGTTATCCACTATTGTGAGTCAGCAGGTGTTCTTTTTGTTTTGTCCCGCTTTGACATGATTACGAGAATTTTGGTATTTGGATGCGTATAATGATAAGTTTGAGAAATCAATTAAAGTGTAAATGAATGTGGATGTGAACTTCTGAATGCATGTCTTTATTATGCAAGTATGATTATATAGCTAATATCATTATCCGCATTTGTCATATTTTATGTGTATGGCATCGGCGACCATTGTGAATGTTGTCCACTCTTTTGTTGTGTATTCCCCACTAAGCGTTTATCGCTTAGCACGGTGTTTTATCCGTGCAGGTGCAGAGGATGGTGTTCTTTTGGGAGAGTCGTCGCCAGTCAAGCCAACACAGAGGGATTAGTGTTAGGGCTTTATTTTTGATAGCATGACTGATTCTTTTGTATTGGAACTCTCTTTATACCATTATTTTTGTAAAGCTTCCGCATTTATATACTTTTGGGTTATGTAATTATCTTATTCTGACTTTTGATCAGAACATTTTTGTAACGAATTTTGTTATTGTAATAATGGAATATTCTGATGCTTAGGAAAGTTTTTATTTCCCCGTAATGATGTATGGTTATTATGTATGAATGTATGCTTTGTATCTTTTTATGCTTGGTGACACACCCGGCTCATACGGCTTCTCACTCCTAGAGGATGGGTACGCCTACGTATGGGTAGGGGGTGTTACAGTTTTTGGTATCAGAGCCTAGGTTTAGGCGTTTCTGGGTGTTCTTATTGTGTTGAGGTGTATAGATTTGTATATGTCTAGATCTGTGTTGGCTGACGCGATTGTCTTCTCGTTGTTTTAGATGGCTTCTAACTCTATTCGTGGATCACTTGAGGAGTCTGCCGAGAGTGTGAACCCTCAAGCTGTGGATCCTTCGATTTCTGTGTCGGCTCAACATGCTAGGGTCCAGCCCGAGGCCGCTGCCATGCCTTTTGAAGCTATGTTCAGGCTATCACAGGACATGGCTAGGGTCTTGGAGAGAGTGACTGCTCCTAGAGCTCCTATAGAGAACTATAGAAGGGCTAGTGTTGAAGACTTCTATGGCACAGGGTTGGATGAGTCAGAGTTGGCTGAGAAATGGGTAGACAAAGTGAAGCGTGCTTTGAGAGAAGTCAGGTGTCCTCCTGACTAGTAGGTAGAGTATGCAGTGGCTTTACTGCAAGGGTCCGCTTATGAATGGTGGGAATTGGTTTGTAGGCATCCTCAGCTACCAGATCCGATTACTTGGGATTTCTTTGAGGGAGAGTTCACGAAGAAGTACATAACTCAGACCTATAAGGATGCTAGATGGGCACAGTTTCTGAGCTTGAAACAGAGGGCTTTGTCGGTCTCAGAGTTTGAGAAAGAGTTCAACCGGTTGTCTAGGTATGCTCCAGTAGGTATTATGACTGATGAGTTCAGGTGCCGTCATTTTGAGGCAAGGTTGAATGAGTCTTTGAGGGTTATATTGATTTCCCTGATGAGCACACCGGGTGTGAATTACTACCAGATAGTAGATGCTGCTATGAGGGCGGAGAGATCAGAATCTGTGTTGAGAGAGAGGGCTCAGAGGAGGAACCCTTCTAGCGGAGGATCTTCTTCTTCATCCTTGGGTAAGAGATCAAGGAACCCGCAGGATGATTCATCATCTGGTCCAGCCACTAGAGGCAGGAGATAGGGTTCTGCAGCTGTGTCAGGTTCTGGTAGAGGTGGTAGACCTGAGGCTACATCAGTATGTCCTCATTGCAATAAGACTCACCGGGGTGAGTGTAGGTGGCTCACTGGTGGGTGTTTCCGGTGTGGGAGCACTGAACATCTTCTGGCCAGTTGTCCGAGGTTTATGAGGATTCGGGTTCACAGAGAGAGGCTAGCAGAGTGGGTTCGAATACTACACAGGCTGCGCGCGGTAGAGGCCGAGGTAGAGGTCGAGGCGGTCGACCTAGAGAGGGAGCTGCATCAGAGTTTGTTGAGCGTCAGTTACCAGTCTCAGCTAGAGCCTATGCTGTGAGAGCCAGAGAGGAGCAGGATGCGCCTGATGTTATTGCTGGTAAGTTCCTACTCCATGACACTGAATTGTATGCTCTAAATGACCCTGGTTCCACACACTCATACTTGTGCACATATAAGATTTTTGATAAGTTGCATTTGGTTGATCAATTAGATTATGAGATATGTGTGACCAGTCCATTAGGGCATAGTGTCAGTGTGAGTAGAGTCTATAAGAATTGTCCTTTGTTAGTTGAGGGAGTTGTGTTTCCAGCAGATTTGATTGAGTTGCCTTTCAGAGAGTTTCATCTGATTCTGGGTATGGACTGGTTGGGTAAGCATCGGGCTGTAGTTGATTGCCATAGGAAGATAGTGGTGCTTTGGGATAGAGGTCAGTCTCCTGTGTTTGTGAAAGGATTGGGTGCTAGTTCTTTGAATAATGTGATTTTAGCGATGCAAGCTAAGAGGTTCATTAGGAAGGGTTGTGAGGCCTTCCTAGCGGTTGTGTTGGATTCCAAGAGGGATCAAGTTCAGATTGAGGACATCCCGATTGTGCGGGAGTTTAGTGATGTGTTTCCGAGTGAATTGCCAGGTTTGCCTCCTGAGAGAGAAGTTGAGTTGTCCATAGAGATTATGCCGGGTACCACTCCCATATCGAAACCACCTTATCGGATGGCTCCTGTAGAGTTGAGAGAGCTCAAAACTCAGCTACAAGATCTATCGGATAAGGGGTTTATTAGACCCAACATATCTCCATGGGGAGCTCCTATTTTGTTTGTTAAGAAGAAAGATGGATCTTTGCGGATGTGTATTGATTATAGGCAAATTAACAAGGTCACAGTGAAGAATAAGTATCCTTTGCCTAGGATTGAGGATTTGTTTGATCAACTTAGAGGTGCAGGTGTTTTCTCAAAGATTGATCTTTAGTCAGGGTATTATCAGCTTCGAGTTAAGGATGAGGATGTGGTTAAGACTGCATTTCGGACTCGGTATGGCCACTATGAGTTCCTTTTGATGCCGTTTGGTTTGGCCAATGCTCCAGCGGCATCCATGGATTTGATGAACAGGGTATTTAGGCCATACTTAGATCGGTTTGTAGTGGTGTTTATAGATGACATCTTGGTGTATTACAAGAATGAGAGTGAGCATAAAGAACATCTCCGGTTGGTTTTGCAAGTATTGAGAGAGCATCGGTTATTTGCTAAGCTTAGCAAGTGCGACTTTTGGCTTCGGGAAGTGTCATTTCTGGGTCACATTGTTTCGGCTAGAGGTATTTAGATGGATCCGGCCAAGATTGAGGCGATAGTTGATTGGAAAGCGCCTAGGAATGTTCAGGAAGTGAGGAGTTTTCAGGGTTTGGCGGGTTACTACCGTCGATTTATTAAGGGTTTTTCAGTGATTGCTGCTCCGATGACAAGGTTGTTAAGAAAAGGCATCAGGTTTGAGTGGTCGGATAAGTGTCAGGCTTGTTTTGAATGGCTGAAGCAGTTGCTAGTCGAGGCTCCTATACTTACTCAACCCATCTCGGGTAAAGAGTTTGTCATGTATAGTGATGCATCGGGTGTCGGTCCTGGGTGTGTACTAATGCAGGAAGGTAAGGTTGTGGCTTATGCTTCTCGACAGTTGAAGCCACATGAGAGGAATTATCCGACGCATGATTTAGAGTTAGCGGCTGTGGTTTTTGCTTTGAAGATTTGGCGCCATTATCTGTATGGGGAAAAGTGTAGGATCTTTACGGACCATAAGAGTTTGAAGTATTTCCTCACGCAAAAGGAGTTGAACATGAGACAGCGCTGTTGGCTTGAGTTGTTTAAGGACTACGACTGCATTGTGGATTACCATCCTGGTAAGGCTAATGTAGTCGCAGATGCTTTGAGTCGGAAGTTGGTTTCAGCCTTGTTCTTGAGACGGTTTAGATGGAGGTTTGATTCAGACAGAGCTTTGGTTGCTCAGTTGAGAGTGAAACCTTCTTTGAGACAGAGGATTGTGGATGCTCAGAGGGATGATGAGAGGCTACAGCGGATTGTGCAGGAGGTTAGTTCAGGTAAGCAGTCTAATTTCTCAGTTTTGGATGGAGTGTTGATGTATAGGAACCGCTTGTGTGCACCGAAAAATGAGAAGTTGAGGAGACAACTTACGAGTGAGGCGTATAGTACGATTTTTACTATGCATCCTGGCAGTGAAAAGATGTATCGGGACATGAAGCAATTTTATTGGTGGTTCGGTATGAAGAGGGATATTGTGGATTTTGTGTCCAAGTGCTTGACATGTCAGCAGGTAAAGGCCGAGCATCAAGTTCCTTCGGGATTGCTTATGCCTTTATCCGTTCCCGAGTGGAAATGGGATGACATTGCTATGGACTTTGTATCTGGTTTGCCTTTGACACAGAGGAAGCATGATTCTGTATGGGTGATTGTGGATAGACTTACGAAGTCAGCTCATTTCTTTCCTGTGAGAGTGGACTATTCGATGGATAGATTGGCCAGTATCTATGTGGATGAGATAGTTCAGTTGCATGGAGTGCCGTTATCTATAGTATCAGATCGGGACCCAAGGTTCACTTCAAAGTTTTGGAAAGAGTTGCAGAGAGCTTTGGGTACCAAGTTAAACTTCAGTTCGGCATTCCATCCTCAGACAGATGGTCAGTCAGAGCGAGTCATTCAGATTTTGGAGGATATGTTGAGGGCGTGTGCTTTGGAATTTTCGAGTAGTTGGGACAGATATGTGCCGCTTATGGAGTTTGCCTACAATAATAGCTATCAGTCGAGCATCGGTATGGCACCGTATGAAGCTTTATATGGTCGGCAGTGTAGGACTCCGGTTTGTTGGACCGAGCTATCGGAGCGTTCAGTTATTGGGCCAGAGTTGGTTAGGGATACCGAAGAAACGATCAGAGTTGTGCAGCGAAATTTGAAGGCGGCCAAGGATCGACAAAAGTCTTATGCCAACTTGAAGAGGAAAAATGTGCAGTTTGAGGTCGGTGACAAAGTTTTCCTTAAGGGTTCGCCTTGGAGGAAAGTGCTTAGGTTTGGAAAGAAAGGCAAGCTTAGTCCTCGCTTCATTGGTCCTTATGAGATTTTGGCTAAGGTTGGTCCGGTAGCCTATAGATTGGCTTTACCGATAGAGTTGGCGAAGTTGCACGATGTGTTCCATGTTTCGATGCTTCATCGGTACATGTCAGATCCGTCACATGTTCTTTCGGTTCAGAATGTGCAAGTGCAGCCAGATTTTTCTTATGATGAAGAGCCAAGAGCCATTCTAGCTCGAGAGGTGAGACAGCTGAGGAGCAAGCAGATTCCATTGGTTAAAGTGCTATGGAACCATCATGGAGTAGAGGAAGCAACTTGGGAACCAGAAGAGTCGATGAGAGCTCAGTATCAGCATTTGTTCAGTTCAGGTGAGAATTTCGAGGACGAAATTCTTGTTAGTAGGGGAGAGTTGTCACACCCCGTTTGCTCCCTAGTAGAATGAGCCATCTGTGTGTGCATCCATTGTGTGTGCCTTGGCATGTGTTAAAGGACATTTTAGGTAAAAATATGTGTTTTAAGGGTTTTATTAGCATGTGGATGCATGTATGTTATTAGGGTGTGAATTAGTTGGGTTAAGTTTGGGTGTGCATGAGTGTACCATTGTAGGGTGTCAGTAGTGGAGTTAGGGTTGTGTAACACCGCCTACCCATACGTAGGCGATCCCATCCGATAAGGAGTGAGATGCCGTATGAGTCAAGGTGCCACCAAACAGATGCAAAGCAAATCATACATTCATTTATAACATACATGCAAAACACGGGATAATTAAAAACTTTAAGGAAAAAGAAAGCAATAGCTGATCATGCATTAATATAACAAAACCATTATAATAATGTTATGATTAACTAGCTGAAACAAAAGATAATACATAACCAAAATATGAGTACAAAAGCAGAAGCTATAACAAAACTGATACAAGAGAGTTCTATACAAAAAGAATCATCGACGATTACAAAAAACTAAGCCCTACACTAAAACCTTCTGTGTTGGCTTGACGGCGGCGACTCTCTCAGAGCAAAACTCCTTCCGCACCTGCACGGGTAAAAACACCGTACTAAGCGATAAACGCTTAGTGGGGAAACACACATAAAATATATGGACGGCCATTCACAATGGTCGTCAAGGCATAACACATTCACAATGGCAAATGCAATAGTTTATAACATAATCCATAAGCATGCTCAAAATATAAAGCCATACATTCCACATCTCAAATTCATATCCATTCCGAAATAATCAAACATGCATCTCATCATTATACTCATTCAGATATCACATTAATAATGTCGAATCAGAGCAGAGCAAACCAATCGAACACCTGCTGACTCGAGGTAGTGGATAATGAGTGAACTGAGAGTACCTTACGGGTACGAATTGATTACTGAGGGTACCTCACAGGTACAAATCAAAAGTCATTTTATTTTTATCAAAAACACAATATTTTACTGAGGGGATCTTAAACAAGATCCAAATACTGAGGGGTTCGCGAGGAACCAAACAGGGACCTGATCGGGGTCCGAACTGAACTGAGGGCTGCAGCTAAAAGACTCTATTAGGCATGCCTAACTATCCACTTACTTGACTCAAGCAGGTTATGCGTCATTCGATTCATGTTTCAATGTACAGCATACAATTCATCTGAAGAATCATTGTATTACTCATATAAAAGCATATAAAAGCATAACATGTATCATACAGCAGTAAAGTCCATTCACAAGAAATATGAAATTCATTTTTGTGTTAAAACCGGGAAATTTCAGAAAATAGGCCGAACGGGGACCAACAAGGTTGGCCGGTCACGAGTCGTGACAGGCATCACAACTCGTGACTGGCCTCCTCCCCTGGCTGGTCACGAGTCGTGACTGGCAGTCACTACTCGTGACTGGCCTCTTCCTGGCTGGTCAAGAGTTATGACTGGCAGTCAAAACTCGTGACTGCCCTCTCTGGCTGGTCACGAGTCGTGACTGGCAGTCACTACTCGTGACTGGCCTCCTCTTGGCTGGTCACGACACACGCGTACATACTGGAAATGGGAAATTCAACAGGATCGCGATTTTCCATTCCCAGGATTCCTAGAACTCAAAAATCAATTCCAAAATGATTCAAACCACTACCAATCTCATCTTACCTTCCAGAAGATGTCCCATACAGCATAAACAACATAAATACAACTCAATTCAGAAATCAAAACAACGAAAATCAAGCATAAACACATTCAAGTTTCTCAAGAACATAAACCCTAAATTACAGTAACTTAAATTCTCAAACAAGATTTCTAAAACAAGTCCCAAACCTGAAATCCTTAGTTTTAAATCACTTAACTCCACTAGTCCCAACAATATCCTTGCCCTTAGGATCTCGAGGAGCCTCAGCTAAGCACAACACATCAAAGAACACCCAAAAAAATACAAACCCTAAGTTAAATCTAAACCCAAAGAAGAAGAAGATGAAAACAAAATGAAAAGAATACATTTACTTACCAAAAAGGATACAAAGAGATGATTAATTCCACCAATAAAGACTTGAAGGCACACTAGAGTTCTTAGAGTGAAGAAAATGAAGAAGAAGAAGAAGATGATGAGGGGAAGAAGGAAACGTAAATCTGCCCTTCCCCTTCTTTCTTTCCTTTTTCTTTTTCTTTTCCAAAACTCTAGACACATGTCATCTCCCTATTGGTGAAACTAACCATTCACACCCAACAATAGTATGAACACACACACACTATGCACTCCCATCTTAAAACACCCTAATATGATATGCTCAAATGCACACAATCATTTCCCAATTAATTCACACACTAATGTCATACATATAACTACATGCTAATAAAATCCTAAAAACATGCATTTTTACCAAAATACCCTTATGATATGCCGAACACATGCAAATGCATGCTCAACAGACAGGCTCATTCTACTAGGGGGCAAACGGGGTGTGACAACTCTCCCCTACTAACAAGAATTTTATCCTCGAAATTCTCACCTGAACTGAACAAGTGCGGATACTGAGCTCTCATCGACTCTTCCGGTTCCCAATTCGCTTCCTCGACTCCGTGATGGTTCCCTAACACTTTTACGAATGGGATCTGCTTACTTCTCAACTGCCTAACCTCTCGAGCTAGAATGGCTCTTGGTTCCTCATCATAGGAAAAATCTGGCTGAACCTGCACATCCTGAACTGAAAGAACATGCGAAGGATCGAATCTGTACCGACGAAGCATCGAAACATGGAACACATCGTGCAACTTCGCCAACTCCATCGGTAACGCCAATCTATAGGCTACCGGTCCAACCTTAGCTAAAATCTCATAAGGACCAATGAAACGAGGACTAAGTTTACCCTTCTTTCCAAACCGAAGCACTTTCTTCCAAGGCGAAACCTTAAGGAAAACCTTGTCCCCGATCTCAAAATGCACGTCTTTCCTCTTCAAGTTGGCATAAGACTTTTGTCGATCCTTGGCCGCCTTCAAATTCTGCTGCACAACTCTGATCTTTTCTTCGGTATCTCTAACCAACTCTGGCCCGATCACTGATCTCTTGGATAGCTCGGTCCAACAAAACGGAGTTCTACACTGCCGACCATACAAAGCCTCATATGGTGCTATACCGATGCTCGATGGGAAGCTATTGTTGTAGGCAAACTCCATAAGTGACACATATCTGTCCCAACTACCCGAAAAATCCAAAGCACAAGCCCTCATCATATCCTTCAGAATCTGAATAACCCGCTCTGACTGACCATTGATCTGAGTGTGAAACGCTGTACTGAAGTTCAACTTAGTACCCAAAGCTCTCTGCAACTCTTTGCAAAACTTGGAAGTAAACCTCGGATCCCGATCTGAAACTATGGATAATGGCACAACATGCAACCGAACTATCTCATCCACATAGATACTGGCCAATCTATCCATCAAGTAGTCCACTTTAACTGGCAGAAAGTGAGCTGACTTCGTAAGCCGATCCACTATTACCCAAACTGAGTCATGCTTCTTCTGAGTCAAAGGCAAACCAGATACAAAGTCCATGGCTATATCATCCCACTTCCACTCAGGAATGGATAAAGGCGTAAGCAATCCCGAAGGAACTTGATGCTCGGCCTTTACCTGCTGACATGTCAAGCACTTAGATACAAAATCCACGATGTCTCTCTTCATACCGGACCACCAATAAAACTATTTCATGTCTCGATACATCTTCTCATTGCTAGGATGCATAGTAAAAGCTGTACTATGCGCCTCACTCATAAGCTGTCTCCTCAAATCCTCAGACTCTGGCACACACAAGCGATTTCTGAACATAAGCACCTCATCCTGAACTGAGAACTCTGACTGCTTACCCGATCTGACCTCTTGCACAAACCGCTATAACCTCTCATCATCCTTCTGAGCATCCACAATCCTCTGTCTCAAGGTAGGCTTCACACGCAACTGAGCAATCAAAGCACCATCTAAACCAAACCTCCATCTAAACCGTCTCAGAAACAAGGCTGAAACTGACTTCCGACTCAAAGCATCAGCGACTACATTGACCTTACTAGGATAGTAATCCACAATGTAGTCGTAGTCCTTAAACAACTCAAGCCAACGGCGCTATCTCATGTTCAACTCTTTCTGTGTGAGGAAGTACTTCAAGCTCTTATGGTCGAAAAAGATCCTACACTTTTCCCCATACAGATAATGACGCCAAATCTTCAAAGCAAAGATCACAGTCGCCAACTCTAGGTCATGCGTCGGATAGTTCCTCTCATGTGGCTTTAACTGTCGAGAAGCATAAGCCACGACTTTACCCTCTTGCATCAAAACACATCTAAGACCAACACCCGAAGCATCACTATAAATGACAAACTCTTTACCCGAGATGGGTTGAGTAGGTATAGGAGCCTCAACTAGCAACTGCTTTAACTAATCAAAACAAGCCTGGCATCTATCTGACCACTCAATCTGACCCCTTTCCGCAACAATCTAGTCGTCGGAGCGGCAATCACAGAAAAACCCTTAACAAACTGACTGTAGTAACCTGCCAAACCAAGGAAACTCCTCACTTCCTGAACATTTCTAGGCGCTTTCCAATCAACTATCGCCTCAATCTTGGCTGGATCCACCTGAATACCTCTAGTTGAAACAATATGGCCCAAAAACGACACTTCCCGAAGCCAAAAATCACACTTGCTAAACTTGGTAAACAATCGATGCTCTCTCAACATCTGCAAAACCAATCGGAGATGCTCCTCATGCTCACTCTCATCCTTGGAATACACCAAGATGTCATCAATGAACACTACTACAAACCGATCTAGATATGGCCTAAACACACGGTTCATCAAATCCATGAAAGCCGCTGGGGCATTGGTCAAACCAAACGGCATCACAAGAAACTCATAATGGCCATACCTAGTCCGAAATGCAGTCTTAACCACATCCACATCCTGAACTCGAAGCTGATAGTACCCTGACCGAAGATCTATCTTGGAGAAAACACCCGTACCACGAAGCTGATCAAACAAATCCTCAATCCTAGGCAAAGGATACTTATTCTTCACTGTGACTTTATTGATCTGCCTATAGTCGATACACATCCGCAAAGATCCATCTTTCTTTTTGACAAACAGAACTGGAGCTCCCCAAGGAGATATGCTAGGTCGAATAAACCCCTTATCCAATAACTCTTGTAGTTGAGTCTTAAGTTCCCTCAACTCTACAGGAGCCATCCGATAAGGTGCTTTCGATATAGGTGTGGTACCTGACATAATCTCTATGGACAACTCGACCTCTCTCTCAGGAGGCAAACCAGGCAACTCGCTCGGGAACACATCACTAAACTCCCGCACTACAGGAATATCCTCAATCTGAACTTGATCTCTCTTGGAATCCAACACGACCGCTAGGAAAGCCTCACAACCTTTCCTGATAAACCTCTTGGCTTGCATCGCAGAAATCACATTATTCAAAGAACTAGCACCCAAACCTTTCATAAACACAGGAGACTGACCTCTATCCCGAAGCACAACTGTCTTCCTATGGCAATCAACTACAGCCCGATGCTTACCCAACCAATCCATACCCAGAATCAGATCAAACTCTCTGAAAGGCAACTCAATCAAATCCGCTGGAAACACAACTAGCTCAACCATCAGAGGACAATTCCTAAAGACTCTACTCACACTGACACTATGCCCTAATGGACTGGTCACACATATCTCATAATCTAACTGATCAACCACATGCAACTTATCAACAATTTTATCTGTGCACAAGTATGAGTGTGTGGAACCAGGGTCAATTAGAGCATACAATTCAGTGTCATGGAGTAGGAACTTACCGGCAATAACATCAGGCGCATCCTGCTCCTCTCTGGCTCTCACAGCATATGCTCTAGCTGCGACTGGCAACTGATGCTCCACTGTCTCTGATGCAGCACTGTCCCTAGGTCGACCACCTCGACCTCTACCACGGCCTCTGCCATAGGTAGCCTGTGTAGCATTCAAACCAACCCTGCTAGCCTCTCTCTGGGAACCTGAATCCTCATACAATCTCGGACAACTAGCCAAAAGATGCTCAGTGCTCCCACACTTGAAGCACGCACCAGAGAGCCACCTGCACTCACCCCGATGAGTCTTACTGCAATGAGGACATGCAGATGTAGTCTCTGATCTGCCACCTCTACCAGAACCTGACACAGCTGTAGAACCCTGTCTTCTACCTCTAGAATCCGGTCCAGCTGATGACTCATCCTGCGAGTTCCTCGATCTCTTACCCGAAGATAAAGAAGATCCTCCGCGAGAAGGGTTCCTCCTCTGAGCCCTCTCTCTCAGCACAGACTCTGATCTCTCAGCCCTTATAGCAGCCTCCAAAATCTGATAATAACTTACCCCAGGCATACACATCAAAGAAATCAAAGCAATCTTCAAAGACTCATT
Organism: Excoecaria cochinchinensis; assembly: GCA_947683425.1. Lineage (NCBI taxonomy): Eukaryota > Viridiplantae > Streptophyta > Magnoliopsida > Malpighiales > Euphorbiaceae > Excoecaria > Excoecaria cochinchinensis. Next base: position 9,543,602 of record CANTUQ010000208.1, on the reverse strand, counting down.
CAACCTCGATTCAAAATGCTTGCATATAAAATCATCTGTCATAACCCCACGCGGAGCATAGCGAGACAACCGATTGAACTCTTTCTCGTAATCTGAAACTGACATGGTCCTCTTCTTCAAACTCAAAAACTGTGACCATCTAGCATCCCTATAAGTCTGAATAACATACTTCTTCGTGAACTCTCCCTCAAAGAAATCCCAAGTAATCAGATCTGGTAGCTGAGGATGCCTGCAAACCAATTCCCACCATTCAAAAGCGGACCCTTGCAGTAAAGCTAGTGCACACTCTGCCTGCTGGTCGGGAGGACACCAAATTTCTCTCAAAGCACGCTTCACTTTGTCTAACCATCTCTCAGCCAACTCTGACTCATCCAAACCTGTGCCATAGAAGTCTTCAACACCTGCCCTTCTCAAATTCTCCATAGGGGCTCTAGGAGCAGTCACTCTTTCCAAAACCCTAGCCATGTCCTGATGCAATCTAAACATAGCCTCAAAAGGCATGGCTGCGGCCTTGGGCTGGACCCTAGCAGGCTGAGCCGACATAGAAATTGATGGATCTACTGCTTGAGGGTTCACACTCTCAGCGGATTCCTCAAGTGATCCACAAGCAGAATTAGAAGCCATCTAAACAAATAAGAAACAACCGCATCAGCCAACACAGATCTAGACACATACACATCTAAACAACTCAACACAACAACAACACCCAGAAACTCCTAAACCGGAGCTCTGATACCAAAAACTGTAACACCCCCTACCCATACGTAGGCGATCCCATCCGATAAGGAGTGAGATGCCGTATGAGTCAAGGTGCCACCAAACAGATACAAAGCAAATCATACATTCATTCATAACATACATGCGAAACACGGGATAATTAAAAACTTTAAGGAAAAAGAAAGCAATAGCTAATCATGCATTAATATAACAAAACCATTAAATTAATGTTCTGATTAACTAGCTGAAACAAAAGATAATACATAACCAAAATATGAGTATAAAAGCGGAAGCTATAATAAAACTGATACAAGAGAGTTCTATACAAAAAGAATCATCAACGATTACAAAAAACTAAGCCCTACACTAAAACCTTCTGTGTTGGCTTGGCGGCGGTGAATCTCTCAAAGTAAAACTCCTTCCGCACCTGCACGGGTAAAAACACCATGCTAAGCGATAAAAGCTTAGTGGGGAAACACACATAAAATATATGGACGGCCATTCACAATGGTCGTCAAGGCATAACACATTCACGATGGCAAATGCAATAGTTTATAACATAATCCATAAGCATGCTCACAATATAAAGCCATACATTCCACATCTCAAATTCATATCCATTCCGAAATAATCAAACATGCATCTCATCATTATACTCATTCAGATATCACATTAATAATGTTGAATCAGAGCAGAGCAAACCAATCGAACACCTTTTGACTCGAGGTAGTGGATAACGAGTGAACTGAGAGTACCTTACGGGTACGAATCGATTACTGAGGGTACCTCACAGGTACAAATCAAAAGTCATTTTATTTTTATCAAAAACACAATATTTTACTGAGGGGATCTTAAATAAGATCCAAATACTGAGGGGTTCGCGAGGAACCAAACGGGGACCTGATCGGGGTCCGAACTGAACTGAGGGCTGTAGCTAAAAGACTCTATTAGGCATGCCTAACTATCGACTTACTTGACTCTAGCAGGTTATGCGTCATTCAATTCATGTTTCAATGTACATCATACAATTCATCTAAAGAATCATGGTATTACTCATATAAAAGCATATAAAAGCATAACATGAATCATATAGTAGTAAAGTCCATTCACAAGAAATATGAAATTCATTTTTGTGTTAAAACTGGGAAATTTTAGAAAATAGGCTGAACGGGGACCAACAAGGTTGGCCGGTCATGAGTCGTGACTGGCATCACAACTCGTGACTGGCCTCCTCCCCTGGCTGGTCATGAGTTGTGACTGGCAGTCATTACTCGTGACTGGCCTCTTTCTGGCTGGTCACGAGTTGTGACTGGCAGTCACCACTCGTGACTGCCCTCTCTGGCTAGTCACGAGTCGTGACTGGCCTCCTCTTGGCTGGTCACGACACACACGTACATACTAGAAACGGGAAATTCAATAGGATCGCGATTTTCCATTCCAAAGATTCCCAGAACTCAAAAATCAATTCTAAAATGATTCAAACAACTACCAATCTCATCTTACCTTCCAGAAGATGTCCCATACAGCATAAACAACATAAATACAACTCAATTCAGAAATCAAAACAACCAAAATCAAGCATAAACACATTCAAGTTTCTCAAGAACATAAACCCTAAATTACAGTAACTTAAATTCTCAAACAAGATTTCTAAAACAAGTCCCAAACCTGAAATCCTTAGCTTTAAATCACTTAACTCCACTAGTCCCAGCAATATCCTTGCCCTTAGGATCGCGAGGAGCCTCAGCTAAGCACAACACATCAAAGAACACCCAAAAAAATACAAACCCTAAGTTAAATCTAAACCCAAAGAAGAAGAAGATGAAAACAAAATGAAAAGAATACATTTACTTACCAAAAAGGATGCAAAGAGATGATTAATTCCACCAATAAAGACTTGAAGGCACACTAGAGTTCTTAGAGTGAAGAAAATGAAGAAGAAGAAGAAGATGATGAGGGGAAGAAGGAAACGTAAATCTGTCCTTCCCCTTCTTTCTTTCCTTTTTCTTTTTCTTTTCCAAAACTCTAGACACATGTCATCTCCCTATTGGTGAAACTAACCATTCACACCCAACAATAGTATGAACACACACACACTATGCACTCCCATCTTAAAACACCCTAATATGATATGCTCAAATGCACACAATCATTTCCCAATTAATTCACACACTAATGTCATACATATAACCACATGCTAATAAAATCCTAAAAACATGTATTTTTACCAAAATACCCTTATGATATGCCGAACACATGCAAATGCATGCTCACACAGACATACTCATTTTACTAGGAGGCAAACGGGGTGTGACAGGTTATGTGCTTTACTCACACATTAGTAGGGTGTTTTAAGTTAAGAGTGCATTGTGTGTGAGTATTGTATGCTTGTTGAGTGTGAGTGGTCAAGTTCCACCAATCTTAGGATGACACGTTGCTAGGGTTTTTGGAAATAGGTGTAAAAAGAAAGAGAAAGAAGGGCAGCCACTCCTACTGCCTCTCGCCCTGTTTTCTCTTCTTCATTACTCCTTCTTCCTCTTTTCCCTTCCCCTTTGTGTCCTGGTATTTGATTCAAGTGATTTGTGGTGGAATTTGATCGCTCCTCAACCTCCGCGAGGTAAAGTTTTCCACATTTTTATCATTTTATTCATACTGTTCATTTTCTTCTTTGCATTTCTAGATTGGGTTTTGATTTAGGGTTTTTGTTTGGGTGTTCTTGGTGTGTCGACTGTTATTTAAGCCTCCGCGTAACCCGAAAGGCAAGGAGAAAGCTGAAAGTAGTGGAACCAAGTAATCGAAGCTAGGATTTCAGGTTTCGGAACTTCTGCATTTTTGTGTTTATGTTGTGGTTGAATGATTTGTGGTAATTTGATGATCGTTGTGACGCATGCTGGAAGTAATGTAACGTGTTTTAGTTGATTTAAGTTTCAAAACAAAAGAATCGATTAGTGTGTTTTGGGTTTACTGTGACTTGCTGGGTTGCTGTTATTGGAAATAGCTTTTGTTCAAATATGATTTAATTGTGTTAAGGGTGTTAAAAGTTGTGTCTGTGCATTGCTGGTGGCGAGGAAAGTAGCGATCTGAGGTAAGTGGTTTTTAAAGAAATGTGTTTTAACGTTCTGGGCAAGTTTAGGAACTAGGGATTTCTGCTGTAGTTGCAAAATGCAGAAAATCAGTCAGTCCAAGTCTCGATCGGCCTACCATCTTCCGATCGGAAATGCCTTGAGTGCGTCACGCTCGGCTATCGATCAGAAGATGGGAAGTTCCGATCGGGAGAGTGGATCTCGGCACTCGTGACCCTAGTTTTTCCTCCCCGATTGGCTGTGTGGGGAGAGGCCAGTCACGACTCGTGACCAACCAAGAGGCCAGTCATGACTCGTGACCAGCCAAGAGGCCAGTCACGACTCATGACCAGCCAAGAGGCCAGTCACGAGTAGTGATGGCCAGTCACGACTCATGACCAGCCAAGAGGCCAGTCACGAGTAGTGATGGCCAGTCACGAGTAGTGATGGCCAGTCACGACTCGTGACGAGCTAAGAGGCTAGTCACGAGTAGTGATGGCCAGTCACTACTCGTGACCGGCCAAGAGGCCAGTCACGAATCGTGATTGCCAGTCACGACTCGTGACCAACCAAGTCTTGAGTGGTGATGGTCAGTCACTACTCATGACCAGCCAAGAGGCCAGTCACGAGTGGTGACGATCAGTCACGACTCGTGACCGGCCAACCTGGTGCGAGTGGTTACCTCTGTTCGGCCTATTTTCTGAAATTGCCCAGTTTTAACAAAAAAATGAATTTCGTATCTCTTCTGAATGGACTTATACTACTATATGATATATGTCATGCTTTTATATGCTTTTATATGAGTGATACCATGATTCTTCAGATGAATTGTATGCTGTACTTTGAAATATGATTTGTATTAAACATGACCTGCGAGAGTCAATCTAGTGGATAGTTAGGCATGCCTAATAGAGTCTTTGAGCTGCAGCCCTCAGTTCTGTTTGGACCCCGATCAGGTCCCCGTTTGGTTCCTCGCGAACCCCTCAGTATTTGGATCTTGTTTAAGGTCCCCTCAGTAAAATAATGTGTTAATGATAAATAAAATGGTTTCTGATTCGTTCCCGTAAGGTACGCTATGCGTTTACTCGTTATCCACTATTGTGAGTCAGCAGGTGTTCTTTTTGTTTTATCCCGCTTTGACATGATTACGAGAATTTTGGTATTTGGATGCATATAATGATAAGTTTGAGAAATCAATTAAAGTATAAATGAATGTGGATGTGAACTTCTGAATGCATGTCTTTATTATGCAAGTATGATTATATAGCTAATATCATTATCCGCATTTGTCATATTGTATATGTATGGCATCATTGTGAATGCAGTCCACTCTTTTGTTGTGTATTCCCCACTAAGCGTTTATCACTTAGCACGGTGTTTTATCCGTGCAGGTGCAGAGGATAGTGTTCTTTTGGGAGAGTCGTCGCCAGTCAAGCCAACACAGAGGGATTAGTTTTAGGGCTTTATTTTTGATAGCATGACTGATTCTTTTGTATCGGAACTCTCTTTATACCATTATTTTTGTAAAGCTTCCGCATTTATATACTTTTGGGTTATGTAATTATCTTATTCTGACTTTTGATCAGAATATTTTTGTAACGAATTTTGTTATTGTAATGATGGAATATTCTGATGCTTAGGAAAGTTTTAATTTCCCCGTAATGATGTATGGTTATTATGTATGAATGTATGCTTTGTATCTTTTTATGCTTGGTGACACACCCGGCTCATACGGCTTCTCACTCCTGGAGGATGGGTATGCCTAGTATGGGTAGGGGGTGTTACACATGCGCACATGCACTGAGCGGAAGCATACATTCATACATAAAAACATACGGAGATACAGCAGAAATTAAAACTTTATGGAAATAATAGTTGAGCATACATTAACTCACATACATATAAACATTCAGCGGAAGCATAAGATGACTGATAAAATGAAGAAGTAACTAAAACTTAATTACAATAAGATCCTTACATATAATCGAATATACAAGAAAAGGCTACAAATTCACAGAATCCGAAATACAGGAGCTGAAACAAAATAATAAAATACTTCTAACTACTATGTGGCCGACCCTGCAGACGCACGACTCGAACCGATCCAAACCTGCCACCTGTAGGGGAAAAGAGCCCGTGCTAAGCGATAACGCTTAGTGGGGAGAGCACACAAGTAAAATGGACGGCCATTCACAATGGTCGCAAGAGCATAATGGCACATGCAATTATTCATAGTAGACGGAATCACATGCTTGCACAAAAATACCATGCATTCATAAGATTATATTCATAAAAACGTACACATTACTTGAGTACTCATCTCATTAACAAAATCATGGAGTTATCACATTCCTATAATCATATTAGTCGAACTAATGCAAACAAAGGGTCACACAAAATACAAGTATTAACATGCAGAAGTACTTACAATCTCACCCGTATATACTTACCGAGGTATCAAGTATCAGTACCTTATCGTGCGCAGTCACAAGACATATTACACGCGCAACTATCGTGCCAAGATATCCATGCATTAACAGAAAACCCATTCACATGCAACATAATTTCCATAATATAACGTACCAACCATTATGCTAAGAACACTAGCTATCTAAACATACACTTGTCATGCTATAACCCAAACGCTAGCCGAACCCATGGGAAAATGTTAAACACCACACTTCCACTGCACAACTCTATCACATAAAATATCATGCCAGGAACGTAGACACACGACAACCTACCGAAGATACTCCAATAGTTGAGACCAAAGGAACAGATATCACAATTTTACATTCAAAGCATACACTAGTTAAAGATCAGATTCTCATACACTTTAACTTGCCTCATCATCATCCGTTACCGCCCATAGACTTACCAAAACTGATTCACATGCATTGCACCCCAAATAATACATGTGTGATCATTCAATAGTCCAGATCGCCTTATTATGCATACTAATTCACACGCTGACCTACTAGTTAACGTTACAGAATCACATTCATACACATACTAATTAACCATATCAATTCGTAAGTTACGCTCACATTCGAATACATATTATTTCATATGTTTATAACCTAACTAGTCAGATTCGCATTCTCACAAGCATACATCATAAAATATGTTCATGGCATTAGAACGATTATGATCACAGTCATACACGTCTTAATTCCAGTACTTATTTCCACAACCGATGGCATACAAATACATTCATAATATGATATACATATACATATATATACAGATAAACATGTTCAATTTACTTGTTTGAGTCACACTCAACCCATTCAGAAATTCATAATCACATTCGGATACATAACCGATTCACATATCCAAAAATCATTCTCATTTAAATATCACATTCTCTTGTTCATATTAGACAAAACAAACAGAATACCTGCTGACTCAAAATAGTGGATAACGAAGTATTCAGACAGTGCCTTGCAGGCACGGACGTGCCGTACTTTACGGGTATGAATCAGAGTAATCACATAGACTTTATCTGACAGTACCTTATAGGTGCGGACGGGCATACCTTACGGGTACTAATCGAAAAACCATTTTATTTTATCACATTCAAACCATTTTTCTGAGGGGGGGATCTTAAACAAGATCCAAAACACATTAAGGGTTCGCGAGGAACCAAACGGGGACCTGATCAGGTTCCAAATATCCAAAGGTGCTGCAGCTAAGAGACTCTATTAGGCATGCCTAACTATCCACTAGACTGACTCTCGCAGGTCGTGCATAAAACAAATCATATTGCGAGTCACACAATATAGTTCCTTATTAATAAATCACAATGTGACAGACATATAAATAAGTTCAAAATGCCAATCATGCATAATCCATTTAATCCATTCTATAATATCCCAAATCATATATATATATATATACAAATATGCATATTCGTATCATGGATTCACATTCATATAATTCATAAGTTAACAGGTATAGGACTTATAAGCACTAAAAGAAACTGGGGTTCAAAACCAAACACCAAAGAAAACTCATTCAATATAACAAGGCTGTCGCGCTCGCGACGTCTATCGCGCTTGCGACAGAGACCATAGTCCCTTTGCTGCGCGCGCACGATGGACCTCGCGGTCGGGGGGAGGAGAGAAAGCCTGGCTCTGTCGCGGTCGCGACAGAGAGTTTAAACATCGCTATCGCGGGCTTGCGACAGATCGCGTGCTCGCGAGAGCATAGGCCGGCATTGCGCTCTGTCGCGCTCGCGACAGAGAGCACCCAACAGCTTTTGCTATCGCGAGCTCGCGACAGGATCGCGTGCTCGCGATAGCACAGTCCAAGATCACCGGTCTCTGTGGCACTCGCAACAGAGTCGTGATTTCCAAAATCTGTAGAATTTTGCAGATTTCTTCCCCTCCCAAACTCACACACAAATCACATCCAATGGCCTCTTACCTCAAATCCAACCACCTATCATCTTCAATACCCATAATATAACATTTATCATCAAGCAATTCCACACAAAACATCAATTCAGATTCAAAATTCCAGAAATTATCAAAACCCATAAATTTACAGCAAAACCACATCAAACCACACATTCACCGCAATAAATTCACACTCATGCATAATTACTCTTCTCAATCAAAAGCCCATAACATGCATGCTAAACAAAGCCCATTTCACAACCTAATTTCCCGAAATCAAATATAAACACACATATACACACAAACTTGATCCTAGAAAAGAAAAGGGCATAAACACTCCCAAACCTCTTTTGAAGCACAACCCACAAACTCTTCAAGCTTTAATCTTTAATCTTCCTTGCCCTTGAGCTTTCTCTTGCCACCCAAAACTTGCACAAACCAAAACCCACAAAATCACTTAATCCAAACCCTAACTCAAATAAGACCAAAAGAAGAATAAGAGGAAGAACCCAAATGCTGTAAATCCAAAAACCCAAACACATACCTCTTTAATCTTGCTCCTAAACTCAATCAAAGCACCCCTTAGCAAGCACAAACATCCGACCAAAAGAGAACAAGGAGGAAAGGCAGAAATGGAGGAGAGAAGGATAAGTGATCCCATTTTTGGGAAATATTTAACTCTTCGTTTTATTGTGACATTTTATATTAATTGGCTAAAATGAGGGGCATTGGTCCCAATTTTGTTAGTAAAAATTCAAATTTTATTATAAAAGTATTTTTGTGATTTTTTATCTCATGCGTGCATAAATAAAATATTCACTTGCAAACAAACACAACATAAGGAGAGGGAATAAGAAAGGTCTTACCAAACAACGCGGTCTCCTACGCATTGTGACCCATCCGGGAGGTCATGAAAATGCTCACACAATGCAACTCAAATTAAACCTCAAACAGAAAAAATAATATTAAAAATATTAGTAATAATTCTAGATAAAATGAAACAAATGAAGACAAGATAATGACAACAATAAAATTATGGTGACAATAACAATAAATAATCATGGCATAATAGCAACAATCAAATAATAATAATAATAATAATAATAATAATAATAATAATAAGATAAGATAACAATAAAAATAGCATAATGAAATAATAATAATAATAATAATAATAATAATAATAATAATAATAATAATAAAAAAAAAGTAACCATGATAATAATAATAATAATAATAATAATAATAATAATAATAATAATAATAATAATAATAATAATAATAATAATAATAATAATAATAATAATAATAGGAAGAGGAGCAACAGGGGAGCAATAATAATAATAATAATAATAATAATAATAATAATAATAATAATAATAATAATAATAATAATAATAATAATAATAATAATAATAATAAATGAGCATGCAAACATCAACAGTGAACACAAATAGCAAGAATAATATTAGTAGCAGCATAATAATAGTGCTAATAATCATGGCAATGAGACAATAAAACTAATAATAATAATAATGATAATCAAGTTGGAGTCACAAAGAAATCAAATTAAAACTATAAATAATATATCAACAATAATAATCATATTAGAAATGCTAGAAATGAATTGTGAATATAGTAATAATAACAAAAAATAATAGTATTAACAACAATAAATAATATACCAAAAAAATAAATGAGAAAGGGTCCAAAGATATTTACCCTCAGAATTTATAGATCGGAAAATAGGATGTCTTGATCCATTCTCCTTGTCGAAATTTGTGGTGATAAATACTTGAAGAAAATAAGAAAATTTGTGTTTGAAAATAGGTTAACTCAAGAAAATATTTTTGATGAAAATATTTTTGGTGGATGATTGAGCCAAGAAAATTAATTTTTCTTGCTCAAAATCAATCCAAGAGTGAAATATGTTTTTGAAGAAGAAAGAAGAAAGAATTTGAAAACATTGAATTTTTAAGATTTGTTTGGAATAACCTACGGCTGCTTTTGTTCTTGAGAGAAAGCTCTCTCCTCTTTCTTTGTGAAAAAACGCAGCCCCTTTAGAAATGAAGACAGAAATCCCATTTGTTTTCTGTCTTATCCCGAAATGGAAAATGGACAAGCCTCTTGTCATTTTTCGTTAACCAAGAATTGCACAAAAATGTGAAACAATGGAAAAATCAGACTGGAAATTGACCAGGAAATGCAGACGAAAACGACCGCGTGCGAAGGGGCAAAAATACCCATGAGTGGAGGGATGCCACGCGTACCCCCGTGGACGTGAGAGGGGCAGCGAGGCGCGCCCCATGTGGCGTGCGCGGCCTCGGTAAGGCGCACACCAGGGGGGTGCGCGCGGCCTCGGGGAGGCATGCCATAGGAGGCGCGCCCCATGCGGACGTGCACGGCCTCGGCGAGACACACCCCAGGGGGGTGCGCGTCGCCCAACGAGGTGCGCCCCATGCGGGTGCATGTGGCCTCGGCGAGACGCGCCCTAGGGGGGCGCGGGTCGCCCAGCAAGGCACGCCCCATGCGGGAGCGTGCGGCCTCGGCAAGGTGCGCCCCCATGCAGGCACGCGCGGCCTCGGCGAGGCTCGCCCGATGCGAGTGCGCGTTGCCCAGCGAGGCGCGCACCATGCGGGGGCGTGCCCCATGCGGCCTCTGTGAGGCGCGCCCCATGCATGCACGTCGCCCAGCAAAGCACGCCCCATGTGGGCGAGTGCGGCCTCGGGGAGGCGCGCCCCATGCGGGCACGCGTGGCCTCTGCGAGGCGCGCTCGCGCTCTGCTCGGTAGCGCGCGTGCCCGCAGGCACCCGCAGCTTCTGCAGCGGGCGCACCCGCAGGTGCACGCCGCCCCCGCACGGGCGCGGCTTGCACGCGTGGCACGCTACAAAAATAAAAATTAAAAAATTAAAAAGAAGAATAAATATGAATAAGAATAAGAGTAAAGATGTAAATTTTTGAATTAAAATTTTTAAAGGAACAAAGGGGGATTTTTGACAAGAAAAACATCATTTTTGACACCTTTACTCGTGGCAGGTATTATTTTTATCATCGGATAATACTGATCTTGGACCGCCTCAGGACCCGGTGTCTACAGTTGCCCCCAATTTTGCGGAACTTAGAACTTGGGTGCCTAAGTGAGCCAAAATTCAACGAGAGAGAGAAGAAGCGCGTACCTAAGGTGATTGTCTTCCCGGTCATGCTAATGAAATCATCTCCTTAGGTTGCCGTATAGACTGAGGAACGATTTTTATCCTTCTGGGTGATGTGCCGAGCCTGCTCCAGACTTACGAAATGCGAGGATTGCTCTCCTGAGCTGCACCGAGTCTGCTCCAGACTTACAAAGTGCGAGGGTTCCATCTCTTAATGGTGATGCGCCGAGTCTGCTCCAGACTTACAAAACGTGAGGATTGCTCTTCTGAGCTGCACCGAGTCTACTCCAGACTTACAAAATGCAAGAGTTCCATCTTCTGATGGTGGTGCGTCGAGCCTGCTCCAGACTTACAAAACTTGAGGATTGCTCTTCTGAGCTGCACCGAGGTTGCTCCAGACTTACAAAATGCGAGAGTTTCATCTTCTGATGGTGGTGCACCGAGTCTGCTCCAGACTTACAAAATGCGAGCATTGCTCTTCTGAGCTGCACCGAGTCTACTCCAGACTTACAAAGTGCGAGGGTTCCATCTTCTGATGGTAGTGCGCTGAGTCTGCTCAAGACTTACAAAATACGAGGATCACTCTCCTGAGCCGCATCGAGTCTGCTCCAGACTTACAAAGTGCGGGGGTTCCATCTTCTGATGGCGTTGGTTCTTACTTAGATATTTCCTGCAAAGTTATGTACACAAAAGTATATACAAAAAATTGTATGTACAAAAAATTGTATGTACATGACATGAGATGTAAATGCTTGCAAAAAAAAATGGATAGACCACGTCCTAGGCGGTCAAAGGTCCATTAAGGATGCGGCTTGGCTGCTCCACCATGCCCCCAAGGATCCAGAAGAGTGTCATCTTGGCTTTAGGGACTGTGACGCGCGCCAAACCTCGCGGCCTCCCGAAAGCCCGCTTTAGGGTGATCAGGAGAGGTTTATAAAACTTGTAAGGTATTTACAAGCTGCGTCTATTCTGGGCAACAAAGAGGTTTCTTGGAGTCGCCACCCAATAGAACATTGGGAAGGGTCATCTAGCCTCATCGAGCCTAAGACGGTACATACATATCTATCTTGGGCTAGCCAGAGGGATCTTGGAGGCCTCATCCTCTACCCCCCTGGAGCCTAGGGTTGTATATTTAAGCCTTTTGGTGGGACTCAAGAGGTGTCTTGGAAGTCTTAGACCTCTCGCCTCATAGAGCCCCAAAGACCAGAGTGAGTTCGGGACTTCTCATTTATTTATACCTTGATTAATATTATGATTGAGTTTTGAGTTTATTGTTTCATCAACTTTCCACACGATGCAATTTAAATTTAATGCGCAATCATTCATATCAAAAGCAGTAAATGGAAGATAAATCCAAAATAAAACATTCAAAAATATTACAATAATACTAGGAGCGGAATACAACTCCCATTTATAAATGAAATGCAAATCAAGCATAAATCGGGGTATTCATTGATGATGAGGACATTGATCCTCGCATGTATATTTATTATGAAATAGCTATTGATGTGATGATTTATTTGAGTATGAAAAACTAGGACATTGGTCCCATTTTTTATTTAGAGAAAATGCCAGGTTAATTAATAGAAAGCTTTTGGTCTTTTTTTGCTTCAACGATATTAAAATCATTTTCATAATGACATAAATAAAAGTTAAAGGCAAAGAAGGAACCTGAAAAGAAGTCCTCGGACTGGCGCAATCACCATCTTTTTTAACTCCAATTCCAAATATTTCAGAAAATAACTCATAAGGATAAACATGTTAGCATCAAAAAAACATGAATAAAAAATAAAAAAAGAATAAGAGAACCCTAACAGAAATAGGTTAAAAGATAGAATTTTATAAATTAAAAACGTAAAAGCCTGCCTAGGGACGGCCCCCTGTACCATGCCATGGGCCGTCCCTAGTAAGGGAAAACAAATAAAAAAGACCTTTTAGCTCTTTTGTAAAAGAATGATAAAATACGTAAGAAATCACCGTGGATCAAATTAAATTACGTAAATGTTAGTCCAGAATGTTTACCCTCAGATTTTACCTTTTTGGGTGATTGTCGGATGATTTCGTCCCCGTATGCTTCGCAAGGATCGAGTAAGAATCAGATCAAAGAAAGAAAATTTATGTTATTCTTTTCTTGAAAATTTGATAGTAATCGAGTGTTCGAATTAGTTATATTGATGGAAACGAATGAATTTTGTCACCTCAAACTGACTTAATTTGCAAAAAAAAGGGAAGAAATCAATTAAAAAAATTTATCAAAATAAAATTCTGCGAATAAAGCAGAGATTTCATAAACTTTTGAGTAAATTGCTCACAGACTTTTCTAAAAATTAATTTTCCCAAAAATATTTGATAGCCTTTTTCCAAAATGAATTACTCTAAAATTTCTCTCTTTTTCTCACCAAAATTCCCAAATTTTTCATCCCCTAAAATTGAAATTTGATCCTCTATTTATAGGATTTTAGGAGATAATTAAGATAAGCCTCAATCTAAAGTTTGAATTTTAAAAAGGACTTTTAAAATTCAAATCCTAGATAAATCCTATCCTTCAGTATATTTTATCCAATCCGGTGTGATCCGGTCAGTTACCGTACCGACGGGCTTCCCTGCATCTACCGACGGCCGTCCCTACTAAGGGCATATGCGAAAAACTGACTAGGGACGGGGCGCGATACTAGGGACAGGCGTCCCTACATCGCCACGCGTCCGTCCCCACTACGCCTAGAGACGGGGATCACCCCAAGTAGGGACGGGCGTCCCTACACAAACGGGCATCCGGTCTGTGTAGCAAAACTCCCACTTTTACCCAAAATTTATCCAATTCTTTCAAAACTCCATGCCATAGAAAAAAAAGATTTTAATCCTCGCGAAACCGAAAGACGAAAACCTCCGAATTTCATCCCCTTATCCGAAAACCGACATTGATCTCTTCATTGGGTAACTCTGATCTGGACTACCTCAAGACCCGGTGTCTACAGTTGCCCCCAATTTTGGGGAAACTAGCGCACTAGTGGCTAGATGAGCCAAAATTCAGAGAAGAAAGGAAAAAAGACGCATACCTGAGGCAATCCTTACCTTTCGCCGGGGAAGTGGTAATGCATCGAGCCAGTTCTGGACTTACAAAACGCGAGGTTTGCTCTTCTGAGCTGCACCGAGTCCTTTTTGGGTTGTGCAAAGTGCAATGATTGGCTCTCCTGAGCTGCACCGAGTCTTCTTCGGACTGTGCAAAGTGCAATGATTGGCTCTCCTGAGCTGTGCCGAGTCTTTTCCGGACTGTGCAAAGTGCAATGATTGGCTCTCCTGAGCTGCACCGAGTCTTCTTCGGACTGTACAAAGTGCCGATGATGGCTCTTGAAATGGGCGCCCTTCTGGCCTTGGTGTCCTCCTAGACCGCTCTTCTGAGCGGGGCGTTCTTCTGAACTGGGTGTCTTTCTGGACTGCTCTTATGAGCGGGGCGTTCTTCTGAACTGGGTGTCTTTCTGGACTGCTCTTATGAGCGGGGCGTTCTTCTGAACTGGGTGTCCTTCTGGACCCGTCTCGGCATGCATGGTGGCTAATCTATATTGCCTGCCCCGTTTAGGCTTGTGGACTTTCCTTGCTAACCCCCATTCAATCTGTTTATTCTTCCTTGACTGTTGGTCATTTTCGAATTGGTGTAAAACCACATTCCTGTATTATAAGAAATTTTCGTTAATTCCCGCGCCAATTAATTTGACTGATAGATTTGTGGATATTTTTATATCATTCATCATCCTTTTTTCCATGTGATTAATTATCCTTTTTTTTTTCTTCTCCTTCTTTCCTTTTCTTTTCTTATGAAGAAATAACATGCAAATTTAACAGGATAACTATAAATGTTTTTCCACTAAAAGGTTAAATTTTGTAAAATGTAATGTAAATATGGTAATATAAGATACAAAATTAATATCATAACTCCCTGAAGGGCTATGGGGGTGGATAGTCTGTGAGTTGCTCCTCCGGATCATCATCATCGTCTGATATCTGGACTGTCTGAGACCGTGATGAAGAGGCAGAGGGTCCCGCTTCTGGAGCAGACGGCTGACTAGGAGGGGCTGATGGTCTGGCCTGCTGTGTAGCCGAGGCTCTGGCCTGTTGCTGGTATCTAGGAGGGACAGCCACTGGTATAGATAATGGCTGTGCTCTCGCCGGGTCCTGCTGCTGGAACTGGACCTGAGCAAATCCATCTAGGAAAGGCTGTGCACATACCGTCATGAACTGCAGCGTATCAACGACAACTCCCCCTAACTCCCTGAAAGCATCGCCCAGGCGGAGGGTCTGATCCGTGGAGGCGGTCCTCATGTTTCGCAGTCTTTCCTCTGTTTGCTCCCTAAACTCTCGAATGGACTGGGAGATAGGGGGTATGGCACCATCCAAAACCTGAACCTTGAATCTGAGAGCCTCAACCGACTCCTCTACTGCCTGTAAGGACGCATCCACCCTCTGGGCCACTCCATCCTGGGAGGTCCTCATCTCCTACCTCAGCTGAGCCACGAGCCTCTCCTGCTCCTGCCTCAAAAAGTCAATGAGCCTCCCCTGCTCTTGGATAATACTCTGCTGCTGCTCTAACCGATCTAATATGGCTCTATCTCGCTCTCTGAGCTGCCCGAGAAGGGCTCTGTCTCTCTGCTCCTGCCTGTGCTCAAAAGATGCAAACATAGCAGTCAATAGTGCAGTAAAATTTGGCTGCGCTGATGATGAGGACAAAGGGGGAACTGTGTAACACCCCCACCGCCGCCCCCATTGGAAGGGCGGCGGCGGGCACGCTACCCGATGCTCACTCACGACGCGACGAAACATACAGCGGAAGCATACATGCGCTAAGCGGAAGCATTCAACAACCAATAATAAAAATCTTAGAAAATATACTTCATTACTATAAAAACAAAATACAAAGCTATATACAATATTCCAACAGATTACAACTTAAAATCCTTTACAAAAATAATACATATACAAAAAGAATTACAGGAGGAGACAAAATAAATAACTCGACTCCTATGTGGCCAGCCTGCAGATGCACGACACGAGCAACTCCCAAAAAAAAAAATCCTTCACGCTACCTGCACGGGATAAAAGCCCGTGCTAAGCGATAACGCTTAGTGGGGAGAAACAAGCACAATAGAACACTATATAATAAACATGCACTAACATACATAATTCAATATGAATCAGAGTACAGAGATATAAATATATTCAGGATAAATAATACAATGCACTAAACCATTACACTATTCAGAGTCACACTAAGATCAGAACACTTCAATAAATCAATACCAGACAATTCACACAATAGCCTGAAATCAATGGTGGAGGATACAGGAACACGACACGGGAGACCGAAGCCTCAAAAACACTTTAATACCCGAAGGTAGCGCGGGAGACCGGAGTCTCAAAACATTTTATCACTACACGGAAGATGACCATCTCGGAGGTCGACCGCTTTGCCCAAACGGGGCGGACTGAACAGCTGTACACTAACCCTTCTTAAGCATGCTTAATTATCCTATACCTTGACACTTCAGGCTCGACAACACATTGACTCATACAACATTACACAATCAACAACAAGGTTCAATTCATGAATAAAATCATAACTAAGACACTATTACATAGCTATCACAAGTCATAAACACAACTCAACTCATGCAATAGTGAGAAACCGTGCAAAGTGGAACAAAAGAAACACATTCAGAAAACAAGGTAACCAGGAAGGGCCTCTGTCGCGATCGCGACAAGTGTCGCGGTCGCGACAGAGCACGGGGTACTTCCTCGCGAGGTCTCGCCAAGAGGCCTGCTCGCGACGAAGCACTCACGGCAGAAATTCTCGTAGCCGAGCTCTGTCGCGCTCGCGACAGAGACCAATTCCTTCCTCCTCACGCTCACGCTCGGCAGCACGCACGCGCGGAGGGTTCCGCTACCGAGCTCTCTGTCGCGCTCACGGCAAACGTCGCGATCGCGACAGAGGTCTCTTCAAGAACAAGGGGCCAAGTCCGCCTTCTGTCCCGATCGCGGCACTTGTCGCGATCGCGACAGAACCCAGATTCGCCCAATTCGGCACTTTTCCTTCACTAATCACACACAATTCTTCATACATGCACACAACATGCTCAAGCACTTACCTCTCGCCTCCAGCACATCACCGCATCAGTCTCAAGCCACATAAACACATTTACACAATAATCAAATATAAATTCAACATGAAATCACTCACAACCAAACTCAAATACACTAACGTGGCATGTTCAAATTCCGAAAACACATAACATCTTCACTATATCACTTACACTTCACTATAAATCACTACTTGATTTAAACATGCATCCATAAATCACTAAAGATTACAACTGACATACAATCTCAAAATAGAGTTGATCCAAGGAGGAAATTAGGGGAAAAACACAAAATCCACAACATAGCTCCCAATCACTTGCATGCATTTAAACCCATTTCCAAATCAACACTCAAGAACACAGCTCCCATACCTGGAAAATGAAGCTTCAAACCGAGCCCCTCACGAAACCACTTTATCCTTGCCCTTGCTCTTCCTTCTCTCTTCCGAAACTTGCACAAAACCCAGCCACAAACACTCAAATCAGACCCAAACCACAACAAAACCAGGATCCAAAGAACACTAATTAAATAAAGGAACCCCAATCCGGACTCAAACACTTACCTCTAACACTTCCAGCTCAAACCTTCAAAGATCCCACTCAAAACTCAAGAAAACACAAGAGGAGAGAGATGAGAGCAGAAAAATGGAAGCAAGAGAGAGGGGAGGACGAGAAATGAAAAAGAAAAGAGAGAAATTGAGATAGCTTCCACGGGAAGCTAGGCAATTTCTGCCCTTCCCTTCTCTCTCTTACTTTTCATTAATTGCTCACCAACCTCCATGCCACATGTCACAATCCTAGAGAATCAATCAATCCATCTTAACAAAACCACTCTTGGCACCATACACTAAACACACACAAGCCTTTCTTACACAAATATCATCAATGCACCAAAACTCACTCACACCATATTATTTCTTGAAAACCCTTCTCATCTTAGGCACCATGCACCACAAACCACACAATAAAAGCCCTAAGTCCATTTACACCCTACAACCATACACTATAAGCACACACTATTATTTCCTCTTCTCTTAAATAATTAATTCTTATAACACATAAATCCTTATCATCCTAATTTCCTCTTACACAAATTATGAAAATACCCTCAATTAACCGACTTACCATGCAAATTCCGACCAGGCCCTATTTGGGTTATTACAAACTGAATCTGGTACTGGCTCAGGTGGCGGAGCTGTAGAAGTAGATGCTCTCGGATCCCCTACCCTAGCATACGGACTAAACCTCTCGTGAACCCGGGGAACTGTCCGATGTACTCGCGATGGTGGAGGCGTAGGACTCTGTACTCTCTGCCCTGGAGGAGTAGCAAGTAGCTCATCCATAGTAAACTCGATCCCCATATCATAAGGTGTACCTGGCTGCTCCTCGTGCTGCGGCTGCGGAGGGTGACCCTCTGGATGCTCTGGCTGTCGGGGAAGCTGGTCCTCCTGGTGCTGATGGTGCTCGAGAAGCTATTGCTCCTGATGCTCTGGGTGCCCGGGAGGCTGGTACTGAGGCTGCTCCTCTACTGGCTCTAACAAAGGCAAGCTAAATGCGCGTCTAGTCTCATGCACACTGCGAAGCCTGTACTCCTCGGGCTGGCCCGGTATCGGCAATATCATAGCCATCGTCATAGCTGCTGGAGCGTCTACATAAATGCTCTCATCCAAGGGGCGCCCCAAGATATCTAGACGAACACCCAAATTCAGGAGCAATCTGGTAATGACTCCCCTAACATACACGACAGGGGCTGCCCCCCTGGATACCCTCACTAGGTTGACCAAAATCTTGTGGCTGATGTTGAGCCTTTGACCTGCCACCATGGCCCATGAACTCCAGATCTTTGCAGCATTGAGGGAACCTGGGTTTCCAGCTCATCCCAAATACGAGCTGGATAAAACTCGGTGAAGATATCGCAAGGCCTGTGATGAAAGTACTGTACTCTTCGCCGTGTCATGATCATACGGCACTCCCGGCAAGGCTATAACCGCCCAATGCTGACGTCTCACTGATCTCTGGGGCGTTATGACATCCTGCCCGAATGGAAGCTCCATGGCCTCTATAAACCGCTGATGGGTGATACTGTAATGGTGGCCCTCTATCCAAAACTGGATGACACCATCCTCCGTGTCAGATCTTTGATATCCGCTGTAGTGTAGCATAGCAAGGAATTGCCGCACCATCTCTGGGTGAGTCTGGAAAGCAGGTATCAAAAATTCTATCCAACTCGCGCCTGTAATCAGTATATCAACCTCATCTGCCATCCCCAGAGCCTCAAGGAACAGCCTAGAAATGAAGCGGCTAGCTCGGAACTGCACCTGGGCCAGTGCTGCGTATCTTTGTCTAGCCTCGTCACTCATCCAACCTGGGGCCTCAGGCTCAGGCTGATCATGCGGAGCATATCGTCGTAGTGGCATCCTGTGAATAAGGTAAACAGTTAGTTTGGCATTGTAGGTATAAATGGATAAAAATTTAGGCAGCATTCTGACTGGATACGTCTAAACCAAAAAGTTTTTTTTTTTAAAAAAAAAAAAATTGGGTAGCACCCCGGCAAGGGTGTACCCAACCTCCTGCATAAAAAACAACAAAAAAAACAGGCCTCAAGCCCCAATACAATATATTCACATTTGTTAAAAATTTTGAGCAGCACCCCGGCAAGGGTGTGCCCAACCTCCTACATAATAAAGAGGAAATAGAAAGGGAATAGGCCTCAGGCCCCAAATAACAATGCAATATATTCACATTTGCTTTTTAATTATTAAGTTATTGGCTTCAAAGCATATGAATTCCTAAGGCCAGATTTATGCGCCTAACACTAATTGTTCTCAAAACAGTAATACATTCATGCATTTTATATTCACTAAAAAAAAAAACTTCATCCATACAATGTCAACTGGCATTAACAAGGCCACCAATTACATTCATTCAAAAGAAAAGGAAATTACCTTGCTCATAATAATAATAATACAAAGAAAAAATGGGAGTATCTTACTAACCTGGAAGTCGAAACCCACTGAAGAAGTCAAAAAACTGAAAATTCGTGTGAAAAAATGTAATTTGAAAAGACAAAAACGAAAAAAAAACTGTTGGAAACAAAGGAAAAGGCGTCGGTGTGAAGAAGAAGGAAAAGAAAATGGATTCCCGTCGGTGCCTTGGCTTTTAAATAGATTTTAAGTACCGACGAGATTCTCGCTCATACAGCGACAGACGGGCATTCCGTCTGTCTCTCCAGATTCCACTTTTAACCCTAATTAATGCGCGTGGTATGCACGATGCAAAATTCGCCAGGTGGACAAGTACAGACGGGTTCACCGTCTGCCTATAGGGACGGGTTAGCCGTCTATAAGCCAAATCTATAAAACTCAACCCTTTTTCTTGGATTTCGTGCCTCTTATTCATAATAGGCTCTTTTTTCTAGCTTTTTCCTTTTTCCTCTTTTATCCCCTTTAGCAACTGTGACTGTTGAGACATGAATTCTCCTTTTCTTCCCAAAATGTACCGTATCTTAGACGATGCTCAAATTTGGGAACACAGTACTCTTGCCCCCCTTTCTGGACTGAGGTTTCTACGAAGAGTCAAGATAGACAACAACCTTCTTTTGGCTGCGACCCACTTCTGGGACCCTCGTTTTCATGTCTTCAGGTTCACCCATCAGGAAATATGCCCCCTGCCTGAAGAATTTGCTGCTATCGTCGGGAGTTGGTATCCTCCTGGTGCTTTGCCTTGCATACCTCGCTGTGGTTTGATCCAAATCCGGGATATTGCTTTGTCCTTAAGCATAGCTCCTTTTGACGCTGCTCGTCTAGTTCCTCAGGGCCCAGTATTTTCTTTGGAACCTCTGATTGAAGCAATGGATGAATTCTCCAACATTCCCTCATACAGCGTGAGTGTCATCTTCCTTTTCTGCCTTGTGAAGTATCTAGTCGTGACCTCAGCGGAACTGCTCGGAGACCCCCGTCAGTTTGGAATTCTGGACGACTTTCACCACGGGCTGACCCCTTTTCCTCTCATTCTGGCTGAGACTATCTTGGGTTTGGACTCTGTTCGTGCCGGGCCTACCAATTCATTCTCTGGGAGCCCCTTATTACTCCAGGTACGTCATTGTTTTAAAAGGTAGTGCGTCCCTTGTAGATTTTCACACTAGCTTTTCTTAGCGGGAAGTGCGTCCTTTCGGATTTTAACACAACCCTATGCCTAACTTTTGCCTGAAGTAAATCAAACTTACTCCAGCGGCTTTTCTTTGCCTTTTATTTTATTCTCTTTGGCTTTTATTTCTTTTGTTTCCTCTTCCAGATTTGGTTGCAGGAGAAATTGAAGCTTTTGTCAGAGCCGCCTCCTAAAGTCATTAATCAGTATTCTGCGAAGTGTTTTCTTCCTCGCCGACGTCTGTACTTACCTAGGACCCCTGACGAGGGCATTACCAGATTCAATGAGATATCAGACGAGGATATTAGCTTCATGCATGCTTGGCTTCCCTTGTCCAGTGCAGTTATTGATGGGTCTTCAGGATGCGTTCCCTTATGCGGTCTCCGTTAGGCAACCTTCTACATCACGGCTCGTTGCTCTCGTCAACTCGGAGTGACTCAGGATATGGTCAGACTCCCTTTATCTTTTCGAGGTGGAGTCCTTTTTGCGGCTTTCGCCTCCCGCTATCATGAGCTTTGGAGCCGACTTCCGTTGAAGACTATCATTCCTTCATTTGGGAGCCATTCGGCTATTTCTACCAGTGCGTACAAGAGATGGATACTTAGCCCGACGTCTGATAACCGGACATGACGACTGAGGCATTTGGCTAGCGAGGGTAGTATTAGGGCATAGTTTAGTTTTACATGCATTTTAAGCAATATGTTTCTTTTTAAAGCAGAATTAGACAATGATATAAATGAATAAATAAAGTCTTATTTTACTTCACAAAATTGTGTACATTTCAGTGCGATTTCAACAAACATGATCATTTTTTATACTAATTCAAATGTGCCAGACTACATTTATTCATTGGAACTAAATTTTGATAGCATCAAACTCCTGTCTCCAATAAGCCCTCTCGGGTTTTCATGATTGGATATTTTCTCTCATGCCTCTAATTTTTGCCCAGGATGCCTTTTTTCGATTTTCACCCTGACGAGGCGCCCAATTTTAGCGAGGCCGCCTTTTTTCGATTTTCGACCCGCGGGGCTTTTATTCTCTTCTTTTGATTTTGGTCTTTAGCCATGGAACCTTTTGAGTCTGTCAACATTAATCGGTTCCTTGAATTCATTACCATCGCTATCCGATAAGATTGCAGCTCCCTTGGACAACAGCTTCTTGAGGATAAACGGTCCTTCCCAGGTTGGTTTAAATTTTCCTCTAATATCCGGTACACCTGGTCTCATCTGTTTGAATACTAAATCTCCCTCTTTCAGCGAATGCTTTTTCACCGTTTTTCCAAACGATCTGGCCGGCCTCTTCTGGTAGATCTGATTATGATAGTAAGCTTTCAGTCTACTTTCATCTAATAAGTTTAAATGTTGTAACCTCTGTTGTGCCCATTTGGCCTCCGAAATTTGAGCTTCCATGACTACTCTCAGCGATTTGAGCTCTACCTCAACTGGCAACACTGCCTCCGTCCCATAAACTAGAGAATACGGCGTAGCGCCTGTAGATGTCCTCGCCGTCATTCTGTAACCCCATAGTGCAAAAGGAAGTTTCTCTGACCAGTCTTTATAGGTTTGGACCATCTTTGCTAGGATCTTCTTCATATTTTTATTGGCGGCCTCTACTGCCCCGTTAGCTTGTGGTCGATAGGGAGAGGATTTATGGTGCTCGATTCGGTACTTCTCAAGAAGCTTCTTGGTTTCCCCCATGAACTGCACCCCGTTATCAGACACTATGTGATGTGGGAGGCCATATCTACAAATCAGATTCCTTTCGATGAACCTGGCCATACCTCTTGCGTCAATCTTCTTGAAGGACTCTGCCTCTATCCATTTTATAAAATAGTAGATTGCGACTATTATGTATCTGTGCCCGTTGGATGCCGTAGGGCGGATTTCTCCAATAAGGTCTATTCCCCATGCAGCGAATGGCCAAGGTGACATTAAGCTGTGTAGCTCTGACACTGGTAAGTGCCTTAAGTCCGCGTACTGCTGGCACAACTGGCACTGCTTCACATATTTTGAGCAATTGTTATCCATCGTAAACCAGTAGAAGCCTTGTCTCATGATCTTCTTGGCCAATGTCAGTCCGTCATATGGGCCCCGCATACTCCGGTATGTGTTTCTTCCATTACCCTCTTCGCCTCTTTTTCATCCAGACACCTTAATTGGATACCATCAGCTTGTCGTTTGTACAACATCCATCTACGCAGATGAACTGAGTGGACAGTTTGCGAATCATTCTCTGATCCTTTTCGGTATCCTCCTCTGCAAATGTTGCATTCTCTAGATAGTTCATAATATCATAATACCACGGCTTCCCATCCGCCACTTCTACCTCCATAATTGATTTGGATTCAAAGCTAGGTCTTTCAGAGCTATAGATCAAAACCGGCTTCATGACCACTCCCTCAGGGTTGTCCCACATTGATACTAACGTGGCGAGCGCATCGGCTAACTGATTCTCATCCCTCGGAACGAAATGGAATGTACATACTTCAAACTGACTGCTCAGGCCCCTCAAGCGCTGGATATATGGCATAAGCCTCTCTTCTTTTATAGCCCATTCACCTCGGATTTGGTTGACCACTAAGGAGGAATCACCGAACACCTCTACATTCTTTGCTCCTAAGGCTATTAATGTCTCCAATCCAAAAATACACGCTTCATACTCAGCTTCGTTATTGGTGACCCGGAACCTCAACTTCTTCGCCAAAGGAAGCTTTTCATCACCCGGGGTCATTAGAATGACTCCTACTCCTGCCCCTTTGTTATTCACGGCTCCGTCAAAGTGTAATTTCCAACCTTGAACCCCGATTGTTGTTACATCCTCATCTGGAAAGTTAAACTCGTATGAGTCTCCTTGGATCGGGTGTTCTGCTAGAAATTCTGCCACTACACGCCCTTTAACGGTCTTCCGAGTAATATACTCTACATCGAATTCTTGAAGTAACAGCAGCTACCTACCCATTTTCCCAAGCAAAGACGGGGCCTCTTGCAAGTATCTCAAGGGGTTCTGCTTCGCGATTGCCTGTACCTTATAAGCATGAAAGTAATGTCGTAATTTCTTAGAAGCCTAGATTACCGCAAGGCAGATCTTTTCTACTTCTGCGTATTTGACCTCATAGGCCAAGAATTTCTTACTGAGGTAGTAGACAGCGCATTCCACTCCAAATTCATCTTCTTGGGCCATCATAGCACCAACGAAACTGTCCTCTATGGCCAGGTATAGGATCAGTGGCTTGGCCGGCCGCGGCGGCCTTAATACCGGTGGTTTCAACAAGTATTCCTTGATATTATCAAAAGCCTTTTGACAACTCTCATTCCATACTACTGGTTGGTCTTTTCTGAGTAGTTTGAAGATAGGTTCACAGATTGAAGTAAGCTTAGCGATAAACCTACTGATGTATTGCAACCTACCCAGAAAGCTTCTTACATCCTTCTCTGATGGCCTTAACCTTATCCGGGTCAACCTCAATCCCCCTCTTACTAACTATGTGTCCCAGGAGCTTCCCTAAGGTAACACCGAAGATATACTTTTTAGGATTCAACCGCAGGTTGTACTTATCTATCCTCTGGAAGAATTTTTCCAAGGCTTCAAAATGGCCTTCTCTAGTGGCTGAATTTATCATCATGTCGTCCATGTATACCTCCACTTCTTTATGGATCAAATCATCCAGTATCTTTGTTGCCATCCTCTGATAAGTGGCTCCTGCATTTTTCAAGCCGAAAGGCATTACCCGATAAGCATACGTCCCCCATTCCGTGATGAAAGCCGTCTTGATCCGATCCATTATTTCATTGAGAATTTGATTATAGCCAGCATATCCATCTCCGAAGCTGTACATCTCACAAGCAGCGGCACTATCTATCAGCACGTCTATATGAGGCAATGGGAAATCATCTTTTGGAAAGGCCTTATTCAAATCCCGATAATCTACGCACACCCTTACTTTGCCGTTCTTTTTGGCTACAGGGACAACATTGGCTAACCACATTGGGTATTGTACCTCGATTAGAAACTTGGCTTTGATTTGCTGGCGAATCTCTTCTTTCACTTTCTCCGCCCATTCTGGTCTAAGCCTTCTCAACTTCTGCTTAATAGGCTTATGGTCTGGATAGGTGGGGATACCATGCTTTGCGACCTCCCGATCGATTCCTGGCATATCTTCGTAGGTCCAGGTAAAGACTTTTTCATATTTTTTTAAAATTCTCTCAAACTTTTCTCGTTCTTCAAGAGTTATATTTGATGCTATCAAAATTTCTTTCGGATTCTCTACGGTTCCAAGATTAAATGGAATAGCATCGGTTGAATCAATATCAAATATAGATGGATGATGATCATGATCATGCATAGTGAAATCATCAGAAACATCACACAAGTAAGCAAAACCATTCAATTTATTAATAAGATTGAAATTGTCATTAACATCATTGAAAAGTTCTGGAGCAAAAAGAAAATCTAAACTATTTTCCTCTTCCTCCTCTGCTGGCATATCTGCCACGGTCGATGGTCCTGCATCACTTCAGCTCTTTGTAGGCCCCTCATTCACGTCCGGCATAGCTTCCTCCATCTTGGCTTTTCCTTTCAGCTGGGTGGCTACCATCTTTTCAGTAATTACCTCTTCCGGCATCTCGCGGTCCCAAATTGCCCTACTGGTCATGATTTTTTCATCCCAAAAGCCCTCTGCTGGCTTGATTAAACTAATGTCCCAGTTATAGACATCATTAAAGACCTCGAAGCCTGGCACAATTCTCCCATGTAGCCACTGTGGTTCATCTTCCCCTGCATAGGTACATGCTACGGTTGCTGGCACAAAAGTCTTCCAGATATGAGTAATTTCCATTTTTGATTTCTCACCTTTCTCTACCGCACCTGTATATCCTAAACCCCTCCTGTCCTTCTGACCTTTAGTGGTAACAGCTGTTGGTATCCCCTGAGAATTCTTGCCCAGTCCTGCGCCAGGGAGGAATGACATTTTCTTCATCATATTCAACACCAGGAGGCTTTCTTCCCTCTGCTCTTCTTTGCCTATCATGGCAACATGAAACCCACTAAACGGCTACCTGGCTATCTCCAGCGCTGAAACCTAATTCTCCCGTGCAGCCTTTATAGTCACAATCTGACCTTCGTGAGGTATCTTTACCATCTGGTGCAATGTTGAGGGGACTCCTCCTAATTTATGAAACCGTGGTCTGCCTAGCAAAGCTGAGAAATTGGCGGGTATAGGCAGCACCACAAACTCCACTTCTGATTCTACTGGTCCCTTCTTCACCACTGCCGTGAATGTACCTGAGGCCTGCCTGCGTGAGTTGTCATATGCCGTGATGGTAAGATCAGATTTTGCCAACATATCCTCTGTTACCCTAAAAGCTGCCATTGCTACCTGTGGGCACAAATTTATCGAAGAACCATCATCTACCATTACACAGGCGGTGTGCTTCTGGTTTATCTGCGCCCTTATGTACAGATGGCGATTATGGTTGCGGCATTCTATCGGCAGATCCGCACTGGTAAAAATGACATTTTCTCCCGATCCTCCCTTCACTACATCCAAAAGTTCTGTAGGTGAGATGGTTGTAGCAACAGTTGCTTCACATAACACTTCCACCACCTTCTGCCTATGCGATGGTGACTGTCTCAAGAGATCCCATATTGAAATCTGAGCCGGCATCTTTTTCAGTTGCTTAACAATCGAATCTTCTTCCGGCTCCTTTCCCCTTCTGTCCTCGATAGGCTCTTGTGGTTTTTCAACTTCCGGGCCTACCCTTCCACTCCGGGTCATGGCTCCTACTTCCTTTCTCTTTGGCTCTTCTTCTTCCTCCTCCGAACCCCAAAGGTCAAAAAATACTTCAGAATCATCATTTTCATTTCCACTATCATCAGTGGACCAGCAATCGATTACTGCAGCGGGAAGCCCTTCTCCACTCCCCTCATAGAGGTTTGTGACAGCAGTGTGGATATCGTTGCCGTATAATTCCTTCAACACAAGGTTCTCGGGTAAGCTGGACTCGATCATATTCACTGGAGGAGGCATGTTATTGTACCCAGCTTTCTGTTGACCCCCTCTCTTCTCTGGGTCTGTGATCTGCTTTGAGTCAATCAGATCTTGAATCGCATGCCTTAAAGTCTTGCAGTTATCAGTTATATGCCCAGTGTGCTGGTGATATGCACAATACTCATCTTCCTTATGTCCTGGCGTGCCTTGGGTTCTAGCAGGTTTGGGTGGCATAGGTTGCAACTTACCCTCTTTCATCAATCTCCTCAATACCCATGACAAAGACCTTCGAAGATTAGAAAAATGTCTCAGGGTAGCGATCGCAGCTGACACCTCAGCAGTCTTCCTTATACCACTGGCGAAACCTGATGGTCTACTGGCCCCCTGGCTAGCGCTACCCCTCCTGGGATAGTTCTCATTACCTGCTTTCCTAACAAGGTACTCTCCCTCGGCCTCAATGGCGATGTCCTTTGGTGACTCCCAATCCTTCAATCCTTTCATTCTTAATCCCTCTCTAAAATACGGGCTCGCATTTTTAATGAATAGCCGTATTTGATCTTGAGTATCTGGTTTCCTCTTCATTTCCATCACCCTATTCCTCCACCGGGTTAGATACCCGTGGAAGGACTCACCCCCCTTCTGCTGTAATAGCTCCAAGTCCTTCAAGGTCACTTCTATCCTTGCACTGCAGTCATATTGCCTCAAAAACTCCTCGGTCAATAAGTCCCAATCTTCTTTAGTTCGGCGGTCGAGCCCATGGTACCAATCCACTGCCGGGCCTGTCAAGCTCAAGCAAAAGTACTCAATTTTCTGCTTTTTCATCAAAGTGGTGCCCTTCATCACCAGCGAATACTGCTTTATGTGTGCTAGGGGATCAGAAGTACCGTCAAACTTCGGCACATCCGGCATTTTAAAGTTCATCGGGACTAGATCCTCTCCTTCTAACTCTTTATCCTCAGGGTTCACTCCTTGGCCCTTTGTCAACATTCTCGTCATAGCTTCAAATTTCTCTTCCATCTTCTTCCAGATGGCCTCTTCAATTTGAGGGGCTTTCCCTTTCTCAGACACACGTTCCTCATATTCTTCGTCTTCCCAGTCATTATCTAGCCTTGGGACAGGTCTTCCCCTCTGTGCCCCCGAAGTAGTAGCTCTTAGGTTCACAAGTGGTGGGCGAGTTTCCTCTCGTGGGTCCTCTCTGACCTCCTCCCTTTCATCATTTCTCATAAGAGGAGGCTGTGGGTTTTGCGGGGCCGCTTGCTGACCCATTGCGGCTATCATGGCCATCATCCGGTTTTCAAACTCTTCCAACCTTCGGCCCACTTCCTCTGCTATCATTGCCCTGGTGGCCTCTGCCCCTCTCGGTGAGTTTGCCATTTCTTTGGGTACAGAAAACTGATCTGAAGTGGTGTAACTAGTTTCAAAAGAAGTGCCCGGATACTCTACCCTTTCTGGCAATCCAAAGAACGAATTTCTGCGTAGCCGTCCCCGGGACCCCCTTGTCCACCTAGGCGAATCTATGATGGCTAAAAAATACAAGGGGTCAGGGTGATGCATGACTGTGCTAAAAATGCATGATCATGCTATGCGACACTCACAAGCCACATGCAAGCACATAGGTCCTTCCAACCTTATTACTCCCACACACGAGGTTATAGTCTCTTTCCTAGGTGGGATTAGTCCATGGGTCATCTGGGGACCCGATGAACACGTATAGTGCACGGTGAAAATTCAGCAGCATAACCTCTCCTAACTAATGCACAGGCGGATGGGTTATGATCGTTATGTATCTAGGCAATCCGAATAAGTCATCTTGGGCCTATCGGGGCATGTAAGCCTTTGATTAGGTGACCAGTCAAACCATCTGGGCTTGTCCAATACATAATGATCCGTACAACAGGCATAGTATTAAGGTTCATACCACTTAAGGGAAGTACCTATTTCAACTACATGAGCTTTGGTCAAAGGTGGTGTTGCTTTAGGGCTACCCAAATATGGTCCCTGCCAACGGGTCTAGCTCATCACGAGCATAACGACCGATTGGGTCACCATTTAATATACCATGATGGTACGAGGCTTGGGCTGGTGATTATCCTTAACACTTCCATAAATTGAGTGAAAATAGGGTCGTGCTTCGAGAACGCACCGGGGCTAATAGAGGAACCAAACTAGCGTTGATCTAAAGCTCTAATGAGATGCTATGCAGTTTTGGAAGAAGATGAAATTTTAAAATTAAAACTCAACTATAATTTTTAATCAAGGTACTTTCGAATCGAAGTCTCGAGTAAGTCCCCAGTGGAGTCGCCACTGTGACGCGCGCCGAACCTTGCGGCCTCCCGAAAGCCCGCTTTAGGGCGATCAGGAGAGGTTCATAAAACTTGTAAGGTATTTACAAGCTGCATCTATTCTGGGCAACAAAGAGGTTTCTTGGAGTCGCCACCCAATAGAACATTGGAAAGGGTCGTCTAGCCTCATCGAGCCTAAGACGGCGCATACATATCCATCTTTGGCTAGCCAGAGGGATCTTGGAGGCCTCATCCTTTACCCCCCTGGAGCCTAAGGTTGTATATTTAAGCCTTTTGGTGGGACTCAAGAGGTGTCTTGGAAGTCCTAGACCTCTCGCCTCATAGAGCCCCAAAGACCAGAGTGAGTTCGGGACTTCTCATTTATTTATACCTTGATTAATATTATGATTGAGTTTTGAGTTTATTGTTTCATCAACTTTCCACACGATGCAATTTAAATTGAATGCGCAATCATTCATATCAAAAGCAGTAAATGGAAGATAAATCCAAAATAAAACATTGAAAAATATTACAATACTACTAGGAGCGGAATACAACTCCCATTTATAAATGAAATGCAAATCAAGCATAAATCGGGGTATTCATTGATGATGAGGAAATTGATCCTCGCATGCATATTTATTATGAAATAGCTATTGATGTGATGATTTATTTGAGTATGAAAAACTAAGACATTGGTCCCATTTTTTATTTAGAGAAAATGCCAGGTTAATTAATAGAAAGCTTTTGGTCTTTTTTTGCTTTAACGATATTAAAATCATTTTCATAATGACATAAATAAAAGGTAAAGGCAAAGAAGGAACCCGAATAGAAGTCCTCGGACTGGCGCAATCACCATCTTTCTTAACTCCAATTCCAAATATTTCAGAAAATAACTCACAAGGATAAACATGTTAGCATCAAAAAACATGAATAAAAAATAAAAAAAGAATAAGAGAACCTAACAGAAATAGGTTAAAAGATAAAATTTTATAAATTAAAAACGTAAAAGCCTGCCTAGGGACGGCCCCCTGTACCATGCCATGGGTCGTCCCTAGTAAGGGAAAACAAATAAAAAAGACCTTTTAGCTCTTTTGTAAAAGAATGATAAAATACGTAAGAAATCATCGTGGATCAAATTAAATTACGCAAATGTTAGTCCAGAATGTTTACCCTCAGATTTTACCTTTTTGGGAGATTGTCGGATGATTTCGTCCTCGTATGCTTCGCAAGGATCGAGTAAGAATCAGATCAAAGAAAGAAAATTTATGTTATTCTTTCCTTGAAAATTTGATAGTAATTGAGTGTTCGAATTAGTTATATTGATGGAAACGAATGAATTTCGTCACCTCAAACTGACTTAATTCGCAAAAAAATGGGATGAAATCAATTAAAAAAATTTATCAAAATAAAATTCTGCGAATAAAGCAGAGATTTCATAAACTTTTGAGTAAATTGCTCACAGACTTTTCTAAAAATCAAATTTCCCAAAAATATTTGATAGCCTTTTTTCTAAAATGAATTACTCTAAAATTTCTCTCTTTTTCTCACCAAAATTCCCAAATTTTTCATCCCCGAAAATTGAAATTTGATCCTCTATTTATAGGATTTTAGGAGATAATTAAGATAAGCCTCAATCTAAAGTTTGAATTTTAAAAAGGACTTTTAAAATTCAAATCCTAGATAAATCCTATCCTTCATCAGATTTTATCCAATCCGGTGTGATCCGGTCAGTTACCGTACCGACGGGCTTCCCTGCATCTACTGACGGCCGTCCCTACTAAGGGCATATGCGGGAAACTGACTAGGCACGGGACGCGATACTAGGGACGGGCATCCCTACATCGCCACGCGTCCGTCCCCACTATGCCTAGAGACGGGGATCACCCCAAGTAGGGACGGGCGTCCCTACACAGACGGGCATCCCGTCTGTGTAGCAAAACTCCCACTTTTACCCAAAATTTTTCCAATTCTTTCAAAACTCCATGCCATAGAAAAAATAGATTTTAATCCTCGCGAAACCAAAAGACGAAAACGTCCGAATTTCATCCCCTTATCCGAAAACTGACATTGATCTCTTCATCGGGTAACTCTGATCTGGACTACCTCAAGACACGGTGTCTACAGGGACTCTGACCTGAAACCTATTCTGAAAAAAACTCGTTAGGTGTGCATCTTTACCCCCCGGTCAATGAGAATATTCCTAAGATTCTGACTCTTATCCCTGCATCTGAAGTAATGTCGTCTTACCGCTCTGGGCATCGAAAGTCATTAATTAAAGGTAGTGCGTCCCTTGTGGATTTTCACACTAGCTTTTCTTAGCGAGAAATGTGTCCTTTTAGGATTTTCACATAACCCTGTGCCTTATTTTTTGCCTGGAATGGACCCAATCCAATCCAGTGGCTTTTGTTCACTTTATTTTTTTTATAGGACAGACTGCCTATTTCCAGGTTTTCACCCTGTCCTTTGGCCTAACTTTTGCTTAGAGCGCCAATTACAGTTTTTATCTCTAATGGCCCCCACTTTTTTTTTGAGGTGTGGCTATAATAAAAACTGAAGCTACTATCAGAGCCTCCTTCTATAGTAATCAGCAATTATTCACTAAGATATCTTCCCCTAAACAACGATCATATTCCCTCGCCTCCTCCAATGAAGGTGCTATTCGATTGGGTGAGGTGGCTAATAAGGGTCAACTCCCTATGCCCCTAGCTCTCTTTTCTGTTCTCTTGTGGGGATTTCCTGAGACCACTTTGGATATCATCACCTGTTGCGTTTGATAGTTCGGAGGGGGTTCAAGATGTCATGAGGCATCCTCTATCTTTCTAGGGTGGCATCTCATCCTCGGCCTTCACCCTTGAGTATCATAGCCCTTAGACACAGCTGCCTTAAAAATTCGTCGCATTGCAGGTCAGAGACTACACCTTCACTTCCATAAGTACATACAAGAGAAGGGTACTTAGTTCCCTCGGTAGATAATAGGACCCATCGGCTTAAGCATCTGGCCGGTGAGAGCAGAAGCAAAGTAGCCATTTAGATTTTACACATTCAGTAATAGATGATGTTTCTCTTTTTATAAAAGAACTAGGAAATGATGAATCAAACTGCTTTTGTTTATGTATTTGCAAAGACCGTGTGCATTTCAGCAAGATTTCTCCATACATGACCACCATTTGACATAGATTCAGAATGCAGAATTACATTTAATCTCAAAATGGATCTTAAAAGCATCAAAACTCCTGTTTCCAATCAGCCCTCTCGGGTTTTCTTGATTGGACATTTTCTCTCAAGCCTCTAATTTTTGACCAAAGTGCCTTTTTTCGGTTTTCACCCTGACGAGGTACCCAATTTTAGTAAGGCCACCTTTTTTTGATATTCAACCCGCGGGGCATTTATTCTCTTCTTTTGAGTTTTAGCCTTTAGCCATGGACCCTCTTGGGTTCGTTGATGCTGATCGGTTCTTTGAACTTGCTTCCCTTGCTGTCTGTCGGAATGCTGCTCCCTTGGATAACAAATTTTCAAGAACAAAAGGGCATTCATACGTTGGCCTGAATTTACCTCGTCTGTCTGGAATACTTGGACCTATTTGCTTGGAGACCAAATCTCACTCTTTCAATGGGTGCTCTCTGACTTTATTCCCAAATGATTGAATAAGATGTTTTCTGATAGATCTGATTGCGATAGTAATCCCAAAACATGTTTCCATTTAACGTGCTTAGTTGTTATAGCCGTTGCTTCCATGACTGCCCCTAAAGATTTGACATGCTTCGACAAGCAGTAGTGCTTTCACCCCAAGCATCAAGGAATAAAGTGTGACTCCTGTAGGGGTCTCGACTGCAGACCCCAGCGTGGATCTCCTCCATAACCTTCTTGGCCTTCTTCTTGTCTAAGCACCTCAGTCGTATATCATCAGCTAACCTCTTGTACTTCACACCCTTTACACTAATTAACTGGGTGGATAGCTTGTGAATCGATCTTTAGGTCCTTTTCAGTAGCCAAGAAAAATGGCAAAATACAGGTATGTGTAGATCAACGGGATTTGAACAAAGCATGCCCCTAGGTAACTCTTCCTTGCCCTATATCGATGATCAATTTTTTTTCTCTCTCTCTCTCTTTTTTGTTTGTTTTCTTACTTTTTTTTGTCCTTTGTCTTTTTTTTTCTTTTTTTTTGCGTATACATTTTTTCGCTCCCCAACAAGCTTCGCCCAAATCCTAATAATTTACACATACGCGCATTTCTCTTCTTAACCATTAGGGATGTTGTTGATCCACCCAGTTGTGCATTGCGCTTCAATAAAAATTCAGCGCTGGTTCTGCTTGTGGATTCCTCTCTTTTAACCTTTCCTGTCCCTCCTGGCTTGAATCTTTTGAGCTTTTGCTTGACTGGTTCATGATCGGGATACACTGGCATAGCGTGTTCGACGGCTTTATGATTATCTCCTAGCATGTCTTCATAGGTCCAGGTAAAGACTTTTTATTTCATCATTTTTTTTCATTCTCTCAAATTTTAATCTCTCTTCAAGAGTCATAATAGATGCTATCAAGATTTTATTTAAGTTCTCTAAAGTTCCTAGATTAAATGAAATGGCATCATTTGAATCGTTCTTAAATATGAATGTGTCATGATTATGCATAGTGAAATCACAAGAAAATATCACACAGATTAGTTGAATCATTCATTTCATTTAATAAAAACCAGAATTAAAAACATCGTCATTAAATAGTTCAAAAATAAAAGGATAACATCTAAATAGCTATTTTCTTCCTTCCTTGCCAACATAGATGGTGTAGTCGATGGTCTATTATCATCTTTGGGAACCGTCTTCCTTCTCCGCTTAAGTACTCAATCTATATTCCTCTCCTTCTTTCGGTCTTCTGGGTCAGAGATCTGCTTACTATCAATGACGTCTTAAACCTGGTCCCTTAATGTCCTACAATAGTCTGTCAAATGTCCGGTGTGCTAGTTGAATGGACAATATTGGTCTGCTCTGTGGTTGGGCTACCCTTGGCTTCTGGCGGGCTTAGGAGACAATGGCTGTAATATCCCCATTTCCATTAGCTTCTTAAAAACCCATGACAAGGATCTACCCAAATCAGAATAGCACCTTTGATTCATTTTCGTGGTTGGGGCCCTTGTGGCTCTAAAGTTTTTTCCATTGCTACCCACGAGACTTGAGCTCCCATGACTACCTTACCGGCATTCAGGATCTGTGATCTGGTTATTGCCGATCAGATCTTGAAACTCATGCCTCAGCCTAGCACAATTATCCATTATATGGCCGGTGTGATGGTGGTAGGCACAGTACTCATTTTCCTTATGTCCAAGCTGCCCTTGGGTCTTAGCCAGCTTGGGAGGCATTGGCTATAACATCCCCTTCTTCATCAACCTTTCTAGGACCCAAGACAAAGGTTCACCCAAGTTAGAGTAGCGCCTTTGAGCAATCTCAGCCATTGGTACTTTCCCTGTCCTTCGGGTACCACTGCTATTATCACAATAACCAATTCCTAGATTTGCAGTGCCAGCGGTAGTCTCATTAAGAGGTGCCCAGCCAGTTGCAAGCTTGGACTTCACAATCTCTTCTTCTAGATCAGATAGTTTCCTTTTAGTGTTTGATGGATGGAGGAGGCCCGATGACTATAAAGGATCTAGTCCTTCTGCTCTTCCCACTCGCCCGATCAGTGATTCGAGTGGTGCCTTGCCCCTAGGCTCAGAAGTGGATGAAAACATTACAGCCATCATTATATAATCCTTTTTTACCGTGGTAAGCTCAACCTGGTTAAGGGTAGTGGCCATAAGTTGGGCTTGAAGAACTAGAGCCATGGCATCCATCCTTTCCTTAATTGTGGCCAACAACCTCTTTTCAAGCTCCTCAAACCTTCTATCCATCTCTTGGGTCATCAAGGCACAAGCCTCCTCAATCTGTTATGAGGGATCAGCCATCTCTAATGCCTGTGGATATCTCTCTTGTTTTCCTTCCTCCTCGCTCTCGCTAGCGAACCAATGATTTATCGTCGCTACAGAAATCCCTTCTTCACTTGTCCTGGGTGGGTGATAGCGATATAATCATTACCGTATAAGTCCTGCAAGATGTACCACTCAGGTAGGCTTGACCCAATCATAAAGACAGGCGGTGGTACAGCATTATAGTTGGACTTCTTCTTGCCCTCTCCTCGTTCAGGATCTGTGATCTGCTCGCTATCGATCAGATCCTGAATCTGGTGCCTCAGTGTTACACAATTATCTATCAGATGCCCAGTATGTTTGTGGAAGGCACAATATTCATCCTCTTTATGCCCCGACTGCCCTTGGGTTATGGCTGGCTTGGGTTGCAGGGGTTGTAGCTTTCCCTCCTTTATCAATCTTTTTAGTACCCATGAAAAAGGTTGACCCAAATTTGAGAAGTACCTCTGACTGACCCCTATTGCTGATACCTTAGCTGTCCTCCCACTTCTATTGCTACTGTTGGAGCCCGCTGACTTGGTTGCCCCCTGACTATTGTAGCCCTTCTTGGCATAAGCCTCATTATTCACTCTCCTCGAAAGGTATTCTCCTTTAGCCTCGATAGCAATGTCTTTCAGTGACTCCCAGTCTCTTAATCTCTTCATCTTTCGTCCATCTCTCAAATAAGGGCTCGCATTTTTGATGAACAGGCGTATCTGATCCTGAGTATCTGGCTTCCTTTTCATTTCCATTACCCTATTTCTTTATCGGGTTAGATACTCGTGGAAAGACTAACCTGCTTTTTGTTGCAACAATTCTAAGTCTTTCAAAGTTACTTCCATTCTTGTACTACAATCATATTGTCTGAGAAACTCCTCTATCAGGAAGTCCCAATCCTCTTTCGTTCTTCGGTCTAGCCCATGATACCAATCCACTACCGGGCCGATCAAGCTAAGACAAAAGTACTCGATCTTCTGTCTCTTTGTTAAGGTAGTACCCTTCATCACCAGTGAGTACTGTTTAATGTGTGCAGTGGGATCGGAAGTGCCATCGAACTTTGGATTGTTAGGCATCTTGAAATTCTGGGGGACCAAATCATGACTATCTAGCTCCCGATCTTCAGGGTTCATTCCTCCTCCTACCTTCAGCATCCTTGTCATAGCTTCAAACCTTTCCTCCATTTTTTTCCACATCGCATCCTCTAGCCTGGGCGACTTCCCTTTACTATCACCAGTTCATCTGGCTCCTCCCATATGTCAATCTCAGATTTGGGGCCCTCTCTACGTTCAACAGGCACTGGCGTTCTTGGCTCAACTGCCGGTGGATCAACTACCGTTGGGGGACCCTCTCTGATGGCCCTTTGTTCATCTTGCTCCCTAATTGGAGCGGCAGTCTGTTGCCCAGCAGATGGGGCCAGGGTAGTGGCAAGGTTACCCATCATCGCCATCATTCTAGCCTCGAACTCTTCTAACCTTCTCCCCACTTTTTCGGCAATCATTGCCCTAGTTGCATCAGAGCCACTTGATGGATCTGACATCCTCGTCTCGATTGATGAATCCAAACTCTGATCTGACACTTGCTCTGGGGAAATCTTTCTTAGTCGACCGTCGGGACCTCTAAACCACCTGGACGAGTCTATGATAGCTGCAAAACACACATTTGTTAGGATGATGCATGATTGAAATGCAATGCATGGCCGTGCTGGTGCAGCATAGACAAACACATGCAAACAGATAGACCCTTCAAACCTTATTTCTCCAACACATGAGGTAATGTAGTCTCTTTCCTAGGTGGACTTCATCCAAGGGTTAACAGGGAACCCATCGGACACGTATGGTGCATGGTGAAAAACGGGCAGCATAACAGCTCTAGGCTAATGTACATACGTATGGGTGTTTGGCTATTATGTATTTAAACAATTCAACAAATAAAGATGGACCTAACGGGGCATAAAAGCCTTTGATGAAGACCATTTAACTTAATTGATTTTGCTCAATACGCGACAACCTAAATAGCAAGCACGGTATTATGGTACATTTCACCAAGTGGAAGTTTCTATTTGCTGTTACATGAGCTTTGGTCACGGGTGATATTACTTTAGGGCTACCCAAGCATGGTCCCTGCCGACGGGTCTAGCTCATCACGAGTATAGCGACAAATCGGGTCTCCATTTGATATACCTTTAACAGTACGAGGCTTGGGTTGGTGATTATCCTTAACACTTCCCTACAATGAGTGAAAGTAGGGTCGTGTTTTAGGAATGCACCGAGGTAGATAGGGGACCAACAAACATAATTCTAAGGCTCTAAAATGCAATGCGATTTTTGAGAAGAGATAGAATTTTAAGTTTTAAAAACTTAATTATATATTTTAACCAAAATACTTTAAGAGCAAAGTCAAAAACAGTCCCCAGCAGAGTCGCCATTGTGACGCGCGCCGAACCTAGCAAAGGCCCTCGCTTGAACCCGCTTTTAGGGTTTAAGGGATTGGTTCGCATCTTTTGATCTTGGGAGCCATGAGACATCTTGGATGCCTCATTCCCAATAGAACATTGGGAAGGATCATCTAGTCTCACGACGCCTTTAGGCACCTTTGAGGTATTTTGGAGTCGCCACCCAATTTACAAGAAATTGGGAAAGGTCTCTAACCTCTTATTGGTCTAGACCAGATATTGGTGTTCGGAACTTCGCTCTTATTTATGCTTTAGTTAATTATAAATGAGTTTTTAGTTTCCTAAAATCCTATCTCTTATGTCACATGATTTATGCATTTGACTAAAGCGCACTATAAGCACTCAAAAGCAATAAAGGAAAGCAATGAAGCAAGTGATAAATAAAGCAATAAAGGAAAGCAGAAAACACATCAAGCACACAATTACAAGGGAATTTGGGGTGAAATACAACCCCAATAAAAGGAGATGTAAATTGGGACGGAATACAATCCCAAATGGAAATTAAATAATGTTGCCCCAGAATTAATTATAATGGCCCAAAGGGAAATACATGAATATAAATTTAAACAAACAAATAAAATCAAACATAAGAAAAACATACATAAATCGGGACATTTGTTTGGTTTAGGAATGTTAGTTCCTTTGCGTTTATTTAAAGAGGGCTCGAAGAGTTGTTTGATTGCTAGTTCGAAAAATCGGGATGAGTGATCCCATTTTTGGGAAAAATTTAACTCTTCGTTTTATTGTGACATTTTATATTAATTGGCTAAAATGAGGGGCATTGGTCCCAATTTTGTTAGTAAAAATTCCAATTTAATTATAAAAGTATTTTTGTGATTTTTTTATCTCACGCGTGCATAAATAAAATATTCACTTGCAAACAAACACAACATAAGGAGAGGGAATAAGAAAGGTCTCACCGAATAATGCGTTGTCCTACGCGTTGTGAACCATCCAGGAGGTCATGGAAATGCTCACACAATGCGACTCAAATTAAATCTCAGACAGATAAAATACTATTAAAAATATTAGTAATAATTCTAGACAAAATTAAACAAATGAAGACAAGATAATGACAACAATAAAATTATGGTAACAATAACAATAAATAATCAAGGCATAATAGTAACAATCAAATAATAATAATAATAATAATACATGAGCATGCAAACATCAACAGTGAACACAAATAACAAGAATAATAGCAGTAGCAGCATAATATTAGTGGTAATAATCATGGCAACGGGACAATAAAACTAATAATAATAATAATGATAATCAAGTTGGAGCACAAAGAAATCAAATTAAAAGTATAAATAATATATCAACAGTAATTATCATATTAGAAATGCTAGAAATGAATTGTGAATATAGTAATAATAACAGAAAATAATAGTATTAACAACAATAAATAATATACTAAAAAATAAATGAGGACGGGTCCAAAGATATTTACCCTCAGAATTTATAGATCGAAAAATAGGAAGTCTTGATCCGTTCTCCTTGTCGAAATTTGTGGTGATAAATACTTGAAGAAAATATAAAAATCTGTGTTTGAAAATAGGTTAACTCAAGAAAATATTTTTGATGAAAATATTTTTGGTGGATGATTGAGCCAAGAAAATTAATTTTTCTTGCTCAAAATCAATCAAAAAATGAAATATGTTTTTGAAGAAAAAAGAAGAAAGAATTTGAAAACTTTGAATTTTTAAGATTTTTTTTGGAATAACCTACTGCTGCTCTTGTTCTTGAGAGAAAGCTCTCTCCTCTTTCTTT
This sequence comes from Excoecaria cochinchinensis, assembly GCA_947683425.1. NCBI lineage: Eukaryota > Viridiplantae > Streptophyta > Magnoliopsida > Malpighiales > Euphorbiaceae > Excoecaria > Excoecaria cochinchinensis. Next base: position 9,503,563 of record CANTUQ010000208.1, on the reverse strand, counting down.
GTGAAAAAATGCATCCCTTTTAGAAATGAAGACAGAAATCCCTTTTGTTTCCTATCTTATCCCGAAATGGAAAAGTTGTAGTCCTACAGATTCATGTGTTAAAGTGTGTATTGAATATCTTAATTGTGATGTATATGTGATTAGTCCTTCGGGACATAGTGTGAATGTGTATAATGTGCATGAGAACTGTTTCTAAGTGAGTCAAAGTAAAGAGTTATCTGTTAATCTGATAAGAGTGCTATCCCATGAATTTGAAGTAATTCAAGGTATGGATAATTTTGGAATCTGGAATGATGTGGAGAATAAGATAAAGTGGTGAAATTTTGTACGCCTGTCTGCTATCTCAATGAAATCATCTGAACATGAGCATGTAAAAAACATGGGGATGGGAAAAGTGCATTCATATTGCATAAACTGCATTATTGCATCATCTCGCATACATATAACATCATATAATCATTCGCATCCCTTGATCATGTGTGCAAAATATTGTGTATGTGACTTATTCGAAGAGAAAAAGCTGACAGGATGTGCATATAAAGTCTGATGTTGAAAAGAGAACTATTGAGAAAGAGATAAGTGTTTGTCAACAAAAGTATAAAGTATGAGTAATTAAAGTTAAAAGGAGGAGGTTATTTGTGAAGTTTATATAAGTGAATGCAAATAGGATTTCAGAATGAAGAATGAATAGCATGAGTGAAGAAGGTAACAAGCGTATTCCATGAAATTAATGCGCCGAGGAATTGTGCCTTAAGATAATAAAAGGATTAGTGGCTAAATATGAAGTATGTGCATCTGAGTTTCTGAATGGTGATGCAGTTTTCTGAAAGTGCCTTGATAGAGGAAAGTTGAATATCCTCTATTGTTCGATCGGATTTGAATTTCGCGGATGAAATTCTTTTTAGGAGGGAAGAGTTGTAATGGCCTGAATTACACCTTGGTAGTAATTAGTTTAATTGGCTTAATTGAGAAGGTGTGTGTGTGTACTAACTTGTGATGTGGACTAAATCGAAATAAAAGGAAGGACTTAATTGAATAACTAAAGATAGTTTAAGTGGTTTATTGGTAAAAGTGCAAGATAATGTTAATCAAGATTAATTAATAGATAATTGGGACTAACTAAATACAGATTTGCTTAGGTGGGGTTAAGGAGAAACTAGTGGATTCCACGTGTGTTCTCCTTGTGCAGCCAACTTTGAGTTTACATGCAATATAAACCTATGGAAGAGAGAGATGGCACCATTTTTTGCATGTGTTCTTCAGCTGGCTTCTCTCCAAAATTCTATTCTTCACTTTCTTCTTTCTTTTGAGTTACAATTCTTTAAATCCATGAGCCCATAATTCCTGTTAATTGACCAAGAATTTGTTTAGTAGTTGAGGTTTTTAACTAGTAAGGTGAGTAAATCGGATTCCCATCTCTTTTTACCTCTTTTCTTGTTGGTATTATGATTGAGTTGGTTTTGATTTCTTGTTGCAAATTTTGGAATTTGGATGGTGCATGTGGTGGTAGAAATAAGAAGAGTGAAAGGGAAGATGAAGCTTAATGAGTCAAGTATCAAGTGAGCTCATTGGGAGCATAGGAGTTTGAGGTTTGGAAACAAACTGATTTGTGTATGCTAATGGATAGATTTTGTGTTTAAATGTGTAAATTATGTTTTGGGATGTATTGAATTGAAGAAATGAAAATATTAAGTTATAGTGAAAACTATGAATCAAATTGACCTAGTTTGAACCTTAATCTTTGATGAATTGTGGAATTGTTGTATTTTATGAGCAAATGAATTAGCGGAGAAATTGTGAGTGGTATGGTATGCATGATTGGGTTAGGAATGTTTAGCTTGGATTTATTTTGAAAGTGATGTTGAATGAGTATAGTATAGTGACCAAAATATGAACCTTAATTTCAGGGGTGTGAGTATTGATTGTGTCAAATGGCCTTTGAGGTCTATTCTGACCCATGTGAACTGTTTATACTGTAAAATGAGTTTTTTAACTCTAAATTGGATGAGACTAACTGGGTTGAATCCGTGAATTCTATATCTTTAAATGTTGTAGAAATAGTCTTGCTAATTGAGGGACTCTAAAGTCTCAAAAATTACATATAAGTGAAGCTAGAATCTCAGTAGGAGGGTTTTGGGACAAGTCATGCTTCCCTAGACCATAACTACTTGAATTTGAGTATAAATGCTATCTAAGTTGTTTCAATTGGAAGTTATCTCATATATGAGTAAATGATTAGTAGAGCATGTTGGTTAAAAACGTAACACCCCCGATGCCCCTGTTGGAAGGATGCCGGGGCGCTACCCGACGCTCACTCAGAAACATTCATACATTCAGCGGAAGCATACAGTAAAAATAACAATACTCATAATCTTAGCATTAAATTAAAATATAAAATACATCATTCAGAATTACATAAAGATCCTTTACAAAAATTACATATGCACTAATCAAAAGAATACATATGCAAAAAGAATATAGGAGGAGTACAAAATAATAAAGACTCTACTCCTAGTGGCCAACCCTGCAGATGTGCGACGAACCGAACAAAACCTGCCACCTACACGGGAAAATAGCCCGTGCTAAGCAATAACGCTTAGTGGGGAGGAACAAAGAACAACAGAACATTATACAATAATATCATACCAATATATATGTAATTAATCATCACACTGAATTCACTAAGTAGAAGAAGCAGAGATACGTAAGTCAATTCACTATATGAAATCAGAACTTGATAACAGAAAGCAACAAGCAATTGCACTAACTGAAATCACATAATATTCATATCACTTCACTATGCAAAAGCCAAACACTTCAACCAATAGCCTGAATTTCACTGGTTGTGGATATGGGAATAATACATGGGTGACCGAAACCTCAAATACTTTTATACCCAAAGGTAGCACGGGAGACCGAAGTCTCAAAACATTTTCACTAAGACCATAATGGAGGTCAACCGAAATCACTTGACCACTGGCAGCTGCACTCACTAACCCTTCTTAAGCATGCTTAATTATCCACTACTTTGACACTTCAGGCCTAAAACACTTACTCTAAACATTTAACACTAGACAAGATCAAAAGCCAAAGTCCAACACTAACATGTCATTAATTATTTACACAACTCTAGAACATCAATACACTTGTATAAAAATACAAATCATAACTTACATAGTGCGAAAAAGCCATGCAAAGAGAAAAAAAAAGACATTTAGACAAAACAGAAGAGAACAGGCAAGAGAAGGGGCTCACTATCGCGATCGCGACTTGTGTCACGCTCGATACTAACCGAGGAAGAGAGGCCAGTCACGAGTCACGCATGCTATCGCGACTCATGACGAAGTCACCTCATAGGAGGGAGCGGTCACGAGTCGTGATCCTTGCTCACGACTCGTGTCTGCCCACAAGGGAAGAGGGCATGAGTTATGAAATCTTGCACGACTCGTGTCCTTCCCACACAAATCATCACGAGTCGCTAGCCTTCTTCACGACTCGTGAAGATGCCTGGCACCACTGCCGAGTCGTGCTGCCTCCTCATGACTCGGACGGATCTTCCTAGCATGCTGTGCAAGAAGATGAACTACGTGATTCTGTCACAATCCCAACAAGCGTCGCGCTCGCAAAAGTATCGCGTTTTCAAATTCCCAGCAGAAAACGAAGAACTCAGAGCTAAACAAAAACAAAGCCCACTTACCCAGAATTATATAACATGCAAAATCATGTAAAATCTTACCTCCAGTGCCTCTAAAATATGCTTATAACAACAATAACTCAAATTACACAATAATTACCCAAATCAAATCAACATATCTTGAGGTTGCTAAAACCCAAAAATTCAAAATGGACATGCAAACACTTATAACTCTATCATCTCAACTCATATACACAAATTTATTACTCATACCTTTTCACTACAAAACTCATACACATTCATCTCGATCACCAACATACATTGCTAGAAATCCCATCAAACTACACATGCATATACACATATTCACACATAATCCAAGAGAAAACTAGAGGTGACAACTTTCAAACCAAAACACAAATGAAGCCAACTTCCAAACGAGACACAACAAAGATAGAGCTCCCAAACCTGACAAAGAAGATTCAATCCAACTCCTTTAGAAATCCCACTTTTTCCTTTCCCTTGTTCTTCCTTCTCTCCTCCGTTTCTTGCACAAAAACCCAACCAATACACACTTAATCAAACCATGCAAATCCAAGCACTTACCTTTTAAAACCCAGCTCAAATCAGAAATCCAACCTCAAAGCCCAAGGCTCAAATTAGACAAAGCAAGAGAGAGCAAGAAGGAATGAAAAAGAAGAAGGAGAAGAAGAGGAAACATGAGAAAGAAGCTCAGATATGCTTTTCCTTGTTTCCCTCTCTCCTCCACTCACTTCATCATAAATGCTCTCACCAACTAAATCCACTTGGCACTATCCTATTGGACCAAAGGTTCCCACTTTGACTTTCATGTTCCAAGGCACCATACAAAATACACACAAGATAATCTCTTATAAATGCCTTACTTCCTTGGTACAATACACATAATCCACTAGATAATTCCTTCACTTAACATATTTAAATTAATTTTGCAATTAAGTCCTTATTATCCAAATTTTCTCATGCATAAATTACTGAAATGCCCTTAATTTTTTGACTTAGCTCGCGAATTTCGACTAAGTCCTTTTTGGGTCATTACAAAAGATGCCATTAAAGTTGGTTTAGAAGTCATGAGTATGAAATACAAAAAAAAAAATGTACCTGTAGGGTAAGTTCTATTTATGTCTCTCCTGACCTTTGGTTACTATTTTGCCTATAGATCGAGTTACATTGATTCACATTGGTTGCTTTAAATTGGAACTTAAACCTAAGATCCACACCTAAAAATGTCTCACAGATGTGGTTGAGCTAATTCTAGCTCTAATTGTCCTGAAACTGTCAAAAACAGCGGTGTCTCTACTTTGGCCAGCTCATTTTAACAGTTATGGTTTTGTAACTCATATCTAACGTTTTAGATGTCCAAATGACCTGAAAATTATTCCATTTGAAACTTAACATCCTAGGGAACAAATTTTAAGAGGGTGTTTTGTCTAGAAATGAGGTTTAGGTGTTGTTATAGGCTTTGAAAAATTAAGTAGTGAAGCAATCCCGAGATTCTGCTTCTGTGTTGCTAAATTTTGGTATATCACGGTGACAACCAATTCATTGCCACTATGACCAATGCCTAGAGAAGGTAGAAGGCTTATTTTTGGACCTCACGGTCACAATAAAGTCATTGCCACTGTGACCCCCTCTGTTTTGACTATTTTAGGTGTTTTTCTTCCCGAATTAAACCCGTATCGCACCAAAACTTTCTAGGATCTATTCGATGAATTTTTAGGACTATAAAATGAGTATAAGAATAATTATCACTTGGAAAATACACATGAATATGATTAAGATTAATAGCAAACTATTAAAGGAATAATGTATTGTTGTATGATATAGAATTCAGTTAAGTTTAATGAAATTATTGAGAGTTATAATACCTTAATCCATATGAGCATGTATAATATGAACAAGTATGCATAATTATGAGTTGAGATTAAGTTATACACATAAGAAGGATATCAAATAAAATAAGTTTTCTCAATGTGAATATAAACCATATGTAGGTGTGTAATGAGGTTGGACTGTATATGATGGAAATATGGGCATGATTGAAGTGAATGAGATGTGAAAGATTATGACCTAATGTTTATAACGAACACGTGTAAATTTGACATACTCAGTTATTATTACGAAATATCCAAATATGTAGACGTTAAATTGATTTTGTTATACTGGTTTTTTTGGATATATGAGTGATTATATATAAGATATTGACTAATGTGATTTGTGGCCTTGAGCTTATGAGTTACTTATTGTATGAAGAACAAAAATGTGCAAAATAGGTGAATGTATGTCTATATACATATTTATGTATAAATAATTGATATGAATCGAATGATGAAATGTGAGGTATGCATGAAATGCATTCTGTTTTGATAATTATCTATATCACGGTCACAACCAAATGGTTATCACCATGAGGCATATGAATGAAGAGTAATTCTTTATATATCATTGTTTAATGTGGTATGCTGATATTGAAAGGAATCTATAATAGTGCATCAACATCAAATAGACTCGTGAAATGATTATGAGCTATATGAATGTGTACTTTAGAAAAGAATGTGAACATGATTGTGTGCTTACAAAGATATGGGAGCTATTATGCACTATGATCTATTTCATATGACTATATGAACAATGTGAATTATAAATGATCGACATATAACTGGAAATTATAATTAGCCTACGAGTCAAGTAGTGGATAGATAGACATGCCTATAGGGTCTAAGTACTGTAGCCCAATGTGTCTGGTTCCTTTAGAATCATTATACAATTTGAATCCTTATTGGATTCTTTAATGCGAAATTATTGATAATGTTGATATTTTGTACCTTAGGGTGCCAATGTGAATGTGAGGTATCCACGGACACCAATGTGATAACTGTACCCTTTGGGTACCAATACGATACCCGTTATCTACGTCTTTGAGTTACAGGCAAGGCATAAAAAGATTAATGATAATTATGTGGTCATTTGAACGAAAGTTTTAGAATATGAATACAAAGTTACATAGTTTGACATGAGATGCATTTATATGATTCATTCGCATGAATGCATATGGATATATATATATATATATATATATATATATATATATATATATATATATATATATATACGTAAATTACGATGCGTAATGTTCTATAATTGTAATAAGTTGTGGATATGTTATATTATCATAGCACGTTTGTAGAAGCTTGATTTTAGGTGCTTGCCTATTAATTACAAGCAAGGTTAATGATAATATTGAGCATTTTAATAGAATGTTATATTATTGGAAATGTGATTACGATGCATTAAAATTTGACTTGTGATATAGCCATATGAACATGACTCATTAGTAAAGCTATGAGTAAACTAAGATGTGTGATATGCTATGTTTATATTAATTTGATCCAAAAGTGTATATATGTTCAGATATATATGTGTGAATGAGGTATTCTTATGTGCATGGTAACATATCGTTATTCACTTCTAAAAGTGATGAAAACAAAATATAGGATGAATGTTATGTTGTGAATATAGCAATGTAAGTTAATCAAATTCAGATTTTAGGATTAAAGAAGAGTTAGTGGAACCCAAGTGTCTTCATTTGGCTTTGCCACTTCAGCATTTGCATGCATTGGAGGAGAAAGAGGTGGATTGGCATGCATTGGAGGAGAAAGAGGTGGATTGGCATGCATTAGGGGGAAGAGTTAGTGGAATCCAAGTGGCATGAGCTGCCTTAGTTCCCACATACAATATAAGCTTTGAAGGAGAGAGAAAACTTAATTCTTTTCATGTGATCTTCAGCTGCTTCCTTTCAAATTTTTTGTCCTTCTTCTTCTTCTTTCTTATGTGATTCATCCCATTCAAAATTTGATTCCATAATTTCTGTTGGGTGATCAAGTGAGTGATTAGTAGATTGAAGTTTTTGAGTTAGTAAGGTAAGTGTTTAATTGGGTTGTTATTCATCCTTATCTACTCCTTCTTCATTTCTATTTTGAGATGGGAATTAATCCCCTTGTTTTTAATTCTAGAATTTGACTATGCGTGTGATGGTGGCTATGAGAAAGGAAAAAGAAGGAGGAGGAATGATGATCAAGGTGTCAAGTGAGCTTTAGTGGAGCTAAGGAAATTAAGGTTTGGGAACTAAATGTGTTTTGTATGTGTAAATTAATTGACTATGTGTTAAGACTATTTGTGTTATGCTATGAGATGTTTGAATTGAAGAAAGGAATGCATTGAAGTATGATGATTTCTTTGAGTCTTTTGAACCCTAATTTCGAGTGAATTATGAATTTGTAAATAAATGAATTTGTTGAGGAAAGGCTATTGGCATGTTTTGCATATTTGAGTTAAGGATGTGAATATTGAGTTTGTTGTGAAAATTGTGTTAAATGAGCTAGTTGGGAAGTGTTTAGCTAGTTAGTAAGTCTCATTTTGACCTATTGGTATTGTCAATATAATTATGTGATTCACAAAGTATAGTGAGAAAGGAGATTAATGGGCTGATATTGCCATGTACATGTCTTAAAGTGTGGTAAATGTAACTTTCATATTGAGACCTTTGGGGTCATTAAAAATGGCTTATAGTGTGCTTAATTTTCTATAGGAGGGCCTTTTGGAGCATGTTATGTTCCTTGGGCCATAACTCCTTGTATTTTAATCAAATTGAGATCAGAAGTGTGTCTTATGCAAGTTAACATATAAATGAATAAATTATTAATGGAGCATGTTGGTTAAAAATGTCATTAAAGTTGGTTTAGATGCCATGTGTATGAAATGCGAAAAATGTACCTGTAGGGTAAGTTTCTGTGTAGGTCTCTCTTGACCTTTGGTGACTCTTGTTCCCATAGATCGAGTTATAGTGCTCTACATTGGTTGCTTCAAAGTGGAGGTGAAACATAAGATCCACACCTAAAAATATCTAAAAAAATAGTTAAGCTAATTCTGGCTCTAAGTGTCTCAAAAAGTGGTCCAAACATAGGTATCCCTATTCTGGCGGGTTAATCAGAATAGTATAGGTTGTTTAGGTCATATTTGAATTTTTAGATGTTCAAATGACCTAAAACTTGTCCCATTGGAAACTTAACATCCTAGGGAATAATTGTTAACAAGGACGTTTTTCCTAAAAATTAGGTTTAGATGCTTTTTTAAGCGATGCAAGGTTGAGGTGAAAAGCAGTCTTGTAGGAAACCTGATGGAAGTTACTATCGCGAGTGCGACAAAACAAGTTATATGAAGGATTTTTGCCTCATTTTGGAGCCCATGGTTAACATGAATCAATTCCCACCTTTACCCTCTAGTAATTTGTATATTTTTATGTGTTTTTCTTCTCGAATTGAACCTGTATTACACCGAAGCTTTGGACAAGCGGAAAGACAAAGGCAAGGAAAATATTTGAGCTAGAAAAGAGGAGTGGTTCAAGCTGCTTTTGAGGTTTGGGATTTTATTGAGTTTTAATATAAGCATGCATGCTTAGTTTGGGGTAAAATTAGGGCCTTGAAAGAGTTCAACAGCTCTTTTAGTTGTGAAATTTTACATGGGTTGATAGTGATGAGTTGCATAATGCTTCATTGATAACTTGATGTTGTATAGAGTTTTGATTACTTGCATGCTAGCTATATGATGGTTACAAGTTATGTATGAGGAATTTAATTGCATCTAATTGCTTCTTTTGAAGGCCATTTTGGCTGGAATTTGTGTGAGATTGATGATAGAAGTCATGCATGAGAACATAGGAGAGTATGTAAAAAACAGGTGCTAGAGATTTCTGAAGTAGGAAGTTTGAGTATTGAATTTTGGCTATGTCGCGAGCGCGACATAGTGCTCCATAGGCAAAGTCTGCTGTGTTGTATTCTATCGTGAGTGCGCGCTTCATCGCTGATGTGACAGCAACCAATTGGGCAATCTGTCGTGAGTACGACATCTACCGTGAGTGCGACATCTGTCACGAGTGTGTCCGTAGTGCTTTTGGGTTCTGTCGCGAGCGCGACATTGTTTAGAGTTTTAAAAGCAAGTTTTGTCTTTATTTGTGTGTAGTATTGCATTGGAATGTGAATGAATATATGAATTATATGCTTGTTGATTTGGCATTTTAAGTGAGTAACTAGAATTTAAGTTATTGTATATACTATATGAGCATGTTAACTTTATATTGTTTGTTATGGATGATAAATAAATGTATATGCATGCTCATGGTTTGCTTAGTTAATACATGAATTGAGCTTGATGTATAATGATCTGAATAGATAATTGAGTAAATGTAAAGTATATGACATAGTGATTAGAATTTATTGCATAATCCTGAATTAGACATAGTAGTGGATAGATGGGTATGCCTATAAAGGGTTAGAGTACAGCTACTAAAGTGGCACCGATTGTGTCTAGAGTTTGATACCATTTAGTATTCACATATTTGAGATTAGGTTCTCCAGTTGTTTGATACTACTCGTTAGTATCCAGAGTACCGTATCCACCATCGATGTGATTCAGGCTATTCTATTGAGTGTTTATGACTAAACAAGAGTTGCAATGATATGCATACCTATACTGATTATGCAATAGAAGTAGTGATATGTTATCGCTTATAGCTTGCGATGTACATTAAATCTAGAGACTTTGTGCATGTTTTGATGAATGTAAACGAAAAAGTATGTTGATTTATCAATTGTACATGTTTGTGAATATATGTGAGATTTAAGGATAAGCTTTCAAGAATTATGGTATATGCTAATTGCAAGAATTAGAGGACATGTGTATGAAGAGTTATATGTTAATGATATAGTTATGCTAAATGTATGCTCATTTTGGGATACTTGCTAATGTATGTTATATTGTGATAAGCATGACTATTGTGAACGCCTATTATCGTATGATGATTATGACTTCGTAAGAAGTCTATTTCTTTTGTGTATCCCCTCTGAGCCATCGCTCAGCATGGGTATTTTCTCGTGTAGGTTGCAGGTTTGATTTATAGAAAGTTGAGCATCTGCTGGTCACTAGGAGCTTGATGCAGAGTTCTTTTTGTATAGGAAATGATTCTTTTTGTATTGTTTTGTATAATGATATTATAAGATAATTTTGTATAAGAAGTGTAAATGTTTAGAAGATATATATGTTAATGTAATATAAGGATGGTGACATGTCTTATAATATGAAAATTTGTATTTCCATATGTATGAAAGGATAGTTTTAATTTATTGTATTCTGCTTATAAGAAGTTCGTTATAATGTTTAATGTGTATGTGTGTGTGGCACTCCAATATCCTCTCAAGGGGGTATTGGGGCATCACAGATTGGCATCCGTCCCTCGAACTCAGGCACAGCTCAAGGTGCATCCCAGTAGAGGGCTGGAGCACATCAAGCTCGACCGGGGGGCATCCTCATGATGGACAGGAGTTGTTCAACTAAAAACTTAAATCTTGTAATTAAAAACTTTTTTTTTTAATTGGCGAAGGCGATAAAAGAATTTTTGTTTTAGAGAGTCCGAAATTTGTGAAATCCCAAGGTGAAAATCAACTTTTCTCGCTCTCCACCCGTGAAATAGGTATCGGTGTCCTCATCGGGTAACTCTAATCTGGACTGTCTCGGGACCCGATCTATACAATTGCTGATGGAGTTTTGGCAATTTTAAATTTTGCATATAAGACATGTACTGAAATAATGAGTCGAAGCATGAATTTATGTATTTCGAATAGAATTTTTGAACATGTTTCATAAGTGCTCTTCAATTTGATAATATTTGCAAATTTGGAATAAATGTGCTTTTATTGTTTCATATTTTAGCTCTTGATTTTGAGCTTAAAAAAACAGAGTTGTGTTTTGAATAAAACACAGTTGTGCTCTTCTAGTGTTCATAGTTTGAGAAATTACTTTGAGCATGTTTAACCTATACTTTTGCTAGCAGAGTGTTTCATAGTTAAGGCCACATTAATGTTCATTCTAGCATGATGTTCCTTTATGCACTGTTGTGTATTTTTTAGCATTAGATTATAAAAATTTGAACTTCATTACATTGTCCAAAACTTGTGAACTTGTGTTGTACTTTTGTAATGGCCCCAAAAAGGTCTAGAATTGATCAAGTATCTTCCTGAGCTGCTGGGTCATCTAACATAGACAGAAAGGGATCTTCGAAAAGGCGATCACAAGTTCAAATTCAATCTTGGGTCCCTCAAGGCATGTGTTAAGCCTACTTATGTTTCTCTATAATAGCCTATCTTCCCTCCACCTTTATAAATTTTGATATGCTAGAAAAGCTAGGAATCAGAGCGGAGGTAAATGATTTTATTACCGGGATAAGATGCATAGATTTCTTCAGCAAGGTAGAGAGGTTACATCCACTGATCACTAGAGACTTTTTCACAACTGTCTTGTAACATCCCGAAAATCACTTTAGTAGTATTGAGTGTGATTTGTATAATTGAGTAAATGGAAACTATGGTTTACAGATTTGGATTAAATTATAATTGAAAATGTGCATTTAAGGACTTGATTGCAAGAATTAAAGATAATGTAGTGGCCAAAGTGTAACTGTGTGTGATTAGTGTAAGTGGAAGATTAAGATTAATTAAGTGGGATTAATTAACCTTAATCTTGGATTAGAGGAATCCAAGTGTTGCCTTGCATGAGTGACACCTAGCCAAGGTTAATTCATAGCTTGACACCTCATATTAGCCATGCATATATATTTGTATTGGAGAGAGAGTGAGTGCCAAAAATCTGGTTTTGTTCTTCTCTTGAATCCAGCCTCCCTTTTTTCTACTCCTTCTCTCTTCATTCTTCAATCCTTTTTCTTTACCTCTTTGCTCCATCTGCATCTTCTTCACATGCATGTTGAGATTGGGTTGCATTAACTAAGAAGGTCAAGTGTTAAGATATAAAGGTGAGAATAAGTCAAGTGTTTATCATCTCTTTCTCCTTCTTCTTTTGATTGAATTTCTATTCATAGTGTTAATTCTATTTTGAATGTGTTTTCATGTAGCTGTAAGTTGGAGAGGCTAGTAAAAAAGCTAAGGGTAAAGAAAAGGTCACCTAGTGTGAAGTGAAGGAGTGCTCCAAGAGGTTTGGGATTTACTTGAAATTTTAAGTGTATTGTATGTGTGTTTTGTTTGGGATTGTTTGAATTGATGCATGTTTAATATGTTTGTGTAGTTTGGAGATATTATATGTGTTAATTAATATTTGATATAATTGAAAAGTTAAATGGATGTGTGTTGAAGTGTTAATTGAATAGCCATGAGTATAGTATAGTGATCATGTATGAAACCTAGTTGTATGGGAAAATTCTGTTTAGATGGTATCAGAACTCTGATATGTTTTCATAATAATTGGAGTTTCAGAACTCCAAATTAATTGATTTTTGTTCCATTATAACCGTGACTTCCATACCATTAAATGAGATAGAAATAACCTTGAGCAAATTCTGACTCTAAGACCCATAGAAATGGCAAAAACATTAGTGTCTCTATTCTGGCGGGTTCATTGGAACAGTCTATATTTTTTAATTCATATCTGTTGATGTACAAGTCCAAATGACCTGAAACTTGTTCCATTTTAAGGAGAAGACATATGGAAACAATTGTTAAGAATGCCGTTTTGCGTAAAAATGTCTCTAGCTATGTGAAAAATGCAGTACAAAATTGGACCTGTAGTCTGTCTAAGATTTGTTTCATGCTTCGAGGCAAAATAGGTTTACACGGAGGTAAGGAATTTCTCACCGCCGTGTAAAAGCATTCTGCCCCTTATAGACCCATTTTTAGTGTCCCACACGGCGGAAATGAAAGTCTTACCACCGTGTGACCTTATCCTTCAGCCTAAATGGTACTTTTTCCTTCCCGAATCGAACCCGAACTTCACCGGAAGTTCTTGTCACTTGTCCAACTGGTGTTTAACATTATAAAATGAGTATATGAATGTTTTTCAATTGAACTACATGTGAATGATGCTATGGCATAGTAGTTTAACAAAGGAATTAAATGTATACATGCTTTTTAATTATTGAACATGACATGGCATGCGATATAGACCATATATGATTGAATCTTGATGAAATTATATTGTTTCATATGAATAAATGGATTAATTGATTAAGCCTGTAATCGAGTCGTGGATAAATAAGCATGCTTATGAAGGGCTAGTGATTCACAGCTGCTAGTGTGGCACCGATGGGTGTCTAGTGATTGATACTGACGGGTATCCAGTGATCTAGTGTTTGAGACTTCGGTCTCTAGTGTTTAATATCTATTGTACTCGTATCCAATTCTGTATGATACAGGCTAACTATAAAGAACATATTATGGTATGTTTGTTGACAATATTGTGTACCTATGTGTAAATATAAGATTGTACTATGATGATTAGTGTTAGTGTTGGTTGTGCCCTAGTTTAGTGATATTGTTACTGTATTATATGCTATTATGGTATGTTATCAAAGCCTTCCGCTGCCAGTGAATATTAGTGTTTGTTATTGTATAATATGAACTATCAAATACTGCTATTGTGTGACATGGAACATTGAATAGTTGCCATATTATTGAACTAGTGTATGAGTGCTTATTGTTTGATTGTAACATGTCATTGCTAAATAATTGTATGTGAATGTTTGTATTAGTATTGTTTTGTTTACATCCCCACTAAGCGTTATCGCTTAGCACGGGTGTTTGTTCCCATGTAGGTTAAAGTTTGGAATTCGTATTTTGAAGACGGTTTTCTGTAGGCCACTATAGGAGTTTGAAGTTGTCTATCTAGGTTGATAATTTTGTAATGTTAATGCTTATTTCGAGCTCCAATTTTTGTATAAGACAAGCATAAATGTATATGTAGTTTTGTATTGTAATATGTAACTATAATGAACTAATGCAAGTGAATGGCTTATTGATCATTAATGTATGATAATATGAATAGTGATCTAATAGTGGAAGTGAATAGAGATAATAATATTGATTTAGTGATAATAAGTAGATATATGAGGTTAATTGGATTTACTTTTAGCATGTTTGTCGCGTAGCGCTCCCTTGTCCACCCAAGGGGCATTGGGGCCTTACATGTCCAGTGTAGGATAGACAGTGACAACACATCTAACCCTGGATTGGTCACATTTTTCCTGAACAAGAAGGCTTATAAAATGAGTTTTAATCAGTTCAGTGAGGTGTTAGGATTTCCATTGGATGGAGAAAGACATTTGCCAGACATGACTCACCATACCAATTGGGCATCCATCAGTGATCCTATCACACCCATACAGTACATCACAAGATAGTCAAAGGCCCACCATTTAAGGAATCATGCAGTAAGGATATTGCAACATTTCTTCTAATTATCCTTCTATGGACAAACAGAATCACCAGGTCAGGTAAATCAAGGAGAGGCACTTTTTCTTCAATGCATGTTCAATGGAATCAAGCTGAATGGGGCATATTTTCTACGGAAGAAGTTTGAGGACCTACGAGGGAATCAAGTTAAAGTAAAGAAGATGTCCATTGGCTGGATTGTTACTGTGTTGGCCAAGGAAATAGGCCACTCTCCTTTTGGTGCTAATTTGGGACCTCCTATGAAACGCCCCCATATTTTTTGAAAGTCCTCTTTTAGGACCCAAGATCAGATGAAAGTCCATTAAACTTTTGAAGATTGGTCGCTTTAATATATATAGGGATTTAAACCAATTCACTAAGCCTAGGGCCTCAAAAAGGCATGAGACAGCATCTTGGGATACCCATATTCCATTGTTGGCGATCAACCTATGAGGGTATTAGTTGGGCACCATAATGTAGGCATTATGGAGTTGCCACCTAATAAAATATAAGGAAAGTTATTCTAACGTTATGAAGCCAAAACCAGAAATAGTTCGGGACTTCACTCTTACCTATACTTTGGTTAATATTTATATAAGTGAGTTTTTACGATTAACTTCCTATCTCTTTTCTTGCACGATTTCACAAAAATGAATAAATAAATAAGCCAAACAAACAATGTAAAGAAACCCATATAAAGTAAAATTATCATAAAAAATGAAAAATAAAACATACATAAAATGGGAAATTCATTTAGGAGGGAACATTGGTTCCCGCATGCATATTTTACTAAAATGAAGGGTTCTTAAACAAGTTTTAAAAAAAGGAATGAATGTTCCCATTTTGGTAAAAATAAGAACTCTTTCTTTAAATGACGTTTTGGGAGGAAAATTAAACATTGGTCCTATTTGTAGACACTGGGTCCTGAGGTAGTCCAGATCAAAGTTACCCGATGAAGAAACTAACGTCGGTTTTTGGACGAGGGATGCGAGTTGTGGATGTTTGTCCGCCAGTTTTAAAAGGGTCGGAGGAGTTCTGGGTAAACGGGAGGAGTTATGGGTGAACGGGGGATTTCAGACAGTCGAAAAGAGTTTAACTTTGAGAATTGGCATTTGAACTCACAGACGGGTAGCTTGTCGGTGGAGTAGCCCGTCGCTCACGTGAGAGGCCCACCTCCCACGTCGACCGACGGGCTGTCGCTCACGTGAGAGGCCCGTCTCCCACGTCGACCAACGAGCCGTCGTTCAAGCGAACGACAGGCTGTCTCTCATGCCACGTGTAGGGCCTGCCAGTCAAATGACCACTGGTGCCCCTTGCGACTGATGACCGTCGATAGTCCACGGGCTGCCCGTCAGTCGGTGATCTGGTTGTTTTAACCGCCGAATTCTACAATATTTGGGAGATTTTACAAAATATCTTTAAAAATCCTTTTGAATTTCCCCAATATTTTCAAATATTTTTGAATATTAGATTTGATTTTAGGAATATTTTGAAAATCGTTCGGTTTTGATTTGATTTCAGAAAATCCTCTTCAAATCTGAATTTAAAATTTAAACTTATTTGAATTTTCCTCCTGAGCCTATAAATAGGGGAAGGGGATTCAGCTTTTGGGGGAGAAAATTTTCACTAAGAAATTATTGTTTAGAAAAACTTTTTTATTAGAAAACAAAATCTTAGTAATTTTCGACAGAAAATTTCTTTTCAGTTTTTATAGAAACAAATTTTCTATCAAAAATTTCTTTTCTTTTATTCTCAAATTATGCTAATCTGAGGAAGCGAGATCCATTCGTTTTCATCCATCTAACTAATTCAGATATTTACTGCTATCCAAATTCCAAGAAAGAGAAAACAATTTCCTTCTCTTGGTTTATTTTTCAAGGTGAAATTTTTGCAACTAAAAATCTCTCCCGATCGCGGTCACAATCCGATCCTTGTAGAACTCAAGGAATCAAAATCTTGCAATGTTCACCTTCACAAGGTAAAAATCCAAGGGTAAATATTATGGACCTGTTACTTTGAATTCAGTTATTTTCGTTAATTTATTGCATAAAAATCCCTTTTATTCAAATTAAAAATAAAAACTTAACTTGTTTGGTTTACTATTTGGAAATAGGGTCGACCGACGGGCATAAGGACCACCGACAGCCGTCGCAGGTCACCCTTACGCCCATCTGTCGCTCCTAGGGACGCCCGTCGGTCATACGTCTTGGGCCGTCCGTAGGCTACTTATCCCACTTAATCTCGTTTCTTCTCTTCTTTTATTTTAAATGGTTTTCTTATTCAATTTCTTCCATTTTCCTCCTTATTATTTAACTTCATACTTATTTTTTCTTTAAAATTTACACTAACATGTTCTTTATTTTGTGAGTTATTATTTTGATTTGTTGAGCGGATTTGGAGCCATTTGGTGTAAAAGCTGTTGTAAAGACTTAAGGGTCTTCTCTCGGGTTCATTCTTTCGACTTTATCTTCTTTATTATATCGCTGTTGTGAATAATGTTTGTTTTTATACTTTTTCGCTGATGTAAAAAATGATTAAATGTTTTTTATTAATTAAATTGGAATTTTCCTTAGCAATTGAGGACCAATGTCTAATTTTTTCTAACAAATAAAAATCAATGCCTCAAAACCATTTTGCAATAAATATGCATGCGAGAACCAATGTCCTCACTTCTAATATATATCCCGATTTATGTATGACTCGCTTGCAATTTATAATGGGGGTTGTATTCCGCCCCTAGTTTTGTTGTAATCTATTTTTGCGCTCCTTTATTTTAATTATGCTTTATTTATTGCCTTCCCTGAATGGACAATCTGAGCTTTAATTTAACTGCATTAAACTGAATGAAAAATGGGATGAAACGATAAATTCAAGACTCAAATATAAACTTAAGCAAGGTATGAATAAATGGGAAGTCTCGAACCTACTCTGGTCTTTGGGCTCAATGAGGCGGAGGGCCACCTCGGCATTTTGTTGGGATGGAAACCTCCAAGACACCTCTTGTGTCCCGTAAAAGGATCAAACTTGCACAGTCCTAGGCGCCATGAGGCGAGAGGGCCATCGTAATATTCTATTAAGGTGGATACCTCCAAGACACCTTTGGTTTGCCCAAGCATGAGGCTAGAGGACCATCCTATCATTAGGGTGGAAACTGATATGAGCTTAAATAGCTCATATTTAACCTATGTTTTAGGATTAAAATAGTATTCATGTGTGTTTATTTGTATTAGAATTAGGAGTGTTTTACATTTTTTTTTTTTTGAGTTTTGGGTGTGTAGGAGAAAAATGGAGAAAGATGGAAAAAGATGGAGAAAATGGAGAAAAGTAGCCAAAATGAGCAAAGGAGAAAGAGGTTTTGTCGCGAACGCGACAGCACGCGCTAAAGGAGAGCCAAGGAAGAAGGAAGAAAAGTGAAGAAGAGAGGCTATCGCGACCAAGGAACTCGTCGCGAGGTCGCGACAGGGCATGAAGAAGGCAAACGCGAGGAAGGTGGAGCGATGAAAGAGGCGCGCTCTATCGCGAGTGATCGGAATTCGGCAAGTGTACCGAATCGACAAGTAATAAAGTGGGGTATAGTTAAGATCCCGAGTTATCGTACCCAAGGGAAAAAGGATTGTCATGTTAAATATCTATAGATGAGTGAATTTGAGATGTCCCCGGTTTGTTTGGTGGAGAAAACTAAGCTAAGCAAGAAAATTAATTAGCAATTAAAAATAAAAGTGTTCATCAAGAAATTACTCAAGGATGAAATTAAATGCTTAGGAAATTCTATCCTCATAAATGTAATTGGAAATTGGTAAAACAACATAAACATGAAATTCTGGACAACCCAACTAAACCCAAGCGTCCCATTCCGGAGCAAGCTACTCTAATTGCACAACGTCCCATTCCGGAGCAAGCCATACAACTAGCCTAAGCACGGGTCTAAAGTCCTAGATTCGGTTTGCTTTCCCATTTCGGAGCCAGACAACCCAAAACCCATCTATTCCTCACATATCTGAACTAACATCTATAAATCAAGCGTCCCATTCTGGAGCAAGCTAAACCGATAGATGCAGAGATATAAAAACAGAGCAAAAACAAATTACAATAAAAATCAGATTTGAAATTAATCATTATTCCGGACTAAATCATAATCAAATCCAATAATCATCATAAATGCAGAAAATATAACGAGAGAAATAAAAGAAATCATGAAAATATTCATTAAATCCATATATCCAAAATACAAATATGATTCAAGAACTCCTAAGCATGAATAATTACTCTAACATCAACAATATAAACATGAAATATGGAAAATTAAAGTTTAGAATACACCCTGGATGAGAGAGAAAATAGATCTTGAAGCTCTTGCTCTTCAACCTTGGAATCAACTTGAATCCCCAAAAATATAAATTTAAACTAAAAATAATCTAAATTAATTATGAACAAAATTGCAATTTAAAATTAAATCTATCTAAAACAGAATTTTTTACAATGAAAATTAAAACCTAAAATAAAATAAAAGACTGCTGGAAACTAAAAGAAATTCATCCTCAATCTAACCAGCTCTCTGGTGATGAAGCGGCATTTTCCTTTTAACCTGACGAAAAGCACAACTGTGCTTTGTAAAGAACAGCTATGTTTTTGAACACATTGGGCACTCGGTTTTCATCGTGTGCACGAGCTGGCAGAAAAAAGGCGCAGCACAGCTATGCTTCTCGCATAAGCACAGCTGTGCTTCTGGGCGAGAGAGTGCGCGACGCTATCGTCCGTGCGCGCGCCTTGCGGCGTAGCACAGCTGTGCCTTGCGCGATAGCACAGCTGTGTCTTCATTGCTCCACGCTACCACGGGACTGAGCTAAAACACAGCTGTGTTCTTAGAAACACAGTTGTGCTTTTCTGGCAGTTTGGCTGTTCCTTCATCATTTGCTCCTAAATTCACCCCGAACCTCCAATTTAGCTCTAGATTAAAATAAAATGCCTGAAAACATCCCAAAACTTATTAAAAATTATAAAAACATGCTAAACTAATAAAATGACTAAAAATAATTAGTTACTATTAAAATTAAATAAATAATTATGCCAAGAATTAATCTAAAATATCAACATAATTGTAACTTATCAGCGAGCGCGAAAGAGAGATCCGTTAGAGACAAAAGTTCAAATTGCACTTTGAAGAGTTATGCCTTTCCACCAACATTTGTAATCTTTTCCAAGAGACATATGAGGAGACACAATTAGAACATTATAAATATTATTATTAACTGTAATTTGAGGAGGTGAACATTTAATTAAGTAAAAATTCTGTAAGTTAGAATAGCTCTTTCATTTTTTTTAGTCTAATTTTCTCAAGTAGAGTTTATGAATTGAAGAGAAGATAGTATACAAAGAAGAAGACTACCTTTGGTGACTTGAAAAGGGTTGAGAAATCTCCTTCTTCATTTCTTATCTCTTTAATCTTCTTTGTAAATTTTGTGATGTAAATTCTGAACTTGAATTCCTAATATTAAATATTTTATTGTTCATATTAATTCATGTGTTCTTGCTTGTAGAATTTCCTATTGGGATACTATGTATGATCATTATAAGTTTGAGTTTAATTGAAAAATGAATTCATATTTACAATCTAATGGGAAATCATCATTGAGGCATTATTTGAGAAATCATAGTGTTAAAATGGTTGCAATAGGTTGTGACTTCACTTAAGATTTGCATGTTTAATCTTCTAATCCATTAATGAAAATTGTGAATTGGAATTACATATGCATGTTTTAGGCAATCCTATTTATGTCGAAAGAGTAAGTAGGAAATTTATTCAACTTGGCTTGCATGATAAGAATATTTAAATCATTAAGAATAATCAATTCAAGTTCTATTTTTATACTCATCATCATTAATCATTATATCTTCTTTGACCATCAATAATTAGGTTTAGTTAATTTAGATGTTAGATTAGTTTAAAATCAACTTTACCATTAATTAATCATTGTAAACAAGGTTATAATTAGGTAGTAATAGTGTGTAAATCACTTTCCTCGTGGGATCGACATCTTAAGTACTATTTCGGTACACCGTATACTTGCAGTAATTAGCATCTATAGAAAATGCTCAACATGTTTTTGGCGCCGTTGCCGGGGAAACGGTTGATTTACCATTATGAAACTTGATTTATGATTTTGGATTATAATATTTTGTTTGTTTTAATTTGTTAGTTTGTTTATTTTAACTTTGTGTTTTGTTTTTAGTTTTACATGATTTGAAAGTTCATGCCTAATACAAGGAGTTCTTTAGAAGTGCTTGAACCATTAAATCCTGAAATTGAAAGGTTTTTGTCAAGTAACCGGAAGTCCAATAAGAAAAAGAACAAGAATAAGATAACAATTATCATGACTGAAGAAAATCCACAAAGACTTATTGACTTTGCCACACCCGCATTAAGTGGAGCTCAACAAGGAGTGGTAAGGCCAACGGTAAATGCAAATCAATTTGAGATTAGACCATCTTTATTACAAATGATTCAAAATAGCATTCAATTTTATGGTTTGGCAAATGAGGATCCTAATGCTCATTTGGCAAATTTTCTTGAAATATGTGATACCTTTAAGATTAATGGTGTCTCGGCTGATGCAATCAAACATAGACTTTTCCCTTTCACTTTGAAAGATAAGGCCAAAGCTTGGTTGAATTCGCTAGCAAGGGGATCAATTACTACTTGGGACAAATTGGCCCAAGTATTTTTATCCAAATATTTTCCCTTGGCTAAAACAGCAAAAATCATAAAGGATATCACTACATTTGTTCAAAATGACAATGAATCTCTGTATGAGACTTGGGAAAGGTTCAAAGAATTGCAAAGAATGTGTCCTCACCATAACCTTCCAAAGGAGGTTTTGATGCAAACTTTCTATAATGGAGTTAACCTAACTACAAGAGGTACAATAGATGCTGCAGTTGGTGGATCCTTGATGAGAAAAACAACCGAAGCAGCATTGGAATTAATGGAGGAAATGTCAATGAACAATTGCATCTGGCCTACCGAGAGAGTAAGGGATTCCAATTCTTCCAATACTAGGAGAGTACATGCAATTGATTCTGTAGTTGCTTTGCAAGCTCAAGTAAAAGCCTTAACTCACTTAATAGTTTAAGAGTGGGAGGTAGTCAGCAAAATAGTTGTAATATTTGTGGACAATTAGGACATTCTAGTGAAGGATGTAATTTGGGGGTAATTAATAATGAAGAGCAAGTTAGCTTTATCCAAGGTCAAGGTCGTGGTAACCCTTACTCGAATACATATAATCCAGGTTGGAGAAATCATCCTAACTTTTCTTTGGGAAATAGTAACAACCAAAATAGGAGTGTAGGTTTTCAATAACCTTAAGATAGGTTTGGGGCTTTAGAAGTTAAGATGGATAGGTTTTTGGAGGGAATTAATATGAAATTTAACTCACAAAAGGAGAACCACAAGAGGCTGAAAAATAAGTTTGATCATATTACAAAGAATCAAGCCTCATCCATACATAATTTAGAAGTACAAATTGGGCAATTAGCAAAGGCTTTACCTTCAAGGTTACTAGGAACTTTAACAAGTAATACGGAGGAGAACCCAAGGGAACATCTAAAAGCCATCAATTTGAGGTCAGGTAAATCTTATACTAATAAAAATATTATTACTAACAAGAGTGGAGAATTGTAGGAAAATGACAAGAAGAATGACTCTTCTGTCGCGATCGCGATAGAAAAAAGGCCAAGTAATGTTGCAGGCGCGATACCAGGTACGAGCGCGACAGCAGGAGGAGAGTCTTCTATCGCGAGCACGACACCTGTCGCGGTCGCGATAGAAGGGGCATCTAAGGCTAATTCTTCTAAGGTTTTTCAACCTCATCCACCATTTCCTCAATGCCTGAAGTGACAAAACCAAGATAAGCAATCCCAATCTTTTATTGATAAATTGAAGCATTTGCACATTAATTTAAATTTTATTGAGGCCATTACACAAATTCCTAATTATGCAAAATTTCTTAAAGATTTAATTTCTAGGAAAAGAAATTGGCAAGATATGTCCACTATTACATTAACTGAGGCATGTAGTTCCATAATCTCTAATAATTTGCCTACTAAGCTTAAAGATAATGGGAGTTTTACTATTCCATGCACATTAGGAGATGTAGAGTTTCCTAAATGTTTATGTGATTTGGGGGCAAGTATAAATCTCATGCCTTTGTCTATCTTTAAAAAGTTGGGGTTGGATTATGTTAAACCTACTTCCATGGTTTTGCAATTAGCTGACCAATCTATTAAGAAACCCTATGGAATAATTGAAGATGTGTTGGTAAAAGTGGATAAGTTTATTTTACCTGCTGATTTTGTGATCTTAGATTTTGCATATGATGTGAAATGTCCAATGATATTAGGAAGACCTTTCATGAGGACTGGAAGGGCTTTAGTAGATGTCTATGAGGGCACTTTAGTCTTAAGAGTTGGGGATGATAGTGTGGAATATCGTATGGATAGAGCCTTACAATATCCCATGGATGAAAATGTTTGCATGAAAATAGATATAATCAATGCTTGCATTTTGGAGGTAATAGAAAATGCAGGTGAAGAGGAGGTTCAAATGGAGGAAGAGGTTCACCAAGATATGGAGCAAGAGAGCTTAAGGCCAGAACTTCTTTATCGAAATGAAGTACCTTTGCCACCTTTAATTGTAAGTCCTCCAAATGTGGAATTAAAAGAACTACCAAATCATTTGAGGTATGCATTTCTTGGCTCTAATCATACTTTGCCTATTATAATTTCTAACAAACTTACTAGTGCACAAGAGTATGCATTGTTAGAGGTTGTTAAAAAAAGGATAAAGAGTATTGGTTTGCAGATTTCTGATCTAAAAGGTATTAGTCCTAATGTTGTCATGCATAGGATAAACTTAGAAGATGAATGTCAGCCTAAAGCTGATAGGCAAAGAAGGCTTAACCCTCACATGAAAGAGGTAGTGCAAAAAGAAGTTATTAAGTTGCTTGATGCTGGGATCATCTATCCAATTTCGGATAGTGATTGGGTGAGTCCAATACATTGTGTTCCAAAGAAGGGAGGTATGACGGTTGTTAGGAATGAGAAGGGTAATCTAATTCCTACTAGAACCACCACCGGTTGGAGGGTGTGTATAGACTATAGGAAGTTAAATTCAGCAACTAGGAAAGATCATTTTCCTTTACCGTTCATTGACCAAATGTTGGAGAGAATAGCTGGCCATTCTCATTACTATTTTTTAGATGGTTATTCAAGATATTTTCAAATTTTTATCTACCCTAGTGAGCAAGAGAAAACCACATTTACTTGTCCATATGGGACCTTTGCTTATAGGCGAATGCCTTTTGGGTTATGCAATGCACCAACTACCTTTCAAAGGTGTATGACTTCAATATTTGGGGATATAATTGAGGATATAATGGAAGTTTTTATGGATGACTTTTCTATTTATGGGGATTCATTTGAGCTTTGTCTACAAAATTTAGATAAAGTATTGGCTAGATGTGAAGAAAATAATTTGGTTCTTAATTGGGAGAAATGCCATTTTATGGTAGATGAGGGGATAGTTTTGGGGCATAAGATTTCAAGTCAAGGGATTGAGGTAGATAGAGCAAAAACAGAATTGATTGAGAAATTACCTCCACCCACTACACTTAAGGGGGTAAGATCTTTTCTTGGTCATGCTTGTTTTTATAGGAGATTTATCAAGGATTTTTCATTGATTGCTAAACCTTTGACTAACTTGTTAATAATGGATATGCCTTTTGAATTTTCTAAAGAATGTATGCATGCTTTTGATACCTTGAAGAAAACCCTTGTAAGTGCACCTATTATCACCACTCCTAATTGGAAATTGCCATTTGAGATCATGTGTGATGCAAGTGACTTAGCTGTGGGATGTGTGCTAGGGCAAAGGCATGGTAAGAATTTGCATGTGATTTATTATGCTAGCCACACTTTATCACCTCCTCAAATCAATTACACAACCACTGAAAAAGAGATGTTAGCTGTAGTTTATGCGTGTGACAAATTTAGATCTTACTTGTTAGGGTCTAAAGTCATTATTTATACGGATCATGCTGCACTGAGGTACTTGTTTGCTAAGAAAGATGCCAAACCTATATTAATCTTTGGGTATTATTATTGCAAGAATTTGACCTTGTTATTAAAGATAAAAAGGGAAGTGAAAATTTAGTAGCTGACCATTTATCAAGGTTAGAAAACAATGATGAACCTTTAGGTGATAGCATTAATGAGTCTTTTCCGGACGAATCATTAATGTCACTTAAAAATGTGCATGTACCTTGGTATGCTGATTTTGTTAATTATCTTGCTGCTGGTATTGTTCCTAATGGTTTGACATGGCACCAAAAGAAAAAGTTTTTTAATGATGTCAAAAATTATCTTTGGGAGGAACCCTATTTATTTAAGATAAGTGGGGATGGCATAATTCGTAGATGTGTAAGTGAGGAAGATTATCAAAACATTTTGACACATTGTCATGCTGCTTTGTATTCGGGTCATAATGGTGGTAATAAGACTGCTTCTAGGGTGCTTGAATGTGGCTTCTTTTGGCCTACTTTGTTTCATAATGCAAGATTGTTTGTTGCTAAGTGTGATAAATGTCAAAGAGCTGGTAATATTAGTAAGAGAGATGAAATTCCTTTGAATAACATATTGGAAGTTGAAGTATTTGATGTGTGGGGGATTGATTTTATGGGTCCTTTCCCTACATCTTTTGGGCAAAATTACATACTGGTTAGTGTAGATTATGTATCCAAATGGGTTGAAGCAAAAGCAACACCAACTAATGATTCAAAGGTAGTGCTAAAGTTTTTGAAGAAGCTTTTCTCAAGGTTTGGAGTGCCAAGAGCCATCATAAGTGATGGAGGTAAACATTTCATTAACCATTCTTTTGATTCTTTATTACATAAATATGGTGTGCATCATAGGGTAGCTACACCATATCACCCACAAACAAGTGGTCAAGTGGCAGTGTCCAATAGGGAGCTTAAGTGGATATTAGAAAAAACTGTTTCTAATTCTAGAAAGGATTGGGCTAATAAATTGGATGATGCTTTATGGGCATACCATACAGCATTTAAGGCACCTATTGGTATGACACCATATAGGTTGGTTTATGGAAAAGCATGTCATTTGCCTGTGGAGTTAGAGCATAAAGCATATTGGGCCATTAGGACCTTGAATTATGACTTAAAGGATGCAAGTGTCAGGAGATGTTTGCAATTGAATGAGCTCGATGAGTTAAGACTTTTTGCCTATGAAAATGCTAAAATCTATAAAGAAAGATCTAAAAAATGGCATGATGCTCATATAAGGTATAAACATTTCACTATTGGGGATAAGGTTCTTTTCTACAATTCAAGATTGAAACTCTTTCTGGGAAAATTAAGATCTAGATGGAGTGGACCCTTTGAAGTCACTCAAATCTTTGATCAAGGTTTTCTAGAACTAAAAAATGAAAAAGGGGAATTATTTAAAGCCAATGGTCAAAGATGTAAGGTATATTTGGAGGAAACCTTTCATGGAAGGGAGGTTTCATTTTTCTCTTTAAAAATGGTTTGAAGGTTAATTGACATTATTTTTCTTTTTAATTATTTGTTATATTATAGGTGAGTGTTATTTCTATGTATTAATGTAATTCTTTTTGTTTTACAGATGCTCCTAATTTGTAAGATCTTTTTCTATGTCAATTTGTGATGTTATTTTGAAAGGAAAACAAAGTTGATATTTAAGTTTTCTTCTCTGTCGCGAGCGCGACAGAGAGGGGAAAGTGTTTTTATAGGTTTCATCGCGCTGGCACGACGTTGGCGATCTCGCGACAAACTCTTTTTGGATTTCTACTGTTCTTCTCTGTTGCGAGCGCGAAATTGTCGCGATCGCGACAGAGAGGTGAGGAAACTTTTTATCGCGAGATCGCGCTGGGTTCACGAGATAATTTTTTGAAATGTGGTCTCTGTCGCGATTGCGAAGGTGTCGCGACAAAACACGGATTTTGAAAAATTTTGAAATTCAAACCGTTGAAGCCCTATTTTTCACAACCATTTATTTGTTTTAGGCCCTAACTCAGTTTTTCTTTTCATTTTCATTCACGACTCTTGCGTTTTCTCTCTTTTCTCTCTTTGATTTTTCTCTTCTTATCTCTCAAGAATCTTTGTTTTCCAGTTTTTGTTTTCTTCTTTTCTTTTGCTTGTGAGTTTCTTTAGTCAAGTTTCTTTGTCTTTTTTTTTCACACCCATGATGGTAAGAACCAAGCATGTTGCTGACAAGTGGAAATAAGCAGCAGCGGAGTCCAGTGAACGTCCTGATGTTGTGAGGCTCCAAAATAGGTTTGAATGCCCTTTCCCTGTTTTATCTGAAGAATAAGGTGAGAAGTTTGAATATTTTAATAAAAAAACGTATGTAGGAATGTGGCATATAGATTTCAATCTATTAACTACTTTGGGTGTTAATGAAACCTTTGAAAAGTATTTGAGATACATGAAATGGGGTAAATTTGTTCAATTGACTCTTCCTGTTAATCGTTCTTGGGCCTTAGAATTCTTTATTACCCTTGAATATGTGGATAAACGCCAAACTCAGTTCAAATTTAGACATCAGGGTACTGAACACATTTTTGGGTTTCAAGAAATGCATGATTGGTTTAGGTTTCCATTAAATGGAAAGATTTTTGATCCTCATTTGTTTGAACCTAAACCTGTTTGGAAGAGGTTGACTGGTCTAAATGTATTTAATAATAAAAATTCAACTAATCGCCAAATTAAGGATGATGTTTTAATGCTATTTCATAAATATTTGTGTCATGCCTTATTTGGTAGAGTTGAAAGTTCCAAAGTGAAGATGAAAGATTTATTTGTGCTAGATTTATTGCTATCTAAGAAAACTCCATGCTCTATTGATTTTATTTTTTATGGATTATATCACGCTTCAATTGCTAAGAGTAAAACTGTGGGCATGTGTCACATGGTTACCGGTATCATTTTAGGATGTTTAGGCGATTTGCATAACTTTCATTTAGAAGAAGGTACCTCGGTAACCATGCTTGATGTTGTTTATTTGCGACATGCTAACCTTTTAACAAAGAGCTGTTGGCCGCCTAAGTTTGTTGCTCGTGGTTCGCAGGTCGAAAGTGCATGCGATGATAAAGGGAAAGGAAAGGCTCCCGAGTCATCTTCAGCAGCTGTGGATCATGACTCTTCCAATGAGGAATCATCTGAAGACGAGGAGGCTGCTGGAGATGCCATTCCTACTGGTAGGCATGCTGCTGCAGGTTTTACTGCCAGTCTTGATCGTGTTGTGCATAGATTGGATGGCATTGAAGCCACCAATCAAAGCATGGCGGCGCGTATGGATGTGCTAGAAACTGATGTGAGGGCTGTGCTGAAAAATCAGAAGAGTTTGACTAGGAAGTTCCTCAGTTTTTTCTGTAAGCAAAATGTGGACCTTTCTCCCTCTCCACCTAGCTCCCATAGTGGGAGTTTCTGAGTTTGTTCTCCTACCATTTTCTTTATTTTGTATGTTTTTTGTTCTTCTATGATGTTTGTTGTGTTAGCTATATTGGTTGTTTTTAGTATGTTTTTTTCCACACAATGGGGATATTGTGTCCTTTACATGGGGGGGGGGGGGGGGGAGTTTTGTATGCTCTGTTTTTGGTTTCATATTTATGCATGTTTGTATATATTTGTTTATTATGCATGAGTAGTATAGCTTGTGAAGCATGAACTGCTATATTTAGGATATGTTTTATGTGTCTATGTTTAGGGTGTTGTTAGGTTTTATTGGACATATGATTTTTGGAGCTTATATATTTGATGCATATTTGAAAATTAAAGCATGTTTAGCTTTAAACTTTTGACCTTTAGTCTAAATAGATAACTTTTTAGGCATAGCATTGTTTGTTTTACTTTGGCATTCTATTGTACATAGTGAGGGCCATGGCATAGCAAAATACTTTGGTGTAGGTTCTTTTTAAGTTAGGTATCTTTTCACATGTAAATAAAGATTGTTTTGCCAACTCATTGCCTATGATAGTTTAACTTTCAGCCTATGTGAGTTTTTGAGCCTTTTACAATGATATGTTTTCTTTGTATGAGAGCCTTAGTATGCCATATCCTCCAGAACTTGTTTTTGGTAAATTTTGAGACTACATTTTAGTATGGGATGTACACGGGATATGATAAGGGCATTTAGAATGAACCATTTTTGGCTTGCTTTAAATTTCCTTACCTTTTGACTTTAGGAAGCCAAGTTTGAGCCTAAATCTTGTTTTTCTTGTTTAAGCACATGCATAGCCATATTCTTTTGAGTAAACATTGGCCTATTTCTTGTGAATTACTCATATTGTTGAGAGATTTGGATTGATATAGCATTGGAGATGTGTATTATTGACAAGCATGAAGTAGTGAAAATTGAAATTCCCTTATTTTGAAACTTAGTATTAGAAATGCTAGTCTCTTAAGAAAATAACAAAAATAAGGAGGAATAGTAGGATGTATATCAAAAATTGCTTATGTGTGGGATGGAGCGTAAAACGCACCCAAGCTAATTTTTCTTGCTAGGCTTAAAAAGAAGAAAAAAAAAGAGAGAAAAAAAGAAAAAAACAATGAACTAGCTGAAAATTGTATAGTCAAGCAGGGAATTAGAAAAGTGCAAGACTATCATGCTTTGTGTAAATTTTGTTTTCAATCTCCTAAGTTATATTGGTACTTTTTCTCTACACAATATTAGCGACCTAAATCCAAAAGTTTCCTACCCTAACCTAAGCCACATTACAACCATTTTTAAGACCCTTTGATCCTCTTTACTACCTTATACTAGTAGTGGAGATTTTTACTAATTACAAGCCTATGGTATGTAATGGCATATTTAAGGAATGAGATAAACCCTAACCTATAAACACTTGATAGATTGAGTGATTGAAAGCAAAAAGTGTTTGAGTGACAATTATCTTAGGCAATGTTCTGTGTGAAATAATTTAAACATGTGTTAAGATACTTGATTTTTTGAGAATAAACATCCTTGTGTTTTGCAATTTCATGATTTTCCAATTGTATATAGGGGTTAAAGTTTTATAAATAATGATATTGTTTAGGGAGTTGCATATTTAGGCTAATGAGTTAGAGGTTAAAGTATGAACATGAGATTTTCAAATATTTATCAAATGTATAAGTAAGCTCCACAATCCTGTGTTTATTTTGTGTTATTTGTTTGGAATGTTTGAGTGTTTTGGTTGGGGACAAGCAAATATTTAAGTGTCGGGGTTTGATATGAGCTTAAATAGCTCATATTTAACCTATGTTTTAGGATTAAAATAGTATTCATGTGTGTTTATTTGTATTAGAATTAGGAGTGTTTTACGTTTTTGTTTGAGTTTTGGGTGTGTAGGAGAAAAATGGAGAAAGATGGAAAAAGATGGAGAAGATGGAAAAAGCAGCCAAAATGAGCAAAGGAGAAAGAGGTTTTGTCGCGAGTGCGACAGCACGTGCTAAAGGAGAGCCAAGGAAGAAGGAAGAAAAGTGAAGAAGAGAGGCTGTCACGACCAAGGAACTCGTCGAGAGGTCGCGACAGGGCATGGAGAAGGGAAACGCGAGGAAGGTGGAGCGATGAAAGAGGCGCGCTCTGTTGCGAGCGTGACAGAGAGATCCGTTAGAGACAAAAGTTCAAATTACACTTTGAAGAGTTATGCCTTTCCACCAACATTTGTAATCCTTGCCAAGAGACATCTGAGGAGACACAATTAGAACATTATAAATATTATTATTAACTGTAATTTGAGGATGTGAACATTTAATTAAGTAAAAATTCTGTAAGTTAGAATAGTTCTTTCATTTTTTTTATTCTAATATTCTCAAGTAGAGTTTATGCATTGAAGAGAAGATAGTATACAAAGAAGAAGACTACCTTTAGTGACTTGAAAAGGGTTGAGAAATCTCCTTCTTCATTTCTTATCTCTTTAATCTTCTTTGTAAATTTTGTGATGTAAATTCTGAACTTGAATTCCTAATATTAAATATTTTATTGTTCATATTAATTCATGTGTTCTTGCTTGTAGAATTTCCTATTGGGATACTATGTATGATCATTATAAGTATGAGTTTAATTGAAAAATGAATTCATATTTACAATCTAATGGGAAATCATCATTGAGGCATTATTTGAGAAATCATAGTGTTAAAATGGTTGCAATAGGTTGTGACTTCACTTAAGATTTGCATGTTTAATCTTCTAATCCATTAATGAAAATTGTGAATTGGAATTACATATGCATGTTTTAGGCAATCCTTTTTATGTCGAAAGAGTAAGTAGGAAATTTATTCAACTTGGCTTGCATGATAAGAATATTTAAATCATTAAGAATAATCAATTCAAGTTCTATTTTTATACTCATCATCATTAATCATTATATCTTCTTTGACCATCAATAATTAGGTTTAGTTAATTTAGATGTTAGATTAGTTTAAAATCAACTTTACCATTAATTAATCATTGTAAACATGGTTAAAATTAGGTAGTAATAGTGTGTAAATCACTTTCCTCGTGGGATCGACATCTTAAGTACTATTTCGGTACACCATATACTTACGGTAGTTAGCATCTATAGAAAATGCTCAACAGATACCTCCAAGACACCTCCGGCTTGCCTATAATGGACATAGCAGCACTGTCTTAGGCTTACTGAGGCTAGATGTAACACCCCTTACCCACGTATAGCATACCGTATAATAACACAGGCAGTACGTGACGATGAGTAAGGAATGCTACACGAATAACATGCAGGAAACCATAGTACAAGCAGAATTATTTTTTTTTTCATGCCACATAATCATACGCATAACACAAAAGACATTCATATAACGTGTATTACCTTCCTCATGAAGTCTTATTACATCTCAAACATCTAGTACAATACAATTAAGAAAATACATTACAAAATATAGACTATACTTTCTAACACTAATACTACTACTATAGACTTGGTGGCCAAACTGCGGCGGATTGTCCTCGGCGACACGACTAACTCCAAACCTGCATGGATAAACACCCATGCTAAGCACAAGGCTTAGTGGGGAAAAACACATAGTATAGGCGACCATTCACAATTGCCGTCAAACACCACGAATAATTAACCAACATCAAATCACTTAACATATATATATACAGATGGTCATAGATAGCATGTTTTAATCATAAGCATTTTTAAACTTAAAAAGGGGTGATAGTTTTACTTGATACGTGCTTTTTATGTTTCATTATTCATATATCGCCTGTCATACATGTCAATTTATTCAGCCTATAAACAGTTCTCTAAATACGATAACTCTCACACATCAAATGGATCTTGAGTAAACTATTAATACTTTACTTCATGTTCAAAACATATAAATGTATTCCAAATGTATATAATCACTTTCGTTTAATTACTTCCTTTAAATTGTTGCATCACCTTCGTGAAATTAACACATGCTAATATTAAAAAAGAGCATAATCAAAGCTGAAGCATATGAACTTTTAAAGACGTTATCCCATTTTCGCATAAGGATCCCACAGGATCCAAAACACATAGGTGCACCGAGCACAAATTCATGCCGTAAATATATATAAGTCACAGCGTACAGTGTGATCACATTCTCATTGAGTGCATAATCTCATACAAATCTTCACACATCTTTATCAATTCACACTTATTGTTCAATGCACATTCTTATATTCATTTAATGCCTGCTAAGTCGAAAGGGTGGATAATGAGTACACATAGATACCCGAGGGTATCGATATCATCACAAAACACATAGATACTCGAAGGCATCAAAACATTCTTTTCATTTTTGTTCCAAAAACATTTTTCACATGGAATCTTAGGCAAGATTCGAACAGAAGGATCGCGAGGATCCAATCGGGGGACCTGATCAGGGTCCAGAATCGTACACATGGCTGCAGCTACACATAACTCTATTAGGCATGCCTAACTATCCACGACTCGACTAAGGCAGGCGAACGCATATTGGTTCCATTTAATAGGATTCATACCGTAATTTATTATCATTTTCAGGAATATCTGCTCTTATATAATCACATAATAATTTTATGCATGGTTTGTTCATAACTGAAAATGATGGTTTATTTGGAACATAACAACCCATAATCTTTAATCATGATCACATATTAATTCTCATATATGCACAACAATTTATTTCATTTATAATGGGCATAGTATATTGTATATTAATTTATACACCATGTCATATATAAATTACAAGTTAAATCCCATGTTATATATATCAATAAATATACATTCTCAGTATAGGCAAAAGTCGCGCTCGCGACCTGAGTCGCGCTCGCGACCTGAGTCGCGATCACGACCAAACTGGATGGCCTCTATCGCGCTCGCGACAAGGGTCGCGCTCGCGACAGAGCTAAGCAATACACCCCTGTCGCTTTTCACTTGCATATAACTTCACGTAGAAACATACTTACTTTTATAATGTCCATAACTAATTTTCATAAACATTATCTTCCCTTGAATTCATGTATAAAACTCAAGAATTTTGACACGATATCTTAACCATTCAATTGATTAATAATCATTCCGTAACTATACAGTCACATAAAAATCGTTAATGGCGCAACCAACTTCTATAAAGTCTTACACCTATATGCCACATTTATTCTTAACAATCACCAAAGCACCGATAGAGTTCAATTGATTCATTACCCTCCATGTTCGATTAAATTCCTATGCTTTAGTTTGGACTTAAAAGGAGGTTTTAAACTTCATATGTATCCCGAAGAATTGGGAATCCAAACCCGGTAACCCTATTAGTTCAGAATGTAAGATATGGAATTCCACTTCAATTTGCCTAATATAATATGAATTAGGTTTATAAAGAGCATACTCGAAGGTGTTCGATTCACTAACCTCGCAGTAATAAAGTCAATATTCTTATTTATAACCTTAAGCAATTATACTCCTAAGTAATAATCATTTATCTTCTCATTCCCAAACCTTAAACATATGATGAATATGTATCAAGAGGTCCCAAGGGAGTTTGGACGTATTTCGGAAGGGAAAACATTACAAAATACACATCCTAAAGAAGGGGGAAGAGGGCCAAGGGTTCCCACCAACTATGGAGCTCAAAAGAAGAGGAAAAGTCCTCTAGAATCAGTCTATGTCGCGCTCGCGACATGGGTCGCGCTCGCGACAGAGGCTCTCCCCACTTGTTCAACAGAATCTGACCTATGAGACAGTTTTGCGTCTCCAACTTTGTATCGCCTAAACGACCCACTAAAACTCATTTTTAGCCAAAACGTTCTTCTTAAACAATGTTCTTTAGGATGTTAGCTTTCAAATGCCACCTGTTTCAAATTAATTGGACATCTAAAACTCTAGATATGGCCTACGAAACCTACACTGCTCCAGTGAACCCGTCTAAGCACAGACACCCCGGTTTTTACCATTTTCGAGGACCTTAGGGCCAGAATTAGGTTCCGGTTATTCAGAGACAATTTTAGATAAATGAAGTAGCTTTCAAATGGTACTAATTTCATATCATTTGGACATCTATATCTTGACTTATAAGCAAAACAAAAACGAAAGGTCCAGAAAAAATCTGGACAGAGTATCCCCCAAAATTCATATTCTCTAAACCCAAGCTAATCCACACAACCACATCAACACAACCAATCAAATTTTAAGCAAAATACACTTCAAAACAGAAACTCATTCATACACAAATCAATAAGTAAGAATTTACATCAAAGTATATAAATTTCCCAAACCTCAAACTCCTTTGCTCCATTAGCTTAAGGGTTGCACTTCCTTGCTCCCCTACTCTTCCACTCTCACAATCATCCAATTCCTCAAATAGACCATACCAAAATTTACGTTACCCATCACCCCAAAATTAGGAATTCAAAACCAAAGAGAAAGAACAAGAGAAGAGAGAGATAAATTAACATTACCATACCTTAATCATGCCTAGAAATTCACTTGATCCATCCAAACTCCTAGCAAGCCAAGTAAACAAAGAAAGCTAAAGAAGAAGAAGGAGGAAGACGTGGCTGTCCTCAAATTTCCAGCAAAAAAAATGGTTGGTCTCACTTCTTTCTTCCATATTAAATCCTAACTTATCCTCAATGCCATGTGGCACCATCCTATTGGCCAAGTTTATATTTTTTTATGGCAATTCCCCTTTTGGTCCCTTAACTCCTTTTTAATCTTTCCTTGGTGTAATACATAATTATCATTCTTACATTAGCCCACAATTAAATCTTTACTCACTTCAAATAAGTCCCAAATTAATACTTTACAATTTTTAGAATCGGCCGCACTTGCCGAAACTTTTGCAATAATACCGAATTTGTCCTTTCGACACATCTAATGCCACAACTCACATATATTCGGCATATAAATGATCCATTCTCAAAATTTAGCCCTCATATTTATTTATTCCACTCAGTTAAAGCCATATATGTGAAATTACTAAAATACCCTTGGCTCTCTTTTTCTTATTTCTGATCATATCTTTTCCTCCTACTCAATCACTCCAACCATCACATCACACGATTTCGATCATCAAAATGCCCGAAAATATACAAATCCTTCTAGGGTACATTCGGGGTGTTACACTAGATGACCTTTCCCAATGTTTTATTGGGTGGCGACTCCAAGAAACCTCCTTGTTGCCCAAAATGGATGCACTTGTAATTTCTTATAAGTTTTCATGAACCTCCTCCCGATCGCCCTAAAAGCGGGCTATTCGGGGCGCCCCGGGGTTCGGCGCGCGTCACAGTGGAAACTCCGCTGGGGATAATACTCGAGACTTCGCTTCGAAAGTGCCTTGGTTAAAATTTACAATTGAGTTTTAATTTAAAAATTTCATCCTTTTTCAAAACTGCATTGCATCTCATTAGAGCCTTAGATCTATGCTAGTTGGTCCCTCTTTTAACCCCGGTGTGTTCCCGAAGCACAACCCTACGTTCACTCAATGTAGGGAAGTGTTAAGGATAATCACCAGCCCAAGCCTCATACCATCATCGTATATTAAATGGAGACCCAATCGGTCGTTACGCTCGTGATGAGCTAGACCCGTTGGCAGGGACCATGCTTGGGTAGCCCTAAAGTAACATCCCCTTGTCCAAAGCTCATGTAATGGAAATAGTTACTTCCCTTAAGTGGTATGAACCTTAATACTATGCTTGCTGTATGGATCGCTATGTATTGGACAAACCCAAATAATTTGATTGGTCACCTAATCAAAGGCTTTCATGCCCCGATAGGCCCATGTCAACTTATTCAGACTGCCTAAATACATGACGATCATAACCCATGCGCCTATTCATTAGTTAGGAGAGGTTATGTTGCCGTTTTTCCACCGGCCACCATACGCGTCCATCGGGCCCCCTGCTGACCCATGGGCCAATCCCACCTAGGAAAGAGACTATGACCTTATGTGCGAAAGTAATAAGGTTTGAAGGACCTATGTGCTTGCATGTGATTTGTTGATGTTGCATAGCACGATCATGCATCATATATTATTCATGCATCATCCTAACGAGTATGTTTTGCAGCCATCATAGATCTGCCTAAGTGGTCAAGAGGTTCTCAGGGACGACTACGCAAAAATCCATTCTTCGAGTTACCAGAAAGGGTGGAGTATTCAAACACTCCTTCAGAAACTAGCTATGCTACTTCAGCTCAGTTTTCTTTACACAAAGAAATGGCAAACTCACCAAGAGGGGCAGATGCCACTAGGGCTTTGATAGCGGAGGAAGTGGGCCAAAGGTTGGAGGAGTTCAAAAACTGGATGATGACCATGATGGCCACAATGGGTCAACAAGCGGCTCCACAGAGCCCACTGCCTCCTCCTATGAGGAATAATAAAAGGGAGGAGGTCAGAGAAGACCCGCAAGAGGAGATCCGCCCACGACCTGTAGACCCAAGAGCTACTACATTGGGGGCACAGAGGAGGAGGCCAGCCCCAAGATTGGATGATGACTGGGAAGATGATGAGTATGAAGAATAGTATCAGAAAGGGGGAAAGCACCTCAAACTGAAGAAGCCATCTGGAGGAAAATGGAGGAAAAATTCGAAGTAATGACAAAAATGTTAACAAGGGGTCGAGGGATAAACCCCGGGAATAAAAAATTAGAAGGGGAGGACCTGGTCCCAATGAATTTTAAGATGCCAGATGTGCCGAAGTTTGATGGTACGTCAGATCCTATAGCCCACATAAAACAATATTCGTTAGTAATGAAGGGTACTATGCTGATGAAAAGAAAAAAGATCGAATACTTTTGCTTGAGTTTGACTGGCCCAGTAGTGGTTTGGTACCACGGGCTCGACCGTAGAACCAAGGAGGACTGGGATTTATTGATGGAGGAATTTTTAAGACAATACGACTACAGTACGAGGATGGAAGTGACCTTAAAGGACCTGGAGCTACTACTGCAGAAGGGAGGCGACTCTTTCCATGAGTATTTGACCGGGTGGAGGAATCGGGTGATGGAGATGAAGAGAAAACCGGATACTCAGGATCAAATGCG
The DNA here is from genome assembly GCA_947683425.1 of Excoecaria cochinchinensis. Taxonomy (NCBI): domain Eukaryota; kingdom Viridiplantae; phylum Streptophyta; class Magnoliopsida; order Malpighiales; family Euphorbiaceae; genus Excoecaria; species Excoecaria cochinchinensis. The sequence goes on along the minus strand of CANTUQ010000208.1, from coordinate 9,466,048 downwards.
ACTATTCATTAAAAATGCAAGCCCGTATTTGAGAGAGGGATTAAAGATGAAGGGATTAAGAGACTGGGAGTCCTTGAAAGACATCGCCATTGAAGCTGAAGGGGAATACCTTACTAGGAGAGCAGGTAGTGAGAATTATCCCAAAAAAGGTAGCAGTAGCCAGGGGGCAAGTAGGCCGGCAGGTTCTGCTAGTAGCACAAGGAAGACTGTTGAAGTATCAACCACCAATGCTACCCCGAGGCATTTCTCAAACCTTGGAAGGTCTTTGTCATGGGTACTGAGAAGGCTGATGAAGGAGGGTAAGTTGCAGCCTTTACCACCCCGACCCGCCAGAACTCAAGGCATGCCAGGGCACAAGGATAATGAATACTGTGCTTATCATTAGTACACTAGGCATACAACTGACGATTGTAAGGCTTTGAGACATGCAATTCAAGATCTAATTGATTCAAAGCAGATCACAGACCCAGAGAAGAGAGGGAGTCAGAAGAAAGATGGATACAATAACGTGCCCCTGCCAGTATTCATGATTGGGTCCAGTGTGCCTGAGGAGTTTGTATTGAAGGAGTTGTACGGCAATGATGTGAACACTGCTGCCACAAGCCTCCATGAGGTGAGTGAAGAAGGGCTTTTCGCTGCAGTGATTGATTACTGGTCCACTGATAACAGTGGAACTGAAATGATGATGCTGAAGTGTTTTCCGACCCGTGGGGTTTGGAGGAGGAAGGAGAGGAAGAAAAGAAGGGAAAGAAGAATAAAGCAGGAGTTGTGACTCAGAGCGAAAGGGTAGCTCCAGAAATCGAAAAGCCCCATGAGCCAGTAGCGGGCCAAAAGGGGAAGGAGTCGGAAGAGGATCCGATTGTCAAGCAGACGAAAAAGACTCCGGCTCAAATTTCAATATGGGATCTCTTAAGACAGTCTCTATCACACAGGCAGAAAGTAGTGGAGGCTTTGTGTGAGGCAACCGTGGCTACAACTATCTCGCCTATGGAGCTTCTAGATGTAGTGAAAGGGGGAGCAGGAGAGAGTGTAGTTTTTACGAGTGTTGATCTACCGACAGAAGGCTGCAACCATAATCACCCTTTATACACAGGAGCACAAATTAATCAAAAGCACACAGCCTGTGTAATGGAGGATGATGGTTCCTCAATAAATGTATGCCCTCAGGTGGCAATGGCAACATTTGGGGTGATGGAGGATATGTTGGCCAAGTCCGATCTCACTATCACGACATACGATAACTCGCACAAGCATGCCTCTGGGACATTTAAGACAATGGTGAAGATGGGACCGGTAGAGACAGAAGTGGAGCTTGTGGTCCTGCCTATACCTGCCAATTTCTTAACTCTTTTGGGAAGGCCATGGTTTCATAAGTTGGGGGGTGTCCCCTCCACGCTTCATCAAATGGTCAAAATACCCCATGAAGGCCAGGTTGTGACCATAAGGGCTGCACGAGAAAATCAGGTTTCCATACTGGAGATCGCAAGGCAACCATTCAGTGGGTTTCATGTTGCCATGATTGGTGAGGAACAGCAGATAGATGGAAGCTCCCAAGTGCTAGATATGATGAAAAAGATGTCATTCCTTCCTGGTGCGGGGTTAGGTAAGAATTCTCAGGGGGTGCTAACAGCCATTACCACTAGGGGCTAGAAGGACAAAAGGGGCCTAGGATACACAGATGCAGTAAAGAGGGGTGAGAAGCCGGAGAAGGGGATTCCCCATATTAAGAAGAGTTTTGTGTCGAAAATCACAGCATGTGCCTACACGGGGGAAGCCGAGCCACAATGCATTGACGGAAGAATTGTACCGAGTTTTGAGGTTTTCAATGATGTCTTTGACTGGGGTATTGGATTGATCAAGCCGGCATAGGGCTTTTGGGACGAAGAAATCATGACCAGTGAGACAATTTGGGATCGCGAGGAGCCCGAGGAAGTCATAACCGAGAAGATGGTGGCCACCCAGCTGAAGGGGAAAGCGAAGGTTGAGGAAGCTGTACAGGGGGTTGCTGAAGAACACCCGAAATGCCCAATGATGTAGGACCGTCAGCTGCAACAGATGCGCCGACAGAGGAGGAAGAAGAAAATAGTTTAGATTTTCTTTTTACTCCAGAACTTTTCAATGATGTTAATGATAATTTCAATTTTATTAATAAAGTGAACGATTTTGCTTACTTGTACGATGTTTCCGATGATTTCATTATGCATGATCATGATCATAATCCATCTATATTTGACATTGATTCAATTGATGCTACTACATTTAATCTTGGGACCTCGGAGAACCCAAAAGAAATTTTGATAGCATCGGATGTAACTCCTAAAGAGCGAGAAAAATTTGAGAAAATATTAAGAAAACATGAAAAAGTCTTTGCCTGGACCTACGAAGATATGCCAGGAGTGGACTGAGAAATCGCAAAACATGCCATCCCCACGTATCCAGACTGTAGGCCTGTCAAGCAGAAGTTGAGAAGGCTCAGGCCGGAGTGGGCAAACAAAGTGAAAGAGGAAATTCACAAGCAAATTGAGGCCAAATTCCTAGTTGATGTACAATACCCTACCTGGTAGGCCAATGTTGTCCCAGTAGCCAAGAAAGATGGTAAAGTAAGGGTATGTGTGGACTATCGAGACTTGAATAAGGCTCGTCCAAAGGATGACTATTCATTGCCCCACATAGACGTGCTGGTGGATACCGCAGCTTCCTGCATGATGTACAGTTTTGTGGATGGTTACGCAGGCTACAACCAGATACTCAATAGAATAATCGACTAGATTAAGACGGCTTTCATCACGGAATGGGGGACATTTGCTTATAGGGTAATGCCCTTCGGCTTGAAAAACGCAGGCACAACTTATCAAAGGATGGCCACGAAGATTCTAGATGACTTGATTCACAAAGAAGTAGAAGTATATGTGGATGATATGATGATCAAGTTGGCCACCAGAGAAGGCCACTTTAAAGGTCTAGAAAAGTTCTTTCAAAGAATCGGAAAGTACAACTTGCGATTAACCCCAAGAAATGTATCTTTAGTGTCACCTCAGGGAAGCTCTTAGGACACGTATTTAGCCAGAGGGGTATCGAGATTGACCCAGACAAGGTTAAGGCCATTAGAGAAATGCCGGTACCGTAGAAGGAAAAAGATGTGAGAAGCTTTCTGGGTAGGTTGCAGTACGTCAGCAGGTTTATTACTAAGCTTACTTTGATATGTGAACCAATTTTCAAACTGCTCAGAAAAGACCAACCAGTAGTGTGGAACGAAGATTGTCAGAAGGCTTTTGATACTATCAGAGAGTATTTGCTGAATCCGTCGATTTTGAGACCGCCGCATCCACTCAAACCACTTATCCTGCATTTGGCTATAGAAGATAGTTCGGTAGGTGCCATGATGGCCTAGGAAGATGAATTAAGAGTAGAATTTACTTTTTACTACCTTAGCAAGAAGTTCCTGGCTTACGAGGTTAAGTATACAGAAGTAGAAAAAATTTGCCTTGCGGTAATCTGGGCCTCTAAGAAATTGAGACATTACTTTCATTCTTACAAGGTACAGGCAGTAGCAAAGCAGAATCCCTTAAGATACTTGCAGGAAGCTCCATCTTTACTTGGGAAAATGGGTAGGTGGTTGTTGCTGCTATAAGAATTTGATGTAGAGTATGTTACTCGGAAGACTATCAAAGGGCGTCCAGTGGCCGAATTCCTAGCAGAACACCCAATTCAAGGAGACTCATATGAGTTCAACTTCCCGGATGAAGATGTGGCAGCTATAGCAGTTCAAGGTTAGCAATTGCATTTTGACGGGGCTGTAAATAGCAAGGGGGCAGGAGTAGGAGTTATTTTGACAACCCCAGAGGATGAGAAACTTCCCTTAGCAAAGAAACTGAGATTTAGGGCTACCAACAACGAGGCTGAGTATGAAGCATGTACTTTTGGGTTGGAAGCATTAATAGCCTTGGGAGACAAGAATGTGGAGGTGTTTGGAGATTCATCCCTAGTGATCAATCAAATTCGAGGTGAATGGGCTGTTAATGAAGAGAAACTGATGCCATACGTCAAGCACTTGAAGGATTTGAGCGGTCAGTTTGAGGTGTGTACATTCCATTTCGCTCCGAGGGACGAGAATCAATTGGCCGATGCGCTCGCTATTTTAGTGTCAATATGGGACAATCCGGAAGGGGTAGTCATGAGACCGATTTTGATTTCTAGCTCTGAGAGACCTAGCTTTGAATCTAAGTCAGTAATGGAAATAGAAGTAGCAGATGGGAAGCCGTGGCATTATGATATTAGGAACTATCTAGAAAATGCGACATTTCCAGAAGAAGCTACCGAGAAAGATCAAAGAATGATCCGCAAGCTGTCTACTCAGTTCATCTGCATAGATGGAGTACTGTACAAACGACAGGCTGATGGCATCCAGTTAAGGTGTCTGGACGAGAAAAAAGGCAAGAGGGTAATGGAAGAAACTCATGCCGGCGTATGCGGAGCCCACATGAACGGGCTGACATTGGCTAAAAAGATCATGAGACAAGGATTCTTCTATCTCACCATGGATACAGATTGCTCGAAGTATGTAAAGCAGTGTCAGTTGTGCCAACAGTATGCAGACTTAAGACACTTGCCCATTTCAGAATTGCATAGTCTGATATCGCCTTGGCCATTCGCAGCTTGTGGGGTTGACATTATTGGAGAGTTACGTCCCATGGCCTCCAATGGGCATAGGTACATCATTGTTGCCATCGACTACTTTACCAAGTGGGTAGAAGCTGAGTCCTTCAAGAAGTTTGATGCTCGAGAAATGGCAAAGTTCATTGAGAAGAACTTGATATGTAGATATGGCCTTCCACACCACGTGGTATCTGACAATGGGGTCCAGTTCATAGTCGAAACGAATAAGTTACTCCAAAAATATGGTATTGAGCATCACAAGTCTTCTCCGTATCGTCATCAAGCCAACGGGGCAGTAGAAACCGCCAACAAGAATGCCAAGAGGATCTTGCCCAAAATGGTTCAGAGTTATAAAGATTGGGCAGACAAGTTACCTTTTGCACTCTGGGGCTACAGAACGAGTATCAGAACTTCAACGGGAGCCACTCCATATTCCTTGGTCTATGGGACGGAAGCAGTATTGCAAGTCAAGGTCAAACTCAAGTCACTAAGAGTGGTTATGGAATCTGAGATTCCGGAAGCTGAATGGGCACAGCAGCGGTTGCAACACTTGAACATGTTGGATGAGAGCAGGTTGAGAGCCTACTACCATAATCAGACCTATCAGAAGAGACTTGCCAGATCATTCGGGAAGAAAGTCAAAAAGCACCCATTAAAAGAGGGAGACTTTATATTCAAGCAGATACGACCAGGCGCGCCAGACATAAGGGGGAAATTCAAACCAACATGGGAAGGTCCATTCATCCTCAAGAAGCTACTATCAAAGGGGGCGGCGATCTTGTCAGATAGCGATGGCAACAAATTTAAGGAGCCAGTCAAAGTCGATAGACTCAAGAGGTTCCACGACTAAAGACAATAAAATCAAAAGAAGAGAATAAAAACCCCGCAGGTCGAAAACCGAAAAAAGGCGGCCTTGCTAAAATTGGGCGCCTCGTCAGGGTGAAAATAAAAAAAAGGCATCCTGGTCAAAAATTAGAGGCTTGAGTGAAAATTTCCAATCAAGAAAACTCGAGAGAGCTGATTGGTAATAGGAGTTGATGCTATCAAAATTTGGATCCTTAAATGAATGTAGTTTTGCATTTTTTGAATTAGTGTTAAACGATAATCATGTATATTGAAATCATACTGAGATGTACACAATTTTATGAAATGAAATAAAAATTAATTTATTCATTTATATTATTTTCTAAGTTCTGTTCTAAAAAGAAACATATTGCTCAAAATGCATACAAATCTGAACTAAACCTTACTGCTGCTCTCACCGGCCAACTGTCTAAGTCGTTGAGTCCTGTTGTCAATAGAAGGACTGAGCACCCATCTCTTGTATGTACTGGTAGAAACAATAGATTGATGACCAAAAGAGGGAATGACAGTCCTCACCGGTAGTCAAGCCCAGAGTTCATGATAGCGAGAGGTAAAAGCTGTAGATAAGATTTCGCCTCGGAAAGATAGAGGGACTCTCACCACGTCTTGTGTGTCCAGAGCTGTTGAACGCATCGGGCCGTGATGTAAAAGGTAGACTCACATCGCCCGCATAAGGGAACACATCCTGAAGAACCATCAATTGTAGCAGCGGATAGGGGGAGCCAAGTGCTCATAAAGCTAATGTCTTCGTCGGTTACCTTGCTAAATCTGGTAATGCCCTCGTCAGGGGCCGTAAATGAGTACAGGCGCTGGCGAGGAAGAAAATGCCTTGCAGAATACTGACCAATGACCCTGGGAGGTGGTTCTGACAGCAACTTCAACTTCTCTTGTAGCCATATCTGAAAAGTGAAATAAGAAAAAATAAAAGCCAAAGAAAATAAGGTAAAAAGGCAAAGAAAAATAAAATTCATTGGGGTGAGTTGGGTTCACTTCAAGCAAAAGTAAGGCATAGGGTTGTGTGAAAATCCGAAAAAGGACGCACTTCCCGCTAAGAAAAGCTAGTGTGAAAATCCACAAGGGACGCACTACCTTTTAACATAATGACATACCTGGAGTAATAATGGGCTCCCAGAGAAAGCAGTAGAGGACCCAGCACAGATAGAATCAAGACCTATGGTAGTCTCAGCGAGGATCAGTGGAAAGGGGGTCAATCCACATTGGAAATCATCCAGAATTCCAAACAGACGAGAGTCTCCAATCAGCTCCTCTGAAGTCACAATCAAATACTTCATCAGGCAGAAAAGAAAGATGACACTTACGTGGTATGGAGGAGCATCGAGGAATTCTTCCAGTGCCTCAATCAGTGGTTCTAAGGCAAAAGTGAGGCCCTGAGGAACTAGACGGGCAGCGTCAGAAGGGGCAATGCTTAAAGCCAGTGCCACGTCTCGAGTCTGAACCAGGCTGCAGCGGGGAATGTAAGGCAAGGTGCTAGGTGGATACCAAGTCCCGGTAATAGCAGCAAGCTCTTCAGGTAAGGGGCACAGTTCCTGGTACGTAAACCTGAAAATATGAAATCGCGGGTCCCAGAAACGAACGCAGCCAAAAGAAGATTATAGTCTACTTTGACTCTTCTCAGGAATCTCAGACCGAAAATTGGAGCCAGAGTAGGGTTTTCCCAAGTTTGTTGAGTATCCAGAATTTGGTGCATCCTGACAGTAGTGGTGGAAGACATTCCTTAAGTCCTACGGTTGGAAGTTTAAGGTTGACCAAGGAAATAAGCAAGAAAGAAGGAAAAAACCTGAGAAAAGGCTTGGATTTAAGTTTAAAAAGATAAAAGGCACGAAAACCAAGGAAAAAAGGAGCAATTTTTGGTGAGAAGTGACCGACGGTTTGCCCGTCTGTCATATTACCGACGGCAAGCCCGTCGGTAAGCCGAGTTGCCTGTCTGTCATATAACCGACGGCAAGCCCGTCGATCATCCTGGTTGACCAATGGGCAGATCTTTTTCATGCATTCTTCATGCATACATGCGCATAAAATAATCTTTGCATATTGCATTTGAAATTTTGCAGGCAAATCCAGGCGTGGAAGTTGAAAGATATTCACGGAGTGAAAAAAATTATTTAATAAGGTAATTAATTGCCATTTAATTAGAAATTAATTAGGGCATTAATTAGACAATCAAATTCAGAATCCGGAGCGACATACGGGTTGTTCGTTGCTCGCTCTTTAGACGGGCAGCTCGTCGATTATTAAAACCTATAAATAGCACGAGTCACCGACGCCCACCAATTCTTTTCCCTTTCTCCTTTTCACTCTCCCTCACTAACCGACGCCCTTTCGGTTTTTTTGCCATATCTCCCTCATTTTTCTTCCGTTTTGCGCGCCGTTCACGCCAAAACAACTCCCACACTATCCCGCACACTTAGAAACACTTTTTACACACTTTAGTCAAGTTTATTTTGAGCACGGTCTCATCGACATAAAGGTCAGTTATTCATTTTTTCTACTCTTCTTTTTAATTTCAATATTTTTCATGAGAAATGCATGTTGGCATGATTTGGCATAATATAATGTTAATTTATGCCTTGTTTCTACTCAATTTTTTTAAAATATATGTGGGACATGATGTGAATATTCATAAAAGTAAAAAAAAAAAATTAAAAATGAAAATGAAAAGAACAAAATGACAAGAGAACGAAGGTCATCCATTGAAAACTTGGATTTATCACCATTGGAATTAGTTCTAGGACCAACCCGAACTGGACAAGACATAAGTGATTTAAAATGTTGCTTTGGGCCTGAGGCCTGTCCTTTTTCTTATTTGTTGTGCAGGAGGTTGGGCACATCCTTGCCGGGATGCTGCCCAAATTTTTGTAATTTTTTCTGGGTAGGCACATCCTTGCCGGAATGCTACCCAAATTGTTTTAATTTTTCTGGTTAGGCACATCTTTGTCGGGATGCTGCCAAAATTTTTTTATAGGGCATGCCTTACTGGGATGTTGCCCAAATATGTTTTTTACATATTTTGTATAAATGTACCCCTATGAGGACGCTATTGATATTATGGCGTTTTGGCCCAAGATGCCATTGAAATTTACAGGGTCATAATCTTGTTTTTAGTTGCTATTTGCCGCGGTGATGCCAAACTAATTTCTTACTTTTTTCTTTTCAGGATGCCTCCTAGATGTCAGGTTCCACATGGCCAGCCAGAGCCTGAGCCTCCTGCCTGGATGAGCGATGAGGCGAGGGTGAGGTTCCGGCTACTGGCTCGAGTGCAGTTTTGAGCTAGTTGTTTTATCTCTAGACCTTTCTTACAGGCCATGCGTATGTTGGAGGAAGTAGACGTGTTAGTGGTAGCTATAGGGTGGACAGAGTTTCTGTGGCCTGCCTTTCACACTCACCCTGGGGTTGTCCGGGAGTTTCTCGCTACTTTGCATTATGGGGGATTCCTGAGGTCGGACACAGAGGAGGGGGTCATTCAGTTCTAGGTAGATGGATACCACTACAGTATCACCCGCCAGTGGTTCGTAGAGGCTATGGGGTTACCAATCGGAGTGGATGTCATAGTGCCTTAGAGGGCTGTTAGGCGCCAGCATTGGGAGGTCATAACTCTACCGGGAGTGCCATATGACCATGACACGGCAAAGAGTACGGTGCTCTCATCGCAGGCTCTCCGATACATTCATAGGGTTATTTCCAGCTCCTACCTGGGACGGGCTGGTAACCCGGGCTCACTTAATGCCGCAGAGATCTGGAGTCTGTGGACCATGGTTACAGGACATCGGCTCAACATTAGTCACGAGATCGTGGCTAACTTGGTCAGAGTGTCTAGGGGGGCAACCCCTGTAGTATATGTGGGAGGAGTGATTACTAGATTATTGCTGGATCTGGGAGCTCGTCCAGACCGTCTCAGACCCGCACTGGAGGAGAGCATATATGTAGATGCGTCATCAGCTCTCACCATGGGTAGGATAGTTCAGTTGCCGAGCCAGGTCGAGGCATATAGACTGCGCACGATCCATGAGACTAGACGTGCTCTAGGCCTCCCATCGCTTCAGTCGGCAGAGGAGCCCCAGATGGAGTAGTAGCCTCCCCAGCGGCCAGGGTTTCAGGAGGAGCAGCCTCCCCAACAGCCAAGGTTTCAGGAGGAGCCTCCCCAACAATCTGAGTTTCAGGAGGGCCAGCCTCCCTAGTAGCCTGGGTTTCAGGAGGGACCGCCTCCACAGCAGCCGCCATTAGAGGAGGGACAGCCGCAGAATCCAGTTGGCATGGGGATAGAGTTCACCATGGATGAGTTATTTGCAACTCCCCTAGCACAGAGGTCAATGCCTTGGGATATAGCCAGGTTTTATCCTTACAGCCGAGCAGGGCACCCGGGGGCATCTACCTCCACTACACCACCTCCAGACCATCCGGCGGAGTCGTCACCAGCACCAGCACCACAGCCAGCACAACCCAACCTATTGGTGGCCGTGACATCTATTCTTGTTGCCATGGAGCGCAGGCAGGAGGAGACAGACAGGGTCTTCTTAGAGAGGTTGGCCTAGCAGGAGGAGGTTGCCAGGGCACTCCTTGAGTGGGTAGGGCATTATGAGGAGCGTGATCGATCTATGTTAGAGAGGTTGGCCCAGCAGGAGAGGGTCGTTCAGGATCAGGCCAGGCTCATTGAGGAGTTGCGGCGGGATTTGACTGCTTCCCATGGTGTTGCAGAAAATAAGGTGGATACAGCTATCCAGATGGTGGATGAGTCCGTTACTTCCCTCGGGTTCAGAGTAGGAGTGCTGGAGGGTGCCATTCCACCTATCGCCGAGTCTATCAGGGAGTTCCGAGAGCAGACAGAGTCTGCACTTGGGGGTATTAGGGGTGCAACCCGAGATCAGACCTTAACGCTGGCCAGCAGATTTCAGGAGTTGGGACGGGTAGTCAGGGACACCTTGGAGTTTATGGGAGTGTGCATCCAGCCTTTCCTGGACGGCTACACACAGGTACAGTTTCGGCAGGTAGACACTGCGAGAGCACAGCTCGCGGCTGCACCGGTCGCAGTCCCTCCTCGTGCCCAGGTCAGGTTCAGACCTCCAGCACCAGCACCGCCTAGCCGACCCTCCACGTCTAGGGCTTGACCATCTGCGTCCACATCACGAAGCCAACCAGTACATGTGTCGGATGATGAGGAGGACCCGGATGAGCCCTCAGACTACCACCCTTTTTAGACTTTTCAGGGAGCCTATTCTCATTGCATTTTCTTTTACTTGTATATTTTTCTTATAAAATATGCTGTCACTTAGTGGAACATTTTTGTTTATATTTTCACTAACTTATTCTTATATTTTATTAAATCCTTATTTTAGTCTGTGTATTTACCATTTTACTTACGGTTTCCTAACGTTTGATAACATGCTAAACGGAAGAAAATGAAAAGAAAAACAAGATAATGATAACGCCAAAGTCGTTTAAATGATAACAAGCAAATCAACTCGTAACAAACTGATCAAATCTTTTGTAACATAGGAACAGGAATTTACACAACGATGAAACAATTTAAATTTTGTGCAGGCCGAGATGAGGCTAGCGGGACAGAACAGCCACCGTGCATGCCGAGACAAGGACAGCGGGGCACACACGATAGAACAGATCACAATCGAGATGGGGTTAGATAACACTGCATCTCACACTGTGCAAGCCGAGATGAGGCCAGCGGGACAGAACAGCCATCGTGCATGCCGAGATGAGGACAGCGGGGCACATATGATAGAACAGATCGCAACCGAGATGGGGTTAGATAACAACGTATCTCACACCGTGCAAGCTGAGATGAGGCCAGCGGGACAGAACAACCACCGTGCATGCCGAGACGAGGACAGCGGGGCACACGCGATAGAACAGATCGCAAGCAGAGGATGCAGTTAGACAACACTTCACCTCACACCACGCAGGCTGAGATGAGGCTAGCGGAACATATCAGTCGCCACGCAGACCGAGATGAGGTTAGTGGGGCAAACGTGAGAGAACAGATCGCAAAACACCATGCAAGCCGAGACGAGGTTGGCAGCATACCTGCAATAGAACAAATTGCAAATGGGTTGGATAACACACTCTCTAGCGACTCTCAGTTACCGGGCAGACCAAAATGAGGCTCATTGGATGGAGACGAGAGACCACTTGCTTTTACGCAACATCAAGAAGGTAAGGACTACCTCAGGTACGTGTTTCTTCCCTTCTCCTCTGAATTTTGGCTCATCTAGACATTAGTGTACTACTTTTCCCAAAATTGAGAGCCACTGTAGACACCGGGTCCTGAGGTAGTCCAAATCAGAGTTATCCGATGAAGAAATGAACGTCGATTTTGGACGAGGGACAAAAGTTGTGGATGTTTACCCGCCAGTTTTATAAGGATCGGAGGAGTTCTGGGTAAACGGGGGATTTCGGACAGTCGAAAAGAGTTCAACTTTGAGAATTGGCATTTGAACCCACAGACGGGCAGGCTATCGGTGGAGTAGCCCGTCGCTCATGTGAGAGGCCCGTCTCCCATGTCGACCGACGGGCCGTTGCTCACGTGAGAGGCTCGTCTCCCACGTCGACCGACGGGCCGTCGCTCAAGCGAGTGACGAGCCGTCACTCAAGGGAGTGACGGGCCATCTCTCAAACCATGTGTAGGGCCTACCAGTCAAATGACCGCTGGTAACCCTTGCAACTGATGCCCGTCGGTAGTCCACGGGCTGCCCGTCGGTCGATGATCTGGTTGTTTTAACTGCCGAATTCTACAATATTTGGGAGATTTTACAAAATATCTTTAAAAATCCTTTTGAATTTTCCCAATCTTTTCAAATATTTTTGAATATTAGATTTAATTTTAGTAATAATTTGAAAATCGTTCGGTTTTGATTTGATTTCGGAAAATCCTCTTCAAATCTGAATTTAAAATTTAAAATTATTCAAATTTTCCTCCGAGTATATAAATAGGGGAAGGGGATTTAGCTTTCGGGGGAGAAAATTTTCACTAAGAAATTATTGTTTAGAAAAACTTTTTTATTAGAAAACAAAATCTTAGTAATTTTCCACAGAAAATTTCTTTTCAGTTTCTATAAAAACAAATTTTCTTTCAAAAATTTATTTTCTTTTATTCTCGAATTATGCTAATCCAAGGAAGCGAGATTCATTCGTTTTCATCCATCTAGCTAATTCAGATATTTACTGCTGTCCAAATTCCAAGAAAGAGAAAACAATTTCCTTCTCTTGGTTTATTTTTCAAAGTGAGATTTTTCCAACTAAAAATCTCTCCCGATCGCGCGGTCACAATCCAATCCTTGTAGAACTCGAGGAATCAAAATCTTGCAACGTTCACCTTCACAAGGTAAAAATCTGAGGGTAAATATTTTTGACCTGCTACTTTGAATTCAGTTATTTTCGTTAATTTATTGCATAAAAATCCCTTTTATTCAAATTAAAAACAAAAACTTAACTTTTTTGGTTTACTATTCGGAAACAGGGTCAACCGATGGGAATAAGGACCGCCGATGGCCGTCGCTCAATTGAGCGACGGAATATCGCGGGTTGCCCTTACGCCCGTCTGTCGCTCTCAGGGACACCCGTCGGTCATACGTCTTGGGCCGTCCCTAGGCTTTTTTTCCCACTTAATCTCTTTTCTTCTCTTCTTTTAATTTAAATGGTTTTCTTATTCAATTTCTTCCATTTTCCTCCTTATTATTTAACTTCATACTTATTTTTTCTTTAAAATTTACACTAACGTGTTCTTTATTTTGTGAGTTATTATTTTGATTTGTTGGGTGGATTTGGAGCCATTTGGTGTAAAAGTTGTTGCAAAGACCTAAGGGTCTTCTCTCGAGTTCATTCTCTCGACTTTATCTTCTTTATTATATCGCTGTTGTGAATAATATTTGTTTTTATACTTTCCCGTTGATGTAAAAAATGATTAAATGTTTTTTGTTAATTAAATTTGGATTTTCCTTAACAATTGAGGAGCAATGTCTAATTTTTTCTAACAAATAAAAATCAATGCCTCAAAGCCATTTTGCAATAAATATGCATGCGAGGACCAATGTCCTCACTTCTAATATATAATCCGATTTATGTATGAATCGCTTGCAATTTATAATGGGGGTTGTATTCCGTCCCTAGTTTTATTGTAATCTATCTTTGCGCTCCTTTATTTTAATTATGCTTTATTTACTACCTTCCCTGAATGGACAATCTGAGCTTTAGTTTAACTGCATTAAACTGAATAAAAAGGGGATGAAACGATAAATTCAAGACTCAAATATAAGCTTAATTAAGGTATGAATAAATGGGAAGTCCCGAACCTACTCTAGTCTTTGGGCTCAATGAGGCGTTTGTTGGGATAGAAACCTCCAAGACACCTTTTGTGTCTTGTAAAAGGATCAAACTTGCACAGTTCTAGGCACCACGAGGCGAGAGGGCCATCTTAATGTTCTATTAAGGTGGATACCTCCAAGACACCTCTGGTTTGCCCAAGCGTGAGGCTAGAGGACCATCCTATCATTAGGGTGGATACCTCCAAGACACCTCCGGCTTGCCGATAATGGACATAGCAATGCTGTCTTAGGCTCACTGAGGCTAGACGACCTTTCCCAATGTTCTATTGGGTGGCGACTCCAAGAAACCTCCTTGTTGTCCAAAATGGACGCACTTATAATTTCTTACAAGTTTTCATTAATCTCCTCTCGATCGCCCTAAAAGCGGGCGGTTCGGGGCGCCCCGGGGTTCGGCACACATCACACTATTTATTAAGGAAAAATCCCATTTTATTTATAAAAACCATTTAAGTGAATTTTTATATTAGCATATGGAAACATTCCTTTATTATTACAAATCCAAACTAAAAGAAAAGCAAAAAGAAAAATAAATACAGTACAAAAATTACTAGGACCACATCCTAGCCTCCGAATCTCCATTTAACGGGAAACACATGTATCTGGGGTATTTTGGGCCAAAAAGAGACAAAAGAAAACAATTCATTGGAAATATAATAAATAAATGAAAAGTGCTTAAATAAATAAATACATACATACTGGAATTAAAAAAAATAAATAAGAAATAAAAAGAACATGTAAATGATAGAAAATAGGATTACATGCTAAAAAATAAGAAAATACAATAAACCATACGATGTAACACAAAAGGTAAGAAAAACATGCATTAAAAGAGTTAAAACCAACAATTTAGAGGGTCACGGAAGGCCAAAAGGAGAGAAAGACGGCTAAAGGGATTGACAAACGGAAAGGAAAGTCCCGCTACATCTCGTCACTCACTATGAGTGACGGGTATTACTTAGGCTTTCTTCTCGTGGTTTACGCTCTGAGCACAGTCCTAACATAGGAAGCAATTTTTAACCAATTTTCATGTAAAACAAACCTAAACATGCAAATAATTACCTAAAACACAATAAAATCACATCTAGATCTCCAAAAACTTATTTAAACCACGAAAAACTATAAATAATAAAAGATCATAGATTTAAACATAAAAAGCATAAACATGCATTAATGGATAAAGACATATAAACATGTTTTTCTACATGATCCTTGGTTATTTTCACTCAATCGTGGTATAATAAACATAGAAGAAGTATCTAAACATGCGAAACAACATACAAACATAGAAATCAAGCAACTAAAATATCTCACATAATGGATCTCAAAAGAATATTTGTATGATATTTAGTTAATTTTAAACAGAGAGAAATGGAGAACTGATCCAAGGATATTATCCTCGGTGTGTGTTTGATTTCAAAGAACAAAAAATCGTGCTTCGTTTCCTTTCTTCGAGTTTCACAATTGGATTCAAAGATAAAAAAATATATATATTATTTTATTTTTATTTGTTGTGTTCTTTAAGAAAGATAATGGAACAGGAAGAAGAAGACTTTCCCAAAAAAGAAATTGATTTTTCTCTCTTAGGAAACTTTTCTCTCTATTTTCTGCCCATTTTCCATGCAAGAATCTTTTTCCACTTTTTTCTATGCAGAGGCTTTTTATCCTCCCATTCAAAATTAAAATCCTTGATTTTAGAGAGAAAATCTCTCCCCAAAGTTAAAAAAAACCCCATAAATCTGGTTCCGAATCTATTTTAAAATGGAAAATCCCAAGAAATCTACTCAAAATTCATTTTGATAATAATCTGATCTGGTCAGGATTATTCCTGCTTAAAAAACACCATAGACGGGCAGCCCTAGATTCCACCGACAAACAGCATTGAAAATGGAATTAAAATTACAAATTTACCCTTTCATCATGACTCAACTAACTTGTGCATGTGATTCAGTGATTCACGGGCGCAACTCAATGAGTCAAGGGCAGGAAGGGAGACGGGCGTAGAGCCCTCCAGTGAGAGGCAGGCAGAGCAAATAAGTGATAGACGGGAGTCTCTTATTGTGAGACAGGCATCTGTCAACTAAAAATCTAAATTTTTGCAATTAAAACCTCATTTCAGCTCTGGAAAAGACAAAAGGGGCTAAGCCTGAGAAAAATCCTGTGAAAACTGAGGATAAGGACTGGTGCTTTCATTCTCCACCTATAACATGGGTAACATTATCACCATTGGATAACTCTAATTTAGGCTGCCCCAGGACCTGATGTTTACAGTTGCCCCTAACTTTGGGGAAGCTTGTACACCATTCAGAGTGAGGGAAAGAGACGCATACCTAAGGCAGCAGTCTTACTGTTGGTGGTGATATAACGATCCATACCAGCTTGTTGGATGTCTAATCAAGATTGATGAACCGATTGTCATCATCTTGTCAGAATGAAAAATCATGATTGAAATAGATATTTGACACCAGCTTGTCAGCATGTCAAAATAGGTTTGATGAATAATTGACACCAGCTTGTTGGCATGTCGAATCAAGATTGATAAACTGATTGTCGCGAGCTTATCAGCATGATAAAATAGGATTGATGCGGATATTTGATGCCAGGTTATCGGCATGTCAAACGTCCATTGATGAACTGATCAACGCCAGCTTGTCGGCATGTCAAATTAGGATTGATATAGGTGTGATTAATGCCAGCTTGTCAGCATGTAGAACCATAGTTAGTAAAGATGTGATTATCAGTAGCTTGATGGCATGAAGAACCACAGTCGGTAAAGATCTGATTATAGCCAGCTTGTCGGCATGAAGAACCACAGTTCGTAAAGATGTGATTATCGCCAGCTTATCGGCATAACGAACCAAGGTTGGTAAAGATGTGATTCTCACCAGCCTGTCTGCATGAAGAACCACAGTTTGTAAAGATGTGATTATCGCCAGCTTGTCAGCATGAAGAACCACAGTTGGTAAAGATGTGATTATCACTAGTTTATCGAGATGAAGAATCACAGTTGTGCTCTAAGGAGACTTTAAAAT
Organism: Excoecaria cochinchinensis; assembly: GCA_947683425.1. Classification (NCBI taxonomy): domain Eukaryota; kingdom Viridiplantae; phylum Streptophyta; class Magnoliopsida; order Malpighiales; family Euphorbiaceae; genus Excoecaria; species Excoecaria cochinchinensis. Next base: position 9,449,145 of record CANTUQ010000208.1, on the reverse strand, counting down.
TTCAGAAGAGAATTTTTTTTAACTCCCTGAATATTCGAGCTTGACCCTTGCTAATGCCCACATCAGATTTCTTCTCCTGTAAAAATTGGCAAAATAAAAATAAACATGCATGGACCATGCAAAAATGCAGAGAAACAATTCATGCAAGTGAGTCAGGTGTGAGTGACGAGTTGGTGTGCATGAATAAAATCTGAATTTTTGTGAGAAATTTAACAATCCTAACACCCAAAATATGTTCAAATATGCAAAAAAAAAAAGATCATAATTCACTTAATCACAAATACACAACAAAATCTCAGAGAATTTCAGTGAAGCCAAATGCACATTTAAATAGAAAAGTTTAGAATAGAGTTGGGGGAAGGAGGCATACCTAGACCTGTAGAATAAACTAGCTGACAAATGAAAATTGAAAGAGAGAAAGTGAAGACGAGAGAGCTCTCAAATTCTATTGAAATGCTATTAGTTTTGCACAAAAGAGGAAATCAGAATTTCGGGCAAAGAAAATTTGGGAAAAGATGCAAAAATTAGGAGATAAAAAGAATAAATTCTAATCACAGTTCTAAAATGAAAATTAAATTTAAATTACCTGAGAAAAGCTTGGTGTGCCAATGAAGATCGAAGAAAAATATTGAGAGAAAATAGAGAAATGAAGAACAGAGGAGAACAGGGGATAAAATAGAAAAGAGGAGTAGCGGGAAAAATAAAAACAACGTGTTTTAAAATGAGTCTGGAATAAAAGCACAGTTATGCTTTTGAAAGAAGCATAGCTGTGTGTTATACAGCGCTTCGTATTGGCGCTTTTTAAATGAAAGCACAGCTGTGCTTTTTGAAACACAACTGTGTTTTCACTCTGACTTGAAATGCTACTGCCCTGGATAATTATATGTCATGGTGACAATAAATTTGATTGTCACAATGAGATGCCTAGATTTCCTATGTAAAATGCTACTGCTCCACTGCACCATTTTTACTGCAAAAATTGGAATTCCAAATTATTCTCATAGTTAATTTCCATAATAATAAAACAAACCAAAACCAAATAAAACCAAAAATTAAAAACCAACAAATTAAACATTAAAACAACAAATTAACATTCTAACACACCAAAAATTTAAGAAATATATTATTACTATTATTATTATTATTATTATTATTATTATTATTATTGTTATTTAATAAAAATTCAAAAATAAACAACTAAAAATTAAAACATAAAACATAAAACACAATTAAATGACGGAAACTTAAAAAGAAAGGGTTAGGAAAAAATTTTGGTTTATTGAGTTCCAGCTCGACTCATGTTACTCTTGGGTCGACGAGCTTGTGAACCAAATAATGGTCTTTTCGATTTTTGCTCCTCATTTTCCCCTATCAATAAGAGAAAATTATCGAAAGCCACCAAGGTGAAAAATTCCATGTCTTTGATGAAGTATGACTCCACCTTGGGTTAACTATAAACGAACTCCACTGGCTCTTCTAGCCTAAATAAATCCTTCAAATAGACTGAATCCAGTGCTTCCATTTGAGAATTGCATAACTCTTACTCCTTTGGTGCAATATCCTGCACAAAAAAATTGAAATTAGTTTCCAAACAAACGCAAGATTCGTCTTCAAAAATGATTCTCTCCTTTTTTTCTTCATGCAACCCATCCTCAAAAATTTCAAAATTCTCCATAATCTTTATAGGTGCATGACTCAATTCACCACCATCTCTTTGATCACCCAAAGAGATAATTAAAAGCTTCAACTTGGATTCCAAAATTTGGATCCCAAATTCTTGACTCCTCAATAGATTCTCTTGAGTTTTGATCTTCTCCTCTTGATAATTAACTGTAGCATTCCACTCCTCCTTTTTCGCTTGGAATTGTTTCTCCTGACTTGTTATGTAGTCCAGAAGAACTTTGAGCTTGGAAGTGTCAGACTCTTGCAATTTCCATGGAAAATGAGGACATTCAAAAGACGGTGAATAATTGACCGGTGAAGGTGCACGCAATTGTCGTAACTCTTGCATCTCCCTTATCAAATCATTCATTTCATCTTGCAAAAGGGCCAGTTCATAGTCTTGAACATTATCTTGCATTATTTTGAAAATACCTCAAGATTTTTCGACAAAGATAAACACCAAATTAAAACAAAGAAAATAAAAATCTCAAACTAGCTCAACTAAAGATATGAAATGAACAACACCGTTTTTCCCTGGCCACGGCGCCAAAAACTTGATCGGTGTTCGGCAAGTGTACCAAATCGATAAGTAATATAGTGAGTATAACTAAAGACCCGCGAATATCAAACCCAAGGGAAAAGGGGTTGTCACATTAAATATCTATGGTTGAGTGAATTTGAGATATCCCTAAATTGTTTGATGGGAAATTCTAAGCTAAGCAAGAAAATAAGATTATAAAATAACAATTAACTATAAAATTGTTCATCAAGAAATTAAACAATGATGAATTGGATGCTTAGGAAATTCTATACTCATAAATATAATTAGATACAGGTAAATGAATATTAACATGAATTTCTGGATAACCCAACTAAACCTAAGCGTCCTATTACGGAGCAAGCTATTATAATCACAAAACATCCCATTCCGGTGCAGGCCTCATGATTAGCCTAAGCACGGGTCTCAAATCTTAGGTATGAATTAATTTCCCATTCTAGAGCCAATTAATCCAATACCCATCTATTTCTCACATTCCTGAACTTTATAAAACCAACATCTATAAATCAAGCGTCCCATTTCGAAGCAAGCAAAACTGATAGATATAGAAATATAAGAATAGAGCATATACAAATAACAACAATAATCATATTTGATGTAACAGCCAGTATCTTACCCTAATAGTACTAATGGTCTTATGGTGCTAATAGGGTAAAGTTAAATTGAAGTTTACTTAATGAAAGACTTAAAAGTAGTGGAATGTGGATTTAATTGCATAAATGTGAAAGTTTTAGGGGCTATTTGGGATATGTGCATGATTAGAATTAACTAAGGTTAATTAGAGTTAAGGAAAATAGATTTTGGCAAAGTGAGGATTAAGGGAAATGAGTGGAATCCATGTGTCACCATGCCCTTATGCCACATCAGCATTTTTATGCAATATATATGGTTGGAAGAGAGAGATTGGACTGCATTTTTGCATGTGTTTTAGCCACACTCTTTAGCTCTTCCTCTTCCCGTTTCTTCACTTCCTTATTTCGGAATTTATGATATCCTTGCCAAATTTAATCAAGTTAGGATTGTGATTATGCTGAGTTGTAAATCATCAAGGTTAGTGGTTAATTATATGTGTTCTTTATCTCTTCTACTTTCTTCTTTGATTTTTGAGTTTAAGTGGTGATTGATCTTTAGCACCAATTATAGAATTGGATTTGAATTATAGTGGTGGAATCAAAGAAAGATAAAGGAAAGGCTAACATTGGAGAATTAAGTGCAAAATAAGCTATTGGAGCAAAGGATTATAAGGTTTGGGAAAACACTGCCATCCGTATGATTTGTGATGAAGATTGAGATTGAAATGCTTATTTGAGTATATAGTTTTAAATGATCAAAAAATGTGAACTTGTGTGTGTTAGATGTAGAAATTGGCATGATGAATTGATTAGCTTGAGTAGTGGTGATGCTCTATTTTGTGTAATTAAAGTTTAAGCTATATAACTTATGTGTATTATGTGCTTGTTGAGAAATTGAGATTGTTGAGAAGCATGTGAATCTGCTGAATAGATAGGTTAGTGAAATGAGGGTGTCATAGGTTGAAAGTTTGAGCTTAATTAGTTGTGCTAATAAAACTAAACTTGGTAATGTAACTTGTGGGTGTGTTTGAGCTATAACTCATAGTGTAGCTCTGTTTGGAATGAAATGAGGTATTGAGTTCATAGGAAATGCGTTTACAAAAGTGCAGAAGTAATTATACGAATTTGGAAACTTTATGGTCCTTTAAGTGAACACTTAAGTGGGGTTATGGTGGTTGGAGGGCTTTTGGAGCATGTAAGGTTCCATTGGACATAAATCCTCAAATAATAGACTAAAAATAATGTGAAGTAAGTCATCGTATTCTTAACATGTGCATAAACGAGTGTTTAGAAGATTATGTTGGCAAATAATAAGGTTGCAATCAGTTTTTGTGAGTCCTAAGTGTAAGGGTGGCAGAGTGTGAAGATAGGAGGGTGGTGTAGGAGAGCTTGAATGGAAATTCAGTTCTGTCACAAGCGCGATAGAAGGGTCCTTTAGGTAGATGTGAGTTCTGTTGCGAGCGCGCGCATAAGCGCGAGCACGATTGAGGCGAGGGCTAAGTTTTATCGCGGGTGCGAGATGGGCCGCGATTTCGACAGAAGCATTATAACACCCCAAAATGTACCATAGACGAATTGGTATATGTCTTGGTGTAGTGGTGACTAAATTATATGAGTTATGGTGTTGGGTGTGCCGAAAAGGTGAATTTAGAATTGATGTAAAAGTTTTTGTAAGTGTGACCTGTTATAAAATTTTGAAGTATAGAGTTGGGGATTTAATTAAAAGAATAAAATTAATTATGTGGGCTAATGTGAAGATTTATAAAGTTATAAGTTAAGTACAAGAAAAATTAAGAGTGGAAGGATTAAAAGAGAAATTTGACATAAAAATCTTGGATGAACCACTAGCAAGGCCACATGTGGCAAAGAGATAAGGTTGAATTGCAAGAGGTATAAAAGAGGAGAGAGAAGGTGAGAGAAGGAAAAATCTGCTCTCCCCTCTCTCTTGTTCTCCCTGTTTCCTCTTCTTCTTCCTCTTCTTCTTCTTCCAACGCCATTGCTTCTCTCTAAGTCCAAGCCATAGGATTTGAATGATGATCTTTGCTAGTTCAACTGATTTGGGTTGAGGAATTTGTAATGGAAAGGTGAGTTATGAGTTCTAATTTCTGCAATTTCTATTTGAGTTATTAGGAACCCTAATTATTGTTATGTGTTTTGATGAGGAAATTGGATGATTATGATGATAGATGAGTAATCAATTGAGCTATTAGGAGCAAAGGAAGTCGGGTTTGGGATTTATGTAGTGTTTGAATGTTTTGGCTTTTGAATTTTGGGTTATGATATATGGGTTTTTAAATTTGGGTGATCAATTCATTCTTCGATCTTTTTGATCCCTTCCTTGAGTGTAAATCTTGGGCAAAATAATGGGTATTATATTTTAAATGTCTTGTGTTGAATTTGTGGAAGTTCTATAGGCTAATTGCATGTTTTGGAGAAGATTTTAGTATGGAAGATTGTGTTGAGCTCGGCATCCGAGATCTTAATGTGGAGCTTTCTATCGCGAGCGCGACAGAGTGTTCGGTAGCCGAGCCTCTGCCGGGCTATCCCTTGTCATGAGTACCTTTGCGTGCACAAACGCAATCGAGGCCTACCTTACCCGCCCTCTGTCGCGACCGCGACCTCAATCACGAGCGCGTCTGGTTATTGCGAGCACGCTTATGTATGCCATTTTCCTCTGTCGCGAGTGCGACCTTGCCCTGTGTTTTAAGAGACTTTTATTTGTTATACTTTGCATGGTTTCTCACTTGTGGTGTACATGTATGACTTAAATATAGAGTATAACATGTTTTTCCATGGGATTAATAATTTAATTATGAGAATTGATTTGCCATGGTTATTTTATATATGAGCATATGTATGAAAGAATGTAAACTTGGTTGGTGAGTTTAAATGTGTGCATGATATCGATTCGTATGAAGTTATTTGATATATTTATTTGACCACATAGATTTTTGATAAAGTACATGGTTGTTATTAAGAAAGATAAGTATGATTGTTGTGAACATCCTATGAATAATTAAGTATATGATGGATGTAACGTGTATAGCCTGCATTAGTCGATCAGTGGATAGATAGGCATGCTTATAGAGTTCTATTAGCTACAGCGCCATTGCATTCTGGGCCCTGATCAGGTCCCCGTATGGGTTCTCGTGATCCTCATTGTGTTTGGAACTTGTTTAAAATCCCCCAATGTGAAAATGTATTTCGAAAAAAAAGGAAAGAAATTGATTTTATTTGTACCTTCAGGTGCCAATGTGTTCACTCATTATCCACTCCCTAGACTTAGCAGGCAATAAATGAATAAAGGAATGTGAACGAAATAATAAGTAAAGGTTTGATGAGTATATGATGTCTTTTATGAAAGTATGAGAATAAACTTTTGGGTATGAATGTGAACATTTTGTCTAATATGGCTTAAATGCTTTAAGCTAGTGCTTTGCGCACCTATGTGCTCAGATCCAATATGGACTCTTATGTGAAATTGTGAAATTACCTTCGGGTATCTGGGTACTATTGTATCTTGATTCCAATACAAGTTAAATAAAATGATGGTATAACAAATAATGCACTTTATACTATAAATAAGCATATACATATATGTAATGGATGAGTCTTTTATTATAAATAATTATTTTGGTAAGTAGGTATGAAGGATCTTTAATTGCATAAAGATATGTGTATGAAACATATATACTATTAATCTGTTCAAAGGTTATGAGTACGGTCACTTTATAGAATTACTAGAGTGTTTAAATTGTGTAATTGATATAATCAAAGAAGTGGCAATGAGTGTTTCAGGTACATTTATCTGCATGCGTTGAAGGTGCTTGCATGTTTGAACTTAAAATATATGTTATGATATGTATTATGTCTTTAGGATCCTGGCCTTGATAAGTAAGGTAAAATACCAGGTATGGAACCTATGTGTTTTGTATATGCATGAATATTGTATTTGACCTTAAGAACTTATGTTAGGTAAATGATGAGTAGTAAATTAAAATAGGGCTAATAACAAGGATAAGATAGATTGATAATATTTATATTGTAGACTTTCTTAAGAACTACGTGGTCCTGATTCCCAATTTATGGGATACGTAGGAAGCTTGAAATATTTATTTCAAGCCCGAACCAAATCTTAAGACTATTATATGTTCAAAATTGTTGGAACGTACCATGGCTGGATCAAGTGAATTCATTTCTGTTAGGTCACACGATTGTTTGGTCATGAATTAAGAATGCATGTGAAAATATGAATGTCAAGGATTTTAAATGGACAAATAATATGGCTGTATTTAGTTAAAAGAAACTATGAGTAAGAAATGCTGAGGTAAATTATGTAATGGCCGGGAATGTACCCTAGTGGTATTGACCTAGTTTGGGATGTGTGTGATTGAATGTGAAGTTTGGACTTAATTGAAAAGAAGGAAGGACTTGATTGAAAAGATGAGTGGAAGTTTGGTGGCCAAATAGCAATTATGCATGACTCAATTAATAGTGAGTTAGTGGCTGATTAATTAAGAAAAGCAAGGATTAATTAAAGAATAAAATAATGCTAAACTAAGTTAGTGGAGGCAGATTTTTTTATAGTGGAATTTGCTGGCTTAATCTTAAGCTGCCACCTCCACCTCTTTGCATGTAAGGAATTCTGAGGGAGAGAAGAGAACATCCAGTTGAGAGCAATTTAGCATTTTCTGTGTTTGCTTTCTTCTCTCTTGCAGTGAGTGAGGTGGTGGAGTGGTCATATTACCAATTGTATGTGTATTGAATATGAGGAACAAGAATTAAGAGTTAAAATTCTAAAGGTAAGTGATTAAGTAATTGCTACTCTCATCTTCTACTCATTCTTTCTTGGCTTTGAATTGGTTTGGATTGGTATTGACGGATTGTGTTTATCCTGGAATTGGACTGGTTTTGGTAGTTGAGGAGGTGCAGAAAGATAGGGAAAAGGCCAAAGTTGGAGAGCCGAGCGCTCAACGGAATTAGGAGAGTAGGCGATGAGGTTTGGGATATATATGTGTTATATGTTGATTAGTTTGCCTTTGATGTGTAAATGATGCATGAATGTGAGATTTGAGATATTGAGCATGATTATGTGCTATGTGATGACATGTAATTGAAGTGCTATAAAAGCTTTGTGGTGAGAATGAAGGAGAGCCGAGCGCTCAACGGAATTAGGAGCGTAGGCGACGAGGTTTGGGATATATAAGTGTTATATGCTGATTAGTTTGCCTTTGATGTGTAAATGATGCATGAATGTGAGATTTGAGATATTGAGCATGATTATGTGCTATGTGATGACATGTAATTGAAGTGCTATAAATGCTTTGTGGTGAGAATGAAGAACTAGCATGTGCAAAACAAAGACCAAGCATGAACCTTAGTTCAGGGAAAATCCTGTTTATGTCCTACCAGACCTCTGTGTATTATTTTGATCATAACTGGAGTTTGAAAAATCCAATTTGAGTTTTTATTATTCCATTAGAACCATAACTTCCATACCTTTAAAAGTCTAAGAGAGACCATGAATTAATTCTATCTTTAAGAGGCCTAAAAATGGCAATAAATGGACGTGTTTCTATCCAGCCGGGTTGATTTGAATAGTTTGTAGCGTTTAATGAATATATCTTAATTTAGGAGTCCAAATGACATGAAACTTATTCCATTGGAAACTAGAAATCCTAGGGAATAATTGTTAAGAGGACACTTTGTCTAAAATTGAGGTCTAGAGGTTGGTTTTTGCGATGCAAGTTTAAAGTGGAAAGCAGTCTCATAAGGCACCAGAGGTGAGCTTCTGTCGCGACCTCATGACAAAACAACATATATAAAGCCTTTTTTCTTAATTTTGAGCCCATGGTTGGCATGGATCAATTGCCTATCTTTCCCTCAACTTATTATGCATGATTAGGGCTATTAAATGAATATAAAAGTAGTTATCATTGGGAAAAACTTATGAGTATGATTAAGATTGGTAATTTAACTAATAAAGTAACAATATATAATTATGTGAAGGATAGCAAATGGAATGACAGATATGTGTGTTTGAGCAGTATGTTAGGCTCAATTGATGTGAATAGTTTGATGTGTTAAAGTGCATGTGGAAAATAGAATGTGATGAGGGGTGACGTATGTGTTATGAAGATTGATCAATGTGAAATTAATAACATGACTAAATAACTTAAGCCTGCAAGTCAAGTAGTGGATAGATAGGCATGCCTATAGGGTCAAAGTGCTGCAGCCCAATGCGTTTAATGTGTCTGATTCCTTGGGAATCACAATGCGATTACAATGCATATAATCCTTGCTGGATTTCATTATATGTGGAATGATATTATTGTAACTTAGGGTACCTGTAACACCCCAAAAAGGGCCTAGTCGAAATTTTGCGCGATAAGTCGGTGGATTAAGGGTATTTCCGTAATTTATGTAAGAGGAAAATTTGGATATTAAGGATTTTGTGCAAGGAAATTAATTAAGTATGTTAAGAGGAGAAATATTAAGGTGTGCAGGTGGTGTATGGATGTAGGGTATGTTATTTGGGATTAATCTAGTGTGTGCTTGTAATGTATGGGAGTAGGATGTAAGTGGATTTTTAAGAAAAGTTATAGTGTGAGTTGAGTATGGTACCTTGGAGATATTATTGTAAGAGATTGTTAATGTGTGGATGGTGTATGGTGCAAGGAGGAATAAGTCAAAAGTGGGAATTGTGGTCCAATAGGAGCTTCCCATGTGGCATTGGTTGGTGGGCATTGATGAGTAAGTAGGAAAAGAAGGGAAAGAGAGAGAGAGAACACAGAAATTTACATTTCCCGTTGCCCTCCCTCTCTCATTTCCTCTTCTTCTCTTTTGGCTTGGATTGTGCTTTGCTTAAGGTGATTTTGGTTGGGTTTGGAGCTAAATTGAAGAGGTAAGTTAGGGTTCTTGTATTTGGATTTTTGTTTCCTCTTCTTCTTCTTCTTCTTCTTTAGTTTATTTAAGTTGGAGTTTTTGGAAAAGTAATTTGTGGGTTTTGGTTTTGTGCAAGCTTTGAGTATCAAGAGTAAGAATAAAGGAAAAGAGAAAGTGGGCTCTTGAAGGTTGAAGATTGCATCGGCAATTTGAGGTTTGGGAGCTTTGATTTTACATTTGAGTTTTGAGTCGTGTTTGCTTTCCGGAAATTTGAGTGTTTGATATGAGTTTATTCATGAACTAATTTGGGTAAATGTGTTAGTAATCCATGTATTTGATTGAGATAAATGTATATGTGGGTTGGCATTGAAATGCATGAGTTTGGGGATTTCTTTGATTTTGATGTTTTATGGTGATTTTAGTAATCCTGTTCAGTTCTCTTTTGACCTCCGTGTATTGTTTTTGTCATATCTGTAGTTACAGAGCTCTAAATCGTATGATTCTTAAGCTATTAGAACCATTATTTCCATGCCTTTAAATGTTTCAGAAATAGCCTTGGGCAAATTCTTGCTCTAAGACCCAGAAAATTGACAAATATCGTAGAGTTTCTGTTTGGATCGGGTTATTTGAACAGTATGGGTTTTGGAGATCATATCTGGAGTTCTAGATGTCTTTTTGATCTTAAATTTGTTGCATTTGAACGCTAACGTCCTAGGGAACATTTTTTAAGAAGGACGTTCTGGCTAAAAATGAGTTTTAGAGGTCGGTTTAGGCAATACAAGTTTGGGGCGTTAAGCAGTCTCGTTTGGCTTCAGAGGTGAGCCTCTGTCGCGAGCGCGACAGTGTCGCGACCTCGCAACAGAAAAGCATATTTTAGCCTTTATTTCTTCATTTTTTGAGCCCTGGGTTGACCCGGATCAATCCCGTATCTTCCCCTCAGCTTATTATGCATCTTTAGGGTAATTAAATGACTATATAAGTAGTTGTCTTTGGTAAAACTTATGAGTATGATTAAGAATTGGTGATTTAACAAGTGAATAATAATAGATATAACTCCGTGAAGGTTGGTTTATGGATGAGTGTGGATATGTGTCGATCTCATGAGTAACCTAGGCATGTTGTACCGTATATATGAATGCATAACATGGGTGCGTTTGTGATGAACGGCGAATAGTGTTGATATTATAGATTGTGTAAATGGATATTGTTAGTGGCATGTTTTATCGGAATTCTTGATACGAATGTTGTGCTCATGTTGTCAATGATGTGTGGCTTGCTGGAGATGAGGTAAGTTGATGTTTCGACGTTGGTTGAGTTTGGGGGTTGTGAAGAGGGAATTTTCTGCAGATTTCTTGTGTAAGGGTTGGAATTCCCGACTCTGTCGCGAGCTCGACATCGTCGCGAGGTCACGACAGAGCCCGGTGAAAGCAGCCCTCGCACGTGCCCGAGCTCTCCTCCGAGCTGTGCAGCAGAGCCTCTGTCGCGAGCGCGACAGAGAGATCGGTTGCCGAATTGTTTGGATTAGCAGTTCACTGTTGCGAGCGCGATCGATGTCGCGAGCACGACAACGAGATGCCCTAGTTCCCTCGCGAGATCGCGAAGGTTGCCGTGATCGCGACATGGGCAAGTAGCGTCTGTCGCGAGCGCGACACTCCCTGTTTTCCAAATTGAGTTTTCTTTTGTGATGCCAATGTGTTAATTCTGAACTTGTGATACTTTTAGGTTTATGCTTGGACTATTTTATGAAGTATGTTAACACAAGTGGATGTATTATGCATGGGCAATGTTATGAATTATATGTATGTGAATCCATGATATGAATATGCTTATACGTATGTATATATACATGATATATATATATATATATATATATATATGTGTGTGTGTGTGTTTTGAGATAATATGAAATGAATTGAATGGATTATGCATAACTTGCTAGAGTCAGTTCAGTGGATAGTTAGGCATGCCTAATAGAGTCTTTGTTGCAGCTTCTGTTTCCGTTTGGACCCCGATCAGGTCCCCGTTTGGTTCCTCGCGAACCCCTTTAATGTGTTTGGATCTTGTTTAAGGTCCTTCCGAAAAATGTTTGTGAATGAAAATTGAAATGGTTTTCGATTTGTACCCGTATGGTACTTTCTGTAATCGGTTGGTACCCGTAAAGTACTTTCTGTTCACTCGTTATCTACTACCTTGAGGCAACAGGTGTTTCAATTCTTTAAGTGCTTTGTATGAATTACGATATGAGAAAACATATGTTATATCTGTATGGATTCAACGGTGAAGTATAATCTATTATGAGGTTATGATTATTGATATGAATCTTCTGATGAATGGCTTTATGTATATACAAGCATGATTTTATTGTATATAAGCATGTGAATCGGATCAGTTGTGATGGTAAGTATGTAAGATTTAACTGTACTTTCCTCATGGTGATGTTATGAATGTGATTATGTCCTCGGTCTCTTCTATTGGAAGGTTTCTGGCATGATATTTTATGTATCAGAGTTACGCAGTGGAAGTGTGGTGGTCTGATGTTTTACCCTGAGTTCCAGTTAGCGTATGCATCTTGTGACATGGTAAAAGTATGTTTGGATAACTAGTGTTCTCGGCATGATAGTTGGGTGCGTTACTGTATGATAATTGTATTGCATGTGAATGGGTTTCCAGTTAATGAGTAATTGGGTATGATCATTGTATGTGATTATGAACTTTCGAATGCATGGCTCTCTCTCTCTCTCTCTCTCATACCGGTATGTATATCCATCCGTTGTGATTATTTACATATGCCATTCGTGTATGTGACTTGCTTTTGCGGCCATTGTGAATAGCCGTCCATATTGTTTGTGTGTTCTCCCCACTAAGCATTTATCGCTTAGCACGGGCTCTTTTCTCGTGCAGGTGGCAGGTTTGGTTCGGTTCGAGTCGTGCGTCTGTAAGGTCGGCCACATAGGAGTTAGAAGTTTTGTATTTTGTTCAGCTTCTGTATTTCAGATTCTGTAATTTTGTAGCCTTTTTCTTATGTATTTGGTTATGTAAGGATCTCATTGTAATTAAGCTTTCAGTTATTCCTCAGTTTTATCTTTCGCCTTAGGCTTCCACTGAGTGATTATATTTATGTATGTGAGTTAACGTGTATTCAGCTTTGGTTTCTTTAAAGTTTTAATTTTCGCTGTATTTTTAGATGTATGTTATGTATGAATGTATGCTTCCGCTTAGTGCATGCGTGCTTGTATGTGAGTGAGCATCGTAGCGCGCCCGTCGGCGCCCTTCCAACGGGGGCGATGGTGGGGGTGTTACAGTACCAATGCGTAAATGAGATTTCAATGAGATTATAGTACCTCGGTGGTACCAATGCGAAACCCGTTATCCGCGTCTTTAAATTGCAGGCAATTTAATAAATGGAAATGACAATAATACATTCATTACGTATGTTATATTCTTGAATTATGTGATTGTGTTGAATAATGCTCTATGCTTGTGGATGCTAAAGAATTATACCATGTCTATCATGATACCTAAGTGTTATATTATCAAGCTAAGCATGATCTTTTACATGTAATGTATGATATTACTATTTGCATGTTGTTTTGGTTGTTATGTTATGTGTTCCCCACTAAGCGTTATCGCTTAGTACGGGTTTACTCTAATCCGTGTAGGTACGGATGAGAGGTATTTGGAGGATGTTTCCACATAGCAACAGTCAACAATAAGAAGCTGCTAGTGTAGGTTTTGGGGATTTTTGTTATGGGAATTTTGTATAACTATGAAAATGTTTTTGTATAACTAATATGTATATAAGTATGTAAAGGCATGTAATAATATGATGACCCCTGAAGCAATGCCACAACACTCTCTACTTGCCTATCTGGAGGACACCTAGTCTCCTCAAACACTCGCTCCACTTTCTCAATCCATTTCTCAGCAAGCTCAGACTCATCCAGACTGGTCCCATAAAAGTCTTCTGCCCCAGCTCTTCTCATACTCTCTAAAGGGGCTCTCTGAGCGGTCACCCTATCCAAGACTCGAGCCATATCCTGAGAAATCTTCAACATTTCCTCGAAGGGCATGGCTGCGGCCTCAGGCTAAACCCTAGGTGTTTGAGCCGAAACAAACACTGAAGGATCTACTGCTTGAGGATTCACACTCTCAGCGGACCCCTCAAGCGACCCACGAACAGAATCATAATCATTCTAAAATAAACACAAAGACAACCGCATCAGCCAATACAGTCTTAATCATATATCTATACACAACCATCACCCAGAAAATGCCTAAACCGGAGCTCTGATACAAAAACTTGTAACACCCCCTCCCATACATAGGAGAACCCATCCGCAAGGGAGTGAGAACCCGTATGAGCAAGGGTGTCACCGAGCAAAATGGCATAAAACATTCATTCACATAATATAAACATACATATAAATATAGCGAAAATTAAAACTTTAAAACCAAACTGATCATTCATTGATGGAATAATAAGATTCAATACATAACTGTTCTGATACCAACATACTTACAACTTTCAGAGATACAAAGCGGAAGCTGAACAAAAGACTAAATACAAAGAGAGTTCACTATTACAAAAGAATCATAATATAAAAAGAAGCTAAGTCCTATCAACAATCCCACTGTGTTGGCTTGACTGGCGGCGACTCTCCCAAAAGCTATACACCTTTCGCACCTGCTTCCTCTGAGTCGCTGACTTCGAAGATATACACCTAACCCATAAGATATACTCATAAACGAATCACATTCATAACCATTCAAAGGTTCATAATCACATTCATATGCTAACTGATTCATATGCTCATAAATAGAGTCATTCGGATTCACATTCTCATAAGCATAACAGAACAAAACACCACACTGCTGACTCACAGTATTGGATAACGAGCAACACATGGCAGTACCTTATGGGTACGAATCGAATGCATGGCGGTACCTTACGGGTACGAATCGAAAAGCAACATCACATTTTTCTCATTTCAAAACATTTCACAAAGGAGATCTTAAATAAGATCCAAACACATTGAAGTTCACGAGGAACTAAACAGGGACCTGATCAGGGTCAAGAACAGAACTGAGGGCTGCAGCTATAGAACTCTATTAGGCATGCCTAACTATCCACTGGACTGACTCTTGTAGGTCATACATAATACAAATTATGTTCAAAGCATAGCATATAATTTGTCATAAAGAAATCATAATATTGTACATATATAAACATATTTATTCCCATACAGTAGTAAAAACCCATAAAGAAATGATACAAAATTCATTTTAGACGAAAAGGGCAAAATCAAAAAAACAAGGCATGTAGGGGTCACTATCGCGATCGCAATAAGTGTCGGGCTCGCGATAGTGGCCGGAAGGCCTGCGCTGGGGGAGGGGTAAGGCACGAGTCGTGATGTGCCAGCCCGAGTCCTAAACAACCTTCACTAGAACGTGATTCACGACTCATAAATCTCCGCTCCCTCTGCCGATGCGTGATTGCTGCACCACTCATGCTGCCAAAGCTTCACGAGTCATGCTGCAATTTCATGAGTCGGACGCCTCACAACCAACAGTACAAACTATTGTGAAAACTGGATTTCACCATTCTGTCATGCTCGCGACAGCATCACGACTTCCATTTTCCAGCCAAACACAGGAAAACCTAGACTTCAAAAATCAAACCCATTTTGACCCAAATCAAACCAAACCTCATCTTACCTTCAAATAAACCTTCCATACATCACAAACAACATAAAACACAACTTCATCCACAATTATCACAATCAAATCATAGATTTACATAATCAAGGTTCCAAAAATAACATACCCATAAATATTACAGCAAAGTTCATCAATCCTCATTTATGCTCCAATAGAAAAATAATCATGCATCTCAACTCAAAGTAACTATAACCCATAACATATATACTAACATTGGCTCCATTAAACATCAAATTTTCCAGAAAATCATGCAAAGGCACAAAATCACAAATGTACGTCAAAATCAATCAAATTCCCAAACCTGTAATTCCTATGCTCCAAATCAATGAACACCACTCCCACTAGCCTTCTCCTTTCCCTTGGGATCACGAGGAGGCTCAACTAATCAAAAACACCCTACATTCATACAAACACAAAATCCTAAATTAAAACACATTCTAACAAAATCAAGAACAAGGGAAGAAGAAGAAGAATAAGAAGAAGAAGAAGAAGAAACCCACTAACAACTTACCAATGAAAGCTTAGGAGATGATCAAATCCCACCACAAAACACTTGGATCCAAGCTAGGGCACACATATGAAAAGAAAAGAGGAGGAAATGGGAAAAGCAACAAGAATGGTTGTCCCCTTTTTCTCTCTCTTCTAGTTATACCTCCTTCCTAAATCCCTAGCCACATGTCACTCTATGGTCTGTGGAACTTGACCACTCACACCCAATAAACACACATGATACTACACACAAGACTAACCCTCATAACACACTACTACCATATGAGCATGCACACACTAACACAACGTAACACACACACACACCCTACTAACATATATGCACCCACACTCTATTAAAGCTCACAAAACATGCATTTTGCCCAAAATACCCTTAATACATGCCAAAACAATCACACATGCACATATACAAATGGCAATCATGGCTCAAACTACTAGGGGGAGAACGGGGTGTGACATATAATAATAATAATAATAATAATAACAGCCAAAACCAATAACAATATTAATAACAATGACTTTATAGATGGTGGCATAATAATAATAATAATAATAATAATAATAATAATAATAATAATAATAATAATAATAATAAAAAGTAAATGCCAATAATAACAAACAGTATTAACATGCCTAATGAAAATAATAATAAAAGTAATAACGATAATAATAATAATGACATTTACAGTATAAACCACACAAAAAAAATAATAGAAATAAGTGTTTAACGTGATAATAATAGAAAAATATAGGCAAACATCAACAAAGAAGACAACAATATCAACGACAATAATGATAAACAACATGAAATGGAAATAGATCTAAGAATGTTTACTCTCAAAATTTATAGATCGAAAATAGGATGTCTCAATCCGTCTCCTTATCGATTTTGCGGTGGTAAAATACCAAAAATATTTGAGAAAGAATTGATTTTTAACACAAAAACCCAAGAAAATAATTTGATGGAATGATCAAGCCAAGCAAATTAATTTTTCTTGCTCAAATCAAACCAAGAGTAAATTGTTTTAGAGAGAAAGAAGAAAAAATTGAATCTTAAGATTTTCTTGAAAATCCTTTCTTTTCTTGCTTCCTCGTCTGCTTTCTTTTTTTTAGAGAGAAAAACCCTTTTTTTTTTTTTGTTTTTGAGAGCAGCTCTCCCTAGAAAATGAAGGTCAATTCCCTCTTAAATTCACTACCTTCCCAAAATGGAAAAAAACAAAACTAATTTTCTACTTTTTATTTTTTCAAAATAACACTAAAATGTTAAAAAAACTTGATTATTTAGGGTCCCAAAAATACATTTTGCAGGTGAAAAAAGGACAGGGCGAAAGGCAGGAGGCCGCACGCAGAGGCCCGTATGCGGGGGCTGCACATGTGGCCTCCCCATGGGAGGCCGCATGTGGAAGGGTCCACATGCGCTTTTGTAATCAAAACTTTTTTTTTAAATCAAATTCCAATGTTTTTTTTTTCTTTAATTAAATAATTTAATTCTTTTTTTTTCATCGTTTTCTTCTTAAGATTAAATCCCACTATTTTTTTAAAAAAAAAATCTTTTAATTAATTTTTTTTCTTAATTAATTTAATTAATTCCTTTTTAAATATATATATATATATATATATATATATATATATATATATATATTTAATCAAAATTTTTTGATATATAAAATAATACTTCTTACCCTTTTTTATTTTTAATATAATTTTTTATAATAAAATTTTTTTTACTATATATATATTTACTTGTCTATTTTTTATTTAAAAAAAATGAGGGCCTCGACAAGGGAAACATCATCTTTGACATTTTTGCCTGTGAATAGGCGACGCTTTCATCATCGGGTAATCGTGATCTTGAACCGCCTCGGGACCCGGTGTCTACATACATATACTCACCCAATTTGCCACATTATTGGTTTTCATATGAATAAAAAACTCATAAGCTCAAAGCCTTAAACCACCTTTATCATTATCATAATATACGATCACTCGTTTATCCACATGAACCAATATAACATCCTTAAATATCTTGCATAATAATACATTCTAGTAACATCTATATCAATTCATGCATCATATAATGTTAGGCCAATACTTCAATCACACATTCATTGAACATATCACATTTATACATATTCACATTAAGCAAACTCATTTCATTTGATATCCTTTATGTGTGTATAACTTAATCTCAATTCATAATTATGTATACTTGTTCATATTATACATGCTCATATAAATTAAGGTATTATAATCCTCAATAAAATCATTAAACTTGTCTTGATTCTATTTTATACAATTACACATCATTACTTCGTTTGTTTATTACTAATCTCAATCATATTCATGTGTATTTTCCAAGTGATAACTAATCTTACACTCATTTTATAGTCCTAAACATGCATCAGATAGATCCTAGAAAGTTTTGGTGCAATAAGGGGTTCAATTCGGGAAGAAAAACACATAAAATAGTCAAAACAGAGGGGTCACGGTGGCAATGAATTTGTTGTGGCCGTGAGGTCCAAAAATAGGAATTCTTACTTCTCTTGGCATTGGTCAAGCTGGTAATGAATTGGTTGTCACCGTGACATACAAAAATTTAACAAAACAGAAGCTAAAACTCGAGACTGTTTTACTACCAAATTTTGAAAAGCCTATATCATTGTCTAAAACCCATTTTTAGACAAAACTCCCTTCTTAACATTTGTTACCTAGGAAGTTAAGTTTCAAATGGTACAAGTTTAGGTAATTTGGACATCTAAAACGTTAGATATGAGTTACACAACCATAACTGCTCAAATGAGCTGGCCAAAGTAGAGACACCTCTGTTTTGGCCACTTTTGGGACAATTAAAGATAAAATTAGCTGAACTATATCAGAAAAAAACTTTTAGGTGTGGATCTTATGTTTTAGATCCAATTTGAAGCAACCAATTTGGAGCATTAAAACTCGATCTATGGGCAAAACAGTCACTAAAGGTCAAGAGAGCCCCAAAGACAGTTTTGCACTACTAACATTTCAAGCATGCAAATAACCAATTTGACAATACCAACTCATCATTCTCACTATAACCTTCCTATACACATGCATGAGCATCTCAACTTCACATTAGGAACTCAAACATGTATAATTCATGGTAACTTCACATACTTTCCTCAAGATTAAGTTTTCATGTATAAACATAGCAATCACTAGCACAACCATCACACAATTTCATTTCCACCCAATACACATCAATAGCACATACCGAAACTATAGCATTTAGCCATCATCACATAATCAAATAAAACTTCTAAACTCATTAATCATATATCTATAGAAATTTAGATCCCAAATCAATAGACATATATCTAAAATAAGGAACTAACAAAACAATCCCAAACCTCAATTCCTTAGCTCCAATGCTCACTTTGTATCTTGATCATCAACCCTCTACTTTCCCTCTCCTTCTTTTATAGCCATTACCACATGCATAACCAAATTCCAGAATTGAGAGTAAAGGAAATTAATCTCCATCTTAACACAGAAATGAAGAAAAAATAGAAGAAGAAGTACCTAATCTTAACCACTTACCTTGACTAGATGATTAAACCACACATGCAAACACCTCTTTACTAGAACAATTCCAACTAAAGAAAAAGAAGAAGAACATGAAGAGATGAAGGGGGAAGTGGCCGAAGTTCACATGCAGGAAATGGGGAATTTCTCTTCTATCCATGCTATAAATATTGCATGTAAATTGCTGATGTGGAACAAGGAGAAAAGGACACCTGGATTTCCACTACACCAACTCCCACTCACTCTTAAATCAGATTTCTTTGACTTAATTAATCTCTTTATTAATGCAAATCAACCCACTTAACTTAAACATGCACATTTACTCATAAGTCACTTAAACTTATTTTGTGAGTTCAATTGGATCCTCAATTATCTTACACTTAAGTTCTTAATTAAATACACTTTAAATTAACTTTACCCAATTACCACAATTTAACCAATATGCTACTAGGGTACAATTCGGGCTATTACACTTGCTCGGGGACAGACCGAATAGGTCCCGATCAAGGAGGTACCCCCGGCAGCAATTATAGAACCACCCCCTGCTGTTGAGCCTAGAGCTCCTACAAATGTTGAGCCTAGAAGGGTTGGAGGACACAGATCTGAAGAGGATTTTATAGAAGATAAGTAGGAGGAATCCAAGGTATTGAAAGCTAAGCTTCCCAAAGAGGATGCCACCTTAAAGAAGATAGAGGAGAGAGTGGAGGCGATGGCTCGCCTACTATCTGCTGGAAAGGGGATAAGCCCCGAAGATAGGGATTTGGATGATGAGGAGATGCTCCCTCAAAAATTTAAAATGCGCGAGCTACCCAAGTTTTATGGCACCTCAGATCCGTCTGCTCACATGAAGTAGTACACACTTGTGATAAAAGGGACTATTTTTAGCAAGAGACAGAAGGTAGAATATTTTTGCCTCAGCTTCACTAGGTCTGCTATAGACTGGTACCGCGATTTGGATAGGAGAATAAGAGAAGATTGGGATTTATTGACTAAAGAGTTCCTCAAACAGTATGATTGTAGCACCCGAATGGAGGTTACTTTGAATGATTTAGAGCTACTTCAATAGAGATCTAATGAGACATTCCACGAGTATCTTACTCGGTGGAAAAACCAAGTAATGGAGATAAAAAAGAAGCCGAATACTCCGGATCAGATTCAGTTATTCATCCAAAATGCTAGTCCATATCTCAAGGAAGGGCTAAAGATGAAGGGGCTTAAAGATTGGGATTCTCTAAAAGACATAGCTATCAAAGCAGAGGGTGACTATCTGGCAAAGAAAGCAAGCCAAAGTAACTTTAGGAACCAATTGGGGTACAAATCGAGTGGTGCTGGGAGCAGTAACAACAGAAGTGGCAAGACGGCCGAGGTTAGACAAGCTCGGAGGTATTATTCTAATTTAGGCTGGTCTCTGTCCTGGGTATTGGAGAAATTAACAAAGGAAGGCAAGCTGAGACTGTTAACACCCAGGCCAGCCATGAATCAGGGATAGCCAGGGCACAGAGATAATCAGTACTGCGCCTACCATCGGCACACTAGACACCTGATAGATTATTATCGAACTTTGAGGAATGAGATCCAAGATCTTATTGATTCCAAGGAGATCACTTGTAATAGCCGAAATTATACCTTGCTAGTAATTGGTTAATTGAGAAAGTATGTATGACCTAATTTGACATGTGGGACTGAATTGAACTTTAGAGAAGGACCTAATTAAATGAATGAAAGAAGTTAAGTGGCTTAATTGAGGAAGTATTGGTGGTGGATTAATTATGAGCTAATTGGACTTAATTAAGCTAATGAAGAATAAGGGATTCTAAGTGGAATTCGGGTGTCTTCAAGAGAAAGTGCCACCTTGTGCAGCTCATGCAATAAATTGGATTGAGGTGAGAGAAACTTCATTTTCCTGCACTTGTTATCTTCCATTTCCCATCTTCATTTTCGTGTTTTCTTCTCTCAAATCTTAAACTTGTATCTTCAATTGGATGGCTAATTGGTTGGAAATGAACTGAGTTCTCGGGTAAGTGTGATTAAGATTGATTTGCTCTTCTTCTTCCTTCTTGTGTATTGGATGAGTAGTAATCTTTTGCTTCCAATTCTGGAGGTGGTATGGTTACAGTCATTGAAGCAAAGAGGGACAAAAGAAAAGTAAAGATTGGTGAAGCAAGCGTTAAGTGATCAAAATAGGAGCAAAGGATAGTAAGGTTTGGGATATATGTATTTATGTGTTAATTTTGCTTAAGTGATGAGTATATGTTGTTTAGTTGGAATTAAAGTGTATAATTGATATGTGAATATATGGTTAGAGAAATTCTGTGTGATTATGTGTTAATTGATAGATGATGTAATTGAAATATATAATTGATTTGTGTTGAAATTGATGATTGAATTGTTATGAGATCACAACCAAAGTATGAACCCTAGTGTTAGGGAAAAATTCTGCTTATATCATACCAGACCTCCGTATAATATTTTGGTCATAACTGGAGTTTGAGAACTTAAAATTGAGTGTTTGTTGCACTATCAGAACCATGATTCCAATACCTACAAAAGTCACAGACATGAGCATGAATTAATTTTGACTCTAAGACCCTTAAAAATGGAAAAATTATAAGTATCTCTATCCCATTTGAAATTTAACATCCTAGGAAATAAATGTTAAGAGGGATGTTTGCCTAAAAATGATGTTTAGATGTCATTTTGGGCTGAACAAAAAGAGTAGTGAAGCAGTCCTGAGTTTTGCTTCTTTTTTTGCTTAATTCTGTTATGTCATTGTCACAACCAAATGGTTGCCACCATGACCAATGTCGAGACAAGGAAGAATTTCATATAATTGGATCTCACGGTCACAATAAAATCATTGCCATCGTGACCCTTCTCACTTTTGTGTATTTAGGGTGTTTTTCTTCCCGAAATGCACCCGAACTTCACTACAAGTTCCTATAGCTTGTCCAACTCATTTCTAACATTATGAATTGAGTATATGAATGTTTAACAATTGTAATTACATGTAAATGATACAATGGCATAATAGTTTAATTATAGAATTAAATGTACACATGTTTTTTTTAATTATTGAACATGACATGGTATGCAATATTAATCATACATGATTGAATCATAATGTGTTAAGTATATGATAGATGCATGAAAGAGATATTGCTTAATGAAGCTTAGCAATAATATTAGGATCCATAAAATGAGTCAGTGTATATTGATATGTGAGTATGCTTTCTAATCTGTTGATATATGCTAGGCATGAGATGATGCGAGTTTATTTTACATGATGACTTATACCATAATGTTGCTTTAAGAAAATACATGAGTACCTTACTATGCAAACATATAATACTATATGAATAAATTATGCCATGCGAATATGCTAACCATGATAGTGAATTGTGAAGTGAGCCATAAAGTAATGTTGATTCTATTGTAATGCTGTGATGATGATATTCTTTATGAGAATTAAGAGTAATAAATGGATTAATAATTAGCTTGCGAGTCAAACAGTGGATAGATAGGCATGCCTATAGGGTCTAAGTGTTGTAGCCCAATGCGTCTGATTCCTCTGGAATCATAATGTGGTTTAAATCCTTGCTGGATTCTTCAATGTGAAACATTGAATATGTTGAATTATATTGTACCTTAGGGTACCAAAGTGAATGCGAGTATCCACGGATACACTGAATTTACTGTACCTCAGGGTACCAATGCGATACCCGTTATCCGTATCTTTGAGTTGCAGGCAAAGTTAATAATAATAAGTTAATAATAATGTGACTTTGTACAGAATATCATATCAATGAGAATATCAGTGCAATGTGTTAAAGTTTGCATGTGATACAATTATGCGGTCACGATTCGTTCGCATGAATATATGTGTATATATATGAATATTTGTATAAATCAAGGTGTGTAATATATTATAATAATATTATATGGATACTGGAATGTGATAATAATGTGGTCATTTATGAAGATTATATTAATGAGAATAAGAATAGGTTATGTTAGAAGTTTAGCATGAGAAGTAAATATATGACTCATCAACCAAATAGATATATATATAAATAAAATGTGTAGGATGATATAATTATATTGAAATGAAGTTATAATATGATAATGAGGCAGATAGTAGAAGTATGACTATATGTGCTTGTCTAACAGTTACAGTGATAATAATATTATGTAAGTGCACATTAAATATATATATACATATATCGAGTGTAGAGCATGAAAGTTGTTATGTGCTTGTAATTACTATAACATGCTACATAAATGTGTGCATATACCTTGTTATCGTATTATGTATTGTTCCCCACTAAGCATTATCGCTTAGCACGGGTTTCTTGATCCGTGCAGGTTCTAAAGTGGGGTATTGAAGGACAGTTCCGCATTGGCAAGGGTCAACACACTAGGGTTGCTGATAGCATAGGTTTTGGGTAGATTTTCTATTATATCATATGAGCATGTAATTATTATTTTGGGTAACCTAAAATATGTAATATGTTAGTTAATCAAGTCTGTAATGTTAATCATATGAAGTTGTGTGGAAGCAAGTGTGCATGATTTGGCATGTGAAGAGTATAAATGATTCGATGCATGCGAGTGTGATGTGAACAAATTTTATTTGTACAGGTTTTCTGAATGTGTTGACATTGTAAGTGCATGAGGGAGTGATTACTGTGTGACGACCATTGTCGACTACATTAGCTGAGCTTTAAGTGGTTAGGAATGGGCATTACATCACTGACCCTAAAAAGAGAGAGAAGAAGAAGAAAGCATAAAAGGATTTCAAGACACAAATAGAGAGTCCTAGAAGGTGGCTACTGCACAACAGGAAGTAGGAGAGAAGACTTTCTATTAAATGTACTTTCCATTCTATTGTTGAACTTTTCAATCTTTATGTATGCAGTACTGTTTACATTAATTATATTAATGACTTTTTGCTTATGTCTCTCATGATTTCACTATGCATGATTATAACCACAAGTCATTTACATTTGATATTAACTTAATGAATGCTGACTTATTCAATCTCGAGATCCCATTGGCATCTGATATCACTCTTGAAGAGAGGAAAAGTTCTGAGAGATAAAAAAAAGGACTTTGCCTGGACCTACAATGACATTAACAAGGGCATTGCTAGTACGCTGCTGCTTCAATACACTGACATGACGATGAACAAAATTTTAAAAGCCATTTGTTTGCTTCCTCAAAGTCTATTACGCATACGATGTAGCCTGATAAAGTCAAAATTCTATCATTAAATGGGCTTAAACAAATGAAACTCTGTGCCTTCACAAGAAATAGCTCATTAGAACTAAGCCTTAGAATTCCTTTCTCCCCAACCATTTGAGGGATTTATTACAAAGACAATCAAAGTTGACCTTTAACCATCTGGGATCAAGATAAGTAAGGTGTGGACATTTACAGCTAAACTCAGAAGGATAGCTTATTACCTTCACAAAAAAAGTAAAAAAATAGTTTTGTCCATCTTAGGCTAACTTGCAACCCAATTTCAACTATCAAAGGCTATTTCAGAAATGGAGCCACCAAGGATAACAAAAATAAGTTGCAGGATTTCATATTCAAGTTCCAAACGGAAAAACTTATCAGCCAGTCTGTACAAGGGTCAAGAAAAAACCTTTGATCATAAAGAAAAAGCATTGTCAGAAGAAGTAGCCTTCCCGGCTAACGAGGATGAAAGAGAATCCAAAAAAACTAATTGATGCCGACGGACTGAGGGAGGTTCCATGGCAAAGGCTAAAAAAGTAAAAAAAATAAAAAAGGGCCTTGTGACGCGCGCCGAACCCGGCCAACCCAGCAAGGGCCCTCAAAGTGAATCCGCTTTAGGATTCGAGGTATGAAGGTTCGCGTCTTTTGATCATGGGCGCCATGAGACATCATCGGTGTGTCCCTCCCAATAGAACATTGGGCAGAATAACCTAGCCTATTGACGCCTAAAGGCACCTTTGAGGTATTTGGAGTCGCCACCCAATTTGCAAGAAATTGGGAAAAGGTTTCTCACCTCTAACGGTCTAAACCAGAGATATGGTGTCCGGAACTTCCCTCTTATTTATGCTTTGGTTAATTATAAATGGGTTCTTAACTTTTTAAAATTATATCTCTCATCTCACACGATCAATGCATTTGAATTTAAAGAGCGCATTTCAAGCATCCAAAAAATGATAAAGGAAAGCAATAAATAAAGCAATAAAAGAAAGCGATAAAAAGCGATAAACACGCAAGCACACAATTACAAGAGAGATTAGGGCGGAATACAACCCCAATAAAAGGAGATTAAAGATGTAAGTGGGACGGAATACAATCCCCAAAAGGTAAATAAAGTTGCCCCAAAAATTATTTACAAGGGCCCAAAAAAGAAATGAACTTGAATTTAAAACACTCACCCAAGATTAAAATAAAAGAGCATACATAAATCGGGGCATTATTTAAGGAACATTGGTTCCTTCGCACTTGTTCGAAATTTAGGAACATTGGTTCCTTCGTGTTAACTTAAAGAGGGTTCGAAGAGTCGTTTTGATTGTTTGAATGAAAACCGGGATGAGTGATCCCATTTTATTGAAAATTGACTCTTCGTTTTAGTTGTGATGTTTTTATGATTGGGCTAAAATAAGGGACATTGGTCCCGATTTTATTAGTGAAAAATCTAATTTAATTATAGAAATATTTTTGTGATTTTTTATCGCACGCGTGCACGAATAAAAAATATATATATACAAATAAACACATAACACATCAAAGGGGAATTGAAAAGATCTCACCAAAATGGAGTGTCCGTCTACGCGTCGCGACCCATCCGGGGAGTCGCGGGGCGCTCACATGGCCCGACTCAAATTAATACTCATACAGAAATTAACATCAAAAATATTAGTAAATATTCAAAGGTGAATTAATCAAACAAATAATAAATATAATAATAATAACAATGATAGCAATACAATAAAATAAATCAAATTATCAACAGTAAATAACAATGCAACAATAAATAGGATGAATAGTAGACATAATAATCATAATAAAACCATATAATAATAATAATAATAATAATAATAATAGTAATAATAATAATGGACAGTGATAATAAATAATGGTGAATATAATATAAATAAATATGATAGTGACAATAATAAATATAATGATAATGATAATTATAATAACACCAAGAATAATGGCATAAATGGCCCATAGAATAATCGTAATAATAGCTACTGAGATAACAACAAATAATAAAAATGATAGTAACAAATAATAGCATAAGCCTAAACATGAACACAAGTATAAATAGTGATAACGACAAATGATAATAATAATATTAGCACATGAACATGAAAACCCATTTAAAGCCAACAAATGACATATTAATGAAGGTATTAACACAGTAAAATGCTAAAAGCAAACAATATCCATGGTAATAATGGCAAAAAAAACAATATTAATAAAAATAAATAATGTACAAGAAAAATAAAAGAGAATAAGTCCAAGAATATTTACCCTCAGAATTTTTAGATTGGGGAAACGGTGTCCCGATCGATTTTCCTTGTCGGATTTGTGATGATAAACACTTAAAAAAGTAGAAATTAATATTTTGAAATAAAATCAGGAAAATATTTTGATGGAAATATTTTGGTGGATGATTTGAGCAAAAGGAAATTAATTTTCCAAGCTCAAATCACTCAATAAAATGGATGGTGTATTATTTTTTGAAGATCAAATCAAGATTAAAACTTGAGAAAGAAGAGAAAAAGAAAGCCAAAGAGCTAGTTGCTTGAAAAAATTGAGAGAGAAAAAAAACCTGGAAATTAGTTGCCGTCCTCTTCCAAAAATGAGGGCAAATTCCTCATTTAAGGTTGCCTTGGCCAAAAATGGCAAAAGACAAAAAATCCTTTATTTTTAGTTAATCTAAAATAACATAAAATGGTGAAACACTGAAAACTGAAAAAATCAGAAAATCAGACTGAAAATAGCGAAAAAAACGGACAGGAAAAAAACAGGTCGCGCGGAGGAGCCAAGGGCGCGCGGCAGCCTGCGCGTGGTGCCATGGCACCGCGCGCGGCAGGCTGCTGCGCGCAGCCTGCCTCGCGCAGGCGGGTCGCGCGAGGCAGCTGCCTCACGCGCAGGGGGGTGCGCGCGAGGCAGCTGCCTCGCGCGCGGCGCCCGCCCCTGCGCGCAGGGGGGGTCGCGCGGAGCGCCCCGCCTCGCGCGCAGGGGGGTCGCACGAGGCGCCCGCCCCCGCGCGCAGGGGGGTCGCGCGAAGCGCCCGCCCCCGCGCGCAGGGGGTGTCGCGCGAGGCGCCCGCCCCGCGCGCAGGGGCATCGCGCGAGGCGCCCCTGCGTGAGGCGGGCGGCCTGCCTCGCAGGCGCCCCTGCGCGCTGGGGCGGCCTGCCTCGCAGGCGCCCCTGCGCGCTGGGGCGGCCTGCCTCGCAGGCGCCCCTGCGCGCTGGGGCGGCCTGCCTCGCAGGCGGCCCCGCGCTGCCGCAACGGCACTCGCGACCAAAAATTTTCTTTTTTTTTTTTTTTTAATTTTAATTTTGATACAAAATTAATATATATTTTTTTCTCCATCTTAATTTTAATTTCCCCAAAAATATATATTTTTTAATTATTTTCCGAAAAACACATCTTTTGACAAGGAACGATCGGTTCTCACCTTTCTTGCCGAAAATCGGTCTTCTATTTCATCATCGGGTAATCCTGATCTTGGACTGCCTCAGGACCCGGTGTCTACAGTTGCCCCCAATTTTGGGGAACTTAGAACCTAGGTGCCTAAGTGAACCAAAATTCAGAAAAGAAGGGAAGAGACACGTACCTGAGGCGGTCGCTTTCCCAAACAAGGAGAGATTGTTGGTGTGTCATGCTTTCTGAGGTGGTGCCCCCCGGGAGGTCTTTCGCTGATCGGCGCCCCCTGAGAGGTCTCTGACTGGCTGGTGCTCCCTGAGAAGTCTTTTGGCTGGTGCTCCCTGAGAAGTCTTTGGCTGCTGCTCCCTGAGAAGTCTTTGGTTGATCGCCCCCTGAGAGGTCTTCGGATCGCTGCTCCCTGAGAAGTCTTCGGTTGATCGTCCCCTGAGAGGTCTTCGATTAACTGCTCCCTGAGAAGTCTTCGGTTGATCGCCCCCTGAGAGGTCTTCGGTTAACTGCTCCCTGAGAAGTCTTCGGTTGATCGCCCCCTGAGAGGTCTTCGGTTCGCTGCTCCTTGAGAAGTCCTTGGCTGATGCTCCCTGAGAAGTCTTTGGCTACTGCTCCCTGAGAAGTCTTTGGCTGGCTGATGCTCCCTGAGAAGTCTTTGGTTGCTGCTCCCTGAGAAGTCTTAGGTTGCTGCTCCCTGAGAAGTCTTTGGTTGACGCTCCCTGAGAAGTCTTTGGCTGATGCTCCCTGAGAAGTCTTTGGCTACTGCTCCCTGAGAAGTCTTTGGCTGGTGCTCCCTGAGAAGTCTTTGGCTACTGCTCCCTGAGAAGTCTTTGGCTGACGCTCCCTGAGAAGTCTTTGGCTGATGCTCCCTGAGAAGTCTTTGGTTGCTGCTACCTGAGAAGTCTTTGGCTGATGCTCCCTGAGAAGTCTTTGGCTGACGCTCCCTGAGAAGTCTTTGGCTGATGCTCCCTGAGAAGTCTTTGGTTGCTGCTCCCTGAGAAGTCTTTGGCTGATGCTCCCTGAGAAGTCTTTGGCTAATGCTCCCTGAGAAGTCTTTGGCTACTGCTCCCTGATAAGTCTTTGGCTGGTGCTCCCTGAGAAGTCTTTGGTTGCTGCTCCCTGAGAAGTCTTAGGTTGCTGCTCCCTGAGAAGTCTTTGGCTAACGCTCCCTGAGAAGTCTTTGGCTGATGCTCCCTGAGAAGTCTTTGGCTACTGCTCCCCCCGGCTCCTCCTGACTTGTAGCCTGACTGGTTTCCAAAATTCCTCCCAGTGAAGTTGTTTTGGCTGGCTTTCCTTGCTAGGTAGGCCGCCTCGGCTTCTACAGCAATGTCCTTGAGGGACTCCCAATCCCTGAGCCCTTTGAAACTAAGCAAATCCCTCAAGTAGGGGCAGGAGTTCCTGATGAACAGTCTGATTTGATCGGCAGTGTCGGGCTTACGCTTCATTTCCATAACCCGATTCCTCCACCTGGTGAGGTACTCGTGGAATGATTCGTCATGTTTCTGCTGAAGAAGCTCGAGGTCCTTTAGAGTGACCTCCATTCTGGTGCTGCAGTCATATTGTCTCATGAATTCATCAGTCAGGAGGTCCCAGTCCTCTTTCGATCTCCTATCGAGGCCATGATACCAGTCAACCGCTGGACCTGCTAGGCTGAGGCAGAAGTAGTCCACCTTTTGCCTCTTAGTCAGCCCCGTGCCTTTCATTACCAGGGTGTATTGCTTAATGTGCGCGGACGGGTCCGATGTTCCATCAAATTTTGGTAGCTCAGGCATCCTAAACCTTTGGGGCAGCAGCTCCTCATCCCCCAAATCCCTGTCCTCGGGGTTGATTCCCTTACCAGCTGTCAGCAGGCGAGTGAGTGCCTCAATTTGCTGTTTCATTCCTCTTATCGCTTCATCTTCAACCCTGGGTGCTCTACCCCTCACGGCTTGATGGGCTGCTATCTCTTCAACCTCCTCTTCCATCAGAAAATCCTCATTAGGGTCAGGGATCCTTGCCCTTCTTGGCTCAATGGGCACAGCAGCAACTTTAGGCTCCTCTACTGGTTGGTGGGCAGCACCTCCAATAAGGGGAGCCTCTCCACCAGCAGGTGGTTCGGCTTGCCCTCGAGGAGGGGCTACCGGTGGAGCTACTGGTGCTTGTGGAGCAGGGGGCTGAGCAATCCTTTCGGCCATTGCTCCCATCATGTCCAACATCCTTCGCTCGAATTCCTCGAGTCTCCTAGTGAGGTCTTGAGCGGTTAGGTTTCCAGTCTCTTCTGCCATTGAGGATGATTCGCTACTTGTTGAGAATGACTCAGAATCCCAAAAAGGCACTAGTTCTAGCAATTCGAAGGGCGAGTCTGTTCTCACTAGCCGGCCGTCAGAACTCCTAGTCCACTTGGATGAATCTATGGTGGCTGAAAGATCAAGATTGTTAGAATGATGCATGGATGACAGTTACAATGCATGATCGTGAGTTATGCAACATTTCGCAACCACATACAAGCAAGTAGATCCTTCCAACCTTATTTCTCCCACACACGAGGTCAAATAGTCCCTTTTCTAGGTGGGCTTAGTCCATGGGTCAACGGGGGACCCAATGAACGCGCGATGTGCACGGTGAAAAACCGACAGCATGACACTCCTAATCTAATGAACATGCGTATGGGTTTTGGCTATTACGTATTTGGGCAATTCAATTAAACCAAAGTGGGCCCAACGGGGCATGAAAGCTTTTGATGAAGACCATTTGATTTGGTTGATTTTGCTTAATACGTGATGGCCCATATCACAAGCATCGTATTAAGGAGCATGCCCCCTAGGGGAAGTTTCTATTTGCCGTTACATGGGCTTTGGTCAAGGAGATGAATTCTTGGTTACCCAAGCATGATCAATGCCGACGGGTCTAACTCGTCATGAGTATAGCGACCGATCGGGTTATCATTTGATATACCAAAAGGTACAAGGCTTGGGCTGGTGATTATCCCTAACACTTCCCTACAATGAGTGAAAGTAGGGTCGTGCTTCGGGAACGCACCGAGGTAAGAAGGGACCAACTAGCGTAATTCTAAGGCTCTAAAATGAGATGCAAATTTTTGAAAAGAGATATAATTTTAAGCTTTAAAAACCCAATTATATTTTAACCAAAGCACTTTCGGAGAGAAGTCTCAAACACAAAGTCCCCAGTGGAGTCGCCACTGTGACGCGCGCCGAACCCGGCCAACCCAGCAAGGGCCCTCAAAGTGAATCCGCTTTAGGATTCGAGGTATGAAGGTTCGCGTCTTTTGATCATGGGCGCCATGAGACATCATCGGTGTGTCCCTCCCAATAGAACATTGGGGAGAATAACCTAGCCTATTGACGCCTAAAGGCACCTTTGAGGTATTTGGAGTCGCCACCCAATTTGCAAGAAATTGGGAAAAGGTTTCTCACCTCTAACGGTCTAAACCAGAGATATGGTGTCCGGAACTTCCCTCTTATTTATGCTTTGGTTAATTATAAATGGGTTCTTAACTTTTTAAAATTATATCTCTCATCTCACACGATCAATGCATTTGAATTTAAAGAGCGCATTTCAAGCATCCAAAAAATGATAAAGGAAAGCAATAAATAAAGCAATAAAAGAAAGCGATAAAAAGCGATAAACACGCAAGCACACAATTACAAGAGAGATTAGGGCGGAATACAACCCCAATAAAAGGAGATTAAAGATGTAAGTGGGACGGAATACAATCCCCAAAAGGTAAATAAAGTTGCCCCAAAAATTATTTACAAGGGCCCAAAAAAGAAATGAACTTGAATTTAAAACACTCACCCAAGATTAAAATAAAAGAGCATACATAAATCGGGGCATTATTTAAGGAACATTGGTTCCTTCGCACTTGTTCGAAATTTAGGAACATTGGTTCCTTCGTGTTAACTTAAAGAGGGTTCGAAGAGTCGTTTTGATTGTTTGAATGAAAACCGGGATGAGTGATCCCATTTTATTGAAAATTGACTCTTCGTTTTAGTTGTGATGTTTTTATGATTGGGCTAAAATAAGGGACATTGGTCCCGATTTTATTAGTGAAAAATCTAATTTAATTATAGAAATATTTTTGTGATTTTTTATCGCACGCGTGCACGAATAAAAAATATATATATACAAATAAACACATAACACATCAAAGGGGAATTGAAAAGATCTCACCAAAATGGAGTGTCCGTCTACGCGTCGCGACCCATCCGGGGAGTCGCGGGGCGCTCACATGGCCCGACTCAAATTAATACTCATACAGAAATTAACATCAAAAATATTAGTAAATATTCAAAGGTGAATTAATCAAACAAATAATAAATATAATAATAATAACAATGATAGCAATACAATAAAATAAATCAAATTATCAACAGTAAATAATAATGCAACAATAAATAGGATGAATAGTAGACATAATAATCATAATAAAACCATATAATAATAATAATAATAATAATAATAATAGTAATAATAATAATGGACAGTGATAATAAATAATGGTGAATATAATATAAATAAATATGATAGTGATAATAATAAATATAATGATAATGATAATTATAATAACACCAAGAATAATGGCATAAATGGCCCATAGAATAATCGTAATAATAGCTACTGAGATAACAACAAATAATAAAAATGATAGTAACAAATAATAGCATAAGCCTAAACATGAACACAAGTATAAATAGTGATAACGACAAATGATAATAATAATATTAGCACATGAACATGAAAACCCATTTAAAGCCAACAAATGACATATTAATGAAGGTATTAACACAGTAAAATGCTAAAAGCAAACAATATCCATGGTAATAATGGCAAAAAAAACAATATTAATAATAATAAATAATGTACAAGAAAAATAAAAGAGAATAAGTCCAAGAATATTTACCCTCAGAATTTTTAGATTGGGGAAACGGTGTCCCGATCGATTTTCCTTGTCGGATTTGTGATGATAAACACTTAAAAAAGTAGAAATTAATATTTTGAAATAAAATCAGGAAAATATTTTGATGGAAATATTTTGGTGGATGATTTGAGCAAAAGGAAATTAATTTTCCAAGCTCAAATCACTCAATAAAATGGATGGTGTATTTTTTTTTGAAGACCAAATCAAGATTAAAACTTGAGAAAGAAGAGAAAAAGAAAGCCAAAGAGCTAGTTGCTTGAAAAAATTGAGAGAGAAAAAAAACCTGGAAATTAGTTGCCGTCCTCTTCCAAAAATGAGGGCAAATTCCTCATTTAAGGTTGCCTTGGCCAAAAATGGCAAAAGACAAAAAATCCTTTATTTTTAGTTAATCTAAAATAACATAAAATGGTGAAACACTGAAAACTGAAAAAATCAGAAAATCAGACTGAAAATAGCGAAAAAAACGGACAGGAAAAAAACAGGTCGCGCGGAGGAGCCAAGGGCGCGCGGCAGCCTGCGCGTGGTGCCCTGGCACCGCGCGCGGCAGGCTGCTGCGCGCAGCCTGCCTCGCGCAGGCGGGTCGCGCGAGGCAGCTGCCTCGCGCGCAGGGGGGTGCGCGCGAGGCAGCTGCCTCGCGCGCGGCGCCCGCCCCTGCGCGCAGGGGGGGTCGCGCGGAGCGCCCGCCTCGCGCGCAGGGGGGGTCGCGCGAGGCGCCCGCCCCGCGCGCAGGGGCATCGCGCGAGGCGCCTGCCTCGCGCGCAGGCGCCCCTGCGCGAGGCGGGCGGCCTGCCTCGCAGGCGCCCCTGCGCGCTGGGGCGGCCTGCCTCGCAGGCGCCCCTGCGCGCTGGGGCAGCCTGCCGCGCAGGCGGCCCCGCGCTGCCGCAAAGGCACTCGCGACCAAAAATTTTCTTTATTTTTTTTTTTAATTTTAATTTTGATACAAAATTAATATATATTTTTTTCTCCATCTTAATTTTAATTTCCCCAAAAATATATATTTTTTAATTATTTTTCGAAAAACACATCTTTTGACAAGGAACGATCGGTTCTCACCTTTCTTGCCGAAAATCGGTCTTCTATTTCATCATCGGGTAATCCTGATCTTGGACCGCCTCAGGACCCGGTGTCTACAGGCCTCACAGGTCAAAAACCGAAAAAAGGCGACCTTACTAAAATTGGGCACCCTATCAAGGTGAAAACTGAAAAGGCATCTTGGGCAAAATTAGGGGTAAAGAGAAAATGTTCAATCATGAAAACCCGAGAGGGTTGATTGATAACAGGAGTTTGATGTTTAGGGATCCATCTCGAGTTTAGATAAGGTCTTGTATTTTTGAGATTAATGCCAAATGACAATCATGTGTAATGAATTCAAACTGAAACATACTCATTTATGCCATAATATATTAATATGAACAGAGCACCTTATCTCGCATACTCAAAATTGTTTAAACTCCAGCATAAAAAGTAGCACATTATTTCTCTTTTCCTATATGACCTCCATTGCTATTATCATCCTGACATTTCAGCCGACTTGCCTATCATTATCTTAAGCTAATCACGCGTTACCTTCATGAGGAAAATTGAAATCCATGCAACCATTTAAAAAAAGAAAAAAACAAGGAAGGCCGTTAGATATGAAAACCGCAACTGGCTCTCTAAGCAAAAGTTAGGCCAAAAGGTAAGGTGAAAACCTAGAAACAGGTAGTCTGTCCTACAAAAAATAAAAATGAATAAAAGCCACTGGATTGGGTTAGGTCCACTCAAGGAAAAGGTTAGGCATAGGGTTATGTGAAAATCACCAAAGGGACGCATTTCCCACAAAGAAAAGATAGTGTGAAAATTCACAAGGGGCGCACTACCTTTAATAAATGACCAACAGTACATCGAGCGATAAGGCGGCCAAATAGTTTTCCTTCAAGCGATAATGCAGGGTTCAGGACACGAGTCAAAATCTTGGTGGCAAAATGCTCATTGACCGGGGGGCAAAGATGCCTACGGATCGGTTCTCTTTGAAAGATTATGGGTCAGAACTCTTAAGCCAAGACGACACTCCACTAGGTCTTTGGAAGGCTTCAAACAATGTGAGCGGCCAAGTTGTACCCTCAACGGACCCTTAACCACTCAGGATACGATCTATTCATTTTTGCATGCATTTCATGTCATACAATTCTTTTGCAAACATTTGCATAAAACTTTTCACCTACACACACGATTTTTTGTACATATTCCTGTGCACATAACTTTGCAGGAAAAGTCCAGATAAATACCACACGCGTGAAAGCGAGTCGAGGACAACTTCAACACAACATAGGCACTCACCCGTGTTGGACAATCAAATCCCTCAAAGTCCTCTCAAGAGGCATTAATCCAAAATCAACCAAAGGGCTCTCAGAGGGCACCACTTCAAGTCTCAGAAAGGTTAGACACCACATCAACTAGGTTAGATGCCGACACAGCTGGGGTTATATACCCCACATGTTAAATGCCACAACGAAGGAGGTTCGACACCACATCAACCAAGTTAGATACCGACACGGCTGAAACTATACACCGCACAAGTTAGATGCCATAATGGAGGAGGTTAGACACCACATCAACAGGTTAGATACCAACAGAGCTGAGGCTATACACCGCACAGGTTAGATGCCACAACGGAGGTGGTTAAAGACCACATCAATAGGTTAGATATCGAGACGGTTGAGGCTATACACCGCATAGGTTAGATGCCATAATAGAGGAGGTTAGACACCACGTCAACTAGGTTAGATACCGACACGGCTGAGGCTATACACCGCACAAGTTAGATGCCACAACGGAAGAGGTTAGACACCGCATTAAGCTCAATTATAGACCACATCGACAAGGCTAGACACCACACAGGTTAGATGCCAAAGCAACAAGGGTTAACATGCCAACAAATAGACGGTAACTACCTATAACAACTTCATTCAGACCGGAAAGACAACTGCCTCAGGTGATCATCTCTTCCTTCTTTCTTTAAGTTTTGGCTCACCTAGGCACCCATGCACTACGTTCCCCAAAACTGGGGGTAACTGTAGACACCGGGTCTTGAGTTAGCCTAGACCAAGGTTACCCAATGATGAAAATGATGCTTGCTCCTAGGCAAAAAGGTTAGAAATGATGATTTCCTTGTCGAAACCTTCTTTTTAAATAAAAATTTTTTATTTTGTTTTTAAAGTTTTTAGGGGCTTGCCACCACGGGCTGCGCGCGCACGAAGCAGCTCCTGCGGGTAGCACATGCGAAGCGCAGCACCCATGGGCAGCGAGTGAGGTGCAGCGATCGGGCAGTGCACGCGAAGCCTTCTACGCGCAGCGTACAGCCTCCCGCGAGAGAGGTTTCGAGTGAGGTGTTAGCCTATTTTACATGCTAATTCTGCAAGCATACGGTGTACCGATTATAGTACAAAAGATGTCGATTCTACGAGGAATGTGCTAATTATTACACACTATTACTACTCAATTTTAATCTTGTTTACAATAATCATTAATTTCTGAGTTAAATCTAAACTACTTGATTATATAAACTAATTAAACCTAGTTCATGTTAATCAAAGAAGACAAAATATATAATGAAGAATTAACAATTATAAAACTTGATTCCATCATTTAATTATAATTTTAATCTCTTAAGCAAGCCAAGTTAGAATATAGTTCCAATTTACTCTCTCGACATAAATTAGAGTGCCTAAAACATACATTTATAATTCTAACTCACAATTTTTATTAATGAATTAGAGGGTTATACATGCAAATTTCAGGAATAATTACTAACCTATAACAACCATTTAATATTACGATTTCTTAAATAATACTTCATTGATGAACTTCCATTAGATGTAAGTAAGAATTTATCTTTCAATTAAACACTTACCTATAAAGATGATGCATAAAAATACTAATAGAAAATTCTACATTAAAAGACTACTAATTTAGATGGAAATAGAAAATAACAATAAATATTCAAGTTCTAAAATAATATTCATTTGATTTACAGAGAAGAAATGATAGATAAGAGTAATGAGAAAGAAATCTTTCAACCCTTTTCTCAAACCCTTGTAAAAATTCTTCTTCTCCTTGGTCTTCTTCTTCAAAACATGAAAAACTAACTAAGAACTTTTCTAAGAAATGTACTCTCAAAATTTACAGAAAATTCCTTAACTAAATTTTCCACACCTTAAAATTACAGTTAACGTTGATATTTATAAAATTCTAAAGATTGTGTCCCTCGGAGATGTCCTTTCAGATAGTTGCAAAGCTTGGTGAAAATTGTGCCTTTTCAAATGACTTTTCAAGGAAAAACTGCCAAACGGCTAGTTCTGTCACGCTCGCGACAAAACACGGATTGCCTTTTTTTCTTTTCATTTCTTTCCTCTTTTCTCTTCCTTCTCTGGCCATTCACGACTCGTGATCCCCTTTCACGAGTCGTGACCCTCTTGTTTGAATCGTGAGATGGGCTCACATCTCGTGACTTCCGCTTTTTCTTCTTTCTTTTCTTTCTCTGGCCCTTCATTCTACATCATCACGAGTCGTGATATCCTTTCATAAGTCGTGACCCTACTCCTCATCTTCGAACACTCTTCCTTCTTCAGCATTATTTGTATCTTCTGCTCTTTTAAGTGGCCCTTCACGACTCGTGATCTCCATTCATGAGTCATGCTCCTCATTCCATCTTCATCCTTTTGTGTCTTCATTCACGAATCTGCTCTTTCCTTCACCAGTTAGCCTCTTTTCTTCCTTTTTAATCTTAAATCACCTTACACACATAAAAATAAGCAAACTAGACAAATAACATGCAAAATACATATATTTACATAATTAACTTCTTAAACTCACATAAAATATATACTAAATAATACATCAATTAGGCACTTATCAAATTCCCCCACACTTAACCCTTGCTTGTCCTCAAGCAAGAGAAAAGAATGAGAAAATTTAATACAAACTATACTAAGTCCAATCATACAGCATTATTCATAAGGCATGTCACAAAAGAAATCAAATATCTCATATACTCAAAATATTAGTTAATAAAGTTTTAAAATATATATTAAAAACTTAACAAGTCACCAAACTTTACTAATTCCAACACCAAGATTATAGAGTCCCAAAGCTAATCATGCTTCAAAAAGAGAATATTGATCATAAACTTTAAAATTCTAAAGTTACTAGTTGCTTTTTAGGACAATTTGTAAGCACACTTCCCATTAATCCAATCTCATGGCATATTTAGACTTTTCTTTTCTTTTGATTTTTCTTTTTGTTTTGAATTATGGGTATATTTTTCATTTTTATTCCATGAATAGCAAGAGAATGTAGTATGGGTGCATTTTACGCTCCATCCCATACTTTTCAATTTTGGATGTACATCTTGCTTTCTTTTTCTTTTTATGAATACTATGGGTGCATTTTATGCTCCATCCCACTTAATCTTTTCTTTTTCAGTCCTCATCCATTATTAAAAAGACAAAAGGGTAAGTATTATGGCTATAGTTTCCATAGGCAACTAAAATCCAAAAATTTTAAACTAAATGAGCAAATTCTAACTTAAAAACATAGTTAGTAAAAAGACTAAATAATTTATAATGTTGGAAAAAGTAAAAGAAAATAACTTAAAAAACTTAAAACACATGGTAAAAATTTTGAAAAACTGATAAAAATGAGTATAAAAGATAAATGACTTAACAATCTGTATAATATACCAATTGAACAATGCCCTATAATGAAATTCACTAAAAAGCCTAATTGAAAAATAAAATCACACAAATAACTAACATATAAAGCATACTAACAAAAACTCATTAAACACAAACAAACTTTAAACATACTCACTCCCTCACACTTAGAACCAACATTGTCCTAAATGTGAAGAAATGAGATAAAAGTAAGCAAGAAAAACAAAAATAAAATAAAAGTAAAAGGAATCAAGAAAAACTCCCCTAATTATGGCGAAGGTGGAGGTGAGAGAACCAAATACCCAGCTTGAGCTATAAATGTATCCACCTTATGCTCAAGCTTCCTTTGTCTTCTTGCCATAAAATAAAGTTGATCTTATATAGAAGACTGGTTTTGTAAAAGCTGCTCAAGCATGGCTGGCACATTAGAGGAAGAAGACTCCATAGCAGGTGCAGCAGGCACATCAGCTGGAGCATCTATGGTACCTCTTGTGGTAGGATTCACGCCATTGTAGAAGGTTTGCATCAATACCTCCCTTGGAAGTTTGTGATGTGGACACATTCGCTGCAATTCCTTA
This sequence comes from Excoecaria cochinchinensis, assembly GCA_947683425.1. NCBI lineage: Eukaryota > Viridiplantae > Streptophyta > Magnoliopsida > Malpighiales > Euphorbiaceae > Excoecaria > Excoecaria cochinchinensis. The sequence continues at coordinate 9,409,846 of CANTUQ010000208.1, read as the reverse complement.
AATCTCTCCCATGCTTCATACAAAGATTCATTGTCATTTTGCACAAAAGTTGTGATATCTTTTATAATTTTTGCAGTTTTGGCTAGAGGAAAGTATTTTGACAAGAATGCTTGGGCCAATTGGTCCCAAGTGGTTATTGATCCTCTAGTTAATGAATTCAACTAAGCCTTGGCTTTATCCTTCAAAGTGAAAGGAAAAAGTCTAAGCTTAATTGTATCATTAGAAACTCCATTAATTTTAAAAGTATCACATATCTTTAGAAAATTTGCCAAATGAGCATTAGGATCCCCATTTGCCAAACCATAAAACTGAATGCTATTTTGAATTATTTGCAAAAGAGAAGGTTTAATTTCAAATTGGTTAGCATTTACCGTAAGCCTTACCACACCTTATTGAGCACCACTCAATGCTGGTGTAGCAAAATCAATCAACCTTGGTGGATTTTCCTCTTCAGCCATGATTGGTCTCTTATTCTTATTCTTTTTTTTATTAGATTTTTGGTTACTTGACAAACATCTCTCTCTTTCAGGATTCAAAGATTCTAGTTCTTCTTGAGAACTTCTTGTACTTGGCATGAACTTATCAAATCCTGTAAAAACCAAAACAAAAACACAAAGTCAAACTAAACAAACAATCAAACAAAATGAAACATATATTGTAATCCAAAATCATAAATCAAGTTTCACAATGGAAATAAATAAAACATCATTCCCCGGCAACGGCGCCAAAAACTTGTTAGCCTATTTAGCATGCTAATTCCGCAAGCATACAGTGTACCGATTATAGTACAAAAGATGTCGATCCCACGAGAAATGTGCTAATTATTACACACTATTACTACTCAATTTTAATCTTGTTTACAATGATCATTAATATGTGAGTTAAATCAAAACTACTTTATTATATAAACTAATTAAACCTAGTCCATGTTAATCAAAGAAGACAAAATATATAATGAAGAATTAACAATTATAAAACTTGATTCCATCATTTAATTATAATTTTAATCTCTTAAGCAAGCCAAGTTAGAATATAGTTCCAATTTACTCTCTCAACATAAATTAGAGTGCTTAAAACATACATTTATAATTCTAACTCATAATTTTAATTAATGAATTAGAGGGTTATACATGCAAATTTCAGGAATAATCACTAACCTATAACAACCATTTAATATTACGATTTCTCAAATAATACTTCAATGATGAACTTCCATTAGATGTAAGTAAGAATTTATCTTTTAATTAAACACTTACTTATAAAGATGATGCATAAAAATACTAATAGAAAATTCTACATTAAAAGACTACTAATTTAGATGGAAATAGAAAATAACAATAAATATTCAAGTTCTCAACTAATATTCATTTAATTTACAAAGAAGAAATAATAGATAATAGTAATGAGAAAGAAATCTTTCAACACTTTTCTCAAACCCTTGTAAAAATTCTTCTTCTCCTTGGTCTTCTTTTTCAAAACATGAAAAACTAAGAACTTTTCTGAGAAATGTACTCTTAAAATTTACAGAAAATTCCTTAACTAAATTTTCCACACCTTAAAATTACAGTTAACGTTGATATTTATAAAATTCTAAAGATTGTGTCCCTTAGAGATGTCCTTTCAGATAGTTGCAAAGCTTGGTGAAAATTGTGCCTTTTCAAATTAATTTTCAAGGAAAAACTGCCAAATGGCTAGTTCTGTAGCGCTAGCGATCACTGTCGCGCTCGCGACAGAACACGGATTGCCTTTTTTTCTTTTCCTTTCTTTCCTCTTTTCTCTTCCTTCTCTGGCCATTCACGACTCGTGATCCCCTTTCACGAGTCATGACCCTCTTGTGCGAATTGTGAGATGGGCTCACGTCTCGTGACTTCCGCTTTTTCTTCTTTCTTTTCTTTCTCTAGCCCTTCACTATGCATTGTCACGAGTCGTGATATCCTTTCATGACTTGTGACCCTACTCCTCATCTTCGAACACTCTTCCTTCTTCAGCATTATTTGTATCTTCTGCTCTATTAAGTGGCCCTTCACGACTCGTGATCTCCATTCATGAGTCGTGCTCCTCATTCCATCTTCATCCTTTTGTGTCTTCATCCACGAATCTGCTCTTTCCTCCACCAGTTAGCCTCTTTTCTTCCTTTTTCATCTTAAATCACCCTACACACCTAAAAATAAGCAAACTAGACAAATAACATGCAAAATACATATATTTACATAATTAACTTCTTAAAATCACATAAAATATATACTAAATAATACATCAATTAGGCACTTATCATGAGGCACGACCTACCTCGTGCGAGGCCGCACCTCACGCACGTGAGGCACGGCCTCCAGTGCGGGGGCCGTACCTTATGCATCTCCTTCTTCACACGGACTCTATTTTTCCTGATTTTTTCACCGTATTTTAGTTTCAATTAAATTCAAATTCTTTTCTGACTTTTAAATGGATAAAACTTACTTTTAAAAGGATAATTTAGAGTTTTAATGAGACTGGAAAAAAACTCCTTAAAGCCTAATATTTGGGTTGATATAAAAAGTCAAATATGAACCCAAAATTAGGAGAGGAGAATATTGAGGATGGCGACATAGGAAATTCTAGAAAGAAGATTTTGAAAAGCTTTTAAAAATTCTGATTGTTCTTAGTAAAAGAAATTAATAATTTTTGTTGGGGATTCAATTTTTATCATCTTGTTTCCTAGAAAACACAATTTTTAACTTCTATTTTGAGTGACAGTGAGCTTGGTTCCAGGCTTTCTTTATTTCATTTTTCAAGCAAATCGATAGAAAATCAATCATTCTTCTTTTTGCTGCAAATATCAAACCTCTGAGGGTAAATATACGGACTTGAGCCAATTCTTCTGCTTTTCTTATATTTTGTTGTTTATTTATTCTCTCCATTCTATTTACTATAAATTACGATTGATATATTTGTTGTTTGTCTGTTATAATTAACATGAAATTTAGGTTAATTTGATTAACTTATTTACATGATGCATGCAATGTAATTTAATTCTTTAGAATATCCTGTAATAACTTTACTTCTCATTTAATTTTATTTTTGAACATTATTTCCTCCAGTTAATTTCCCGCATAATTTTTATCAAACATTATTTCTTCTAATAATTGTAAATGTTTTTCTCGATTAGGATTATTTATTGCATTTATTTCATTTAATTGTTTATTTCCATTATATTGTATTTTGTTCATTTGATTTAATATGCTAACATCGTTTTTTATTTTTATTTTTGTTGTCCATAAAACTCGTTTGTTTCACTTTGAGCAATGTTTCTATGCAAGCTAGGGAATCAAGAAATTAAGGACTTTTAAAGTTTAGGTTTGCATTTTTAATTCCTGTATTTTATTATTTTATTTATTTTGTATATTTTTGGCAAAATAGTATTTAAACGCACTTATTTTGAGAGAAACTCACATTTTTTCTACAATAATAAAAATTGAGATTTTTATTAATAAAATTGGACCAATGTCCTAATTTTAGCCAATAAACTTTCACTTTCAAAAGGGAGTTAATTTTCATATAATGGGATCCAATTATCCTTACTATTTTTATTGCCCAAAAATAACTCTCGAATTTTCTAAGGTAACACAAAGGAACCAATGTTCCTAAAATCTAATAAATGTTTCGATTTTTGTATGATGTATTTTATTTAATTATTTCTTATGTATTTATTTATTTTGGGCCCTTGTAATTAATTTTGGGATAATTTTATTTGCTTCTGCTTTTATTATTTTGGGGGATTGTTTTGTCCCAATTTTTCACTTGCAATTTATTTATTGCTTTCTTTACTGCTTTACGAAATTCTTGAAATGCATTTTAATTTTATCGCATGATCGCGTGAGAAGAGAGATAAAATAATTAACTCTAAAAACTCAGCCATATAACATTAACCAAAGGTATAAATAAGAGTGAGATCCCGAACTCTCTCTAGTTTTGGCCTTATAAGGTTAGAATTCATTTCTCAATGTTTTATTGGGTGACGACTCCATGATACCTGCCTTATGATACCCAATAGGCACCCTTGTAGGTTGATTGCCAATAATGGAATGGGGGTGAATCCTTATCCATTGCGAAGCGACCAACTTTCACGAGTTTTAATGAACCTCCATCTGGTCTCGAGTCCTAAAAGCGGGCCTCTAAGAGTGACCCGGATGTTGAGTTGGGATTCTCGCGCGTCACACTAATGCACCTACAATATTTATGGATTAAATGAATAGAATGTTCAGGCCGTATCTGGTTCAGTTTGTGATTGTGTTTATTGATGATATATTAGTGCATTCTAAGAATGAACAAATGCATGAGCAACATTTAAGGATTGTGTTACAGACTTTGAGAGAACATCAGTTGTATGCCAAACTTAGCAAGTGTGAGTTCTGGCTGAAAAAATTGTCTTTTTTGGGCCACATTGTCTCTTTCGAGGGTATTGAGGTGGATCCAGCTAAAATTGAAGCAGTAGTGAATTGAAAACCACCCACGAATGTGCCTGAGGTACGAAGTTTCTTGGGGTTGGCTAGGTATTACCGTCGTTTTGTGAAAGGCTTTTCGGTGATTGTGTGACATCCCAAAAATCACCCTAGAAGAATTGAGTGGCATTAGTGTAATAGTGTGCCTGATAACTAGGGTTTACAGTATTGGACCTAATTGAAAAAGTGAAATGAGGGACTTAATTGAAAAGAAATAAAGTACTGTAGTGGCTGAATTGTAATTTGCAAGATTAATGTTAAATAGTGGATTAGTAGTAGATTAGGTTAATTAAGTAAACTTAATTAAGCCTAATCAAGGAAGTAGTGGAATCCATGTGTTAGTGTGTGATCCGGCCACCTTGTGTAGGGAGAGTGAGAAGTTGACACCTCCCTCTTGCATGGAAACATGAGGTGGAAGTGTAGGTAGAATCTGTATTTTGTTACCTTGAGCCGGCCATTTACTCTCAAAAAAGTTTACTCTCCTTTTTTTTCCTCTTTTATTTGCTCTCTTTCCATTCACCTTTAACCTACCATGGAGTCCTAAGAGTGGATAGTGATAGTTTAGAAGAAGAGTATTTACGAGAAAGGTATGTAGTATGTAGTGTATCTCCTTTATCTTCTTCTAATTCTGATTTTGATGGTTAAGATATGGATATAGCCTTATGAATCTGTATGTGTTATATGGGTTATGAGTTGAAGAGCCAAGTAGAGCTGGAAAGGGGAAAGAGAAAGTGATATAGAAGAGTAAAGGAAGGAGTGCTCCAAGAGGTTTGGGATATATATGTGTGTTATGTGTTAATTTTGCTCAAGTGTATGTGATGGCTGTTTAGCTTAAATGTGTTATTGATATTGAATATGTGATTTCTGAAATTGAGCATGATTATGAACTTTGATGGAAGTGTATTTGAATGTGTATTGCCATGTGATGAGTAAGGAACCATGGAATTAGCATCATAAGTGAACCGACTCTAACTATTGATTGTGTTAATCTGTTTTGGAAGCCTATACTGACCCCCGTGACTTGTTTATAGTGTAAGTTGAGTTTCACAAAGTCCAAAGGGGTACGAACAATTGTATTAGAACCATAAGAGCCGTGGCTTTAAATGTCCTAGAAATAGCTCTATTGATTTGAGAACTCTAAGGCCTTCAAAATTGACCATGACCGTAGATGAAATTCTGTAGGAGGGTTTCTAGAACCAGTTGTGTTCTTTTGACCATAACTCCTTCATTATAAATTAAATTAACCTGAAACTTGTCCCATTTGGAAGACAAGACATAGAGGAACAAATGTCGTGAAGGGACCTTTGCCTAAAATTGAGTGTAAGACATCCGTTTGGGCTGTTCAAAATTGTGGTGTGAACCAGTCTCAAAAGTTAGCTTCTGTTTTGCTTAATTTAGTATGTCACGGTGGCAACCAATTCATTACCATCATGACCAGTGCCCAGAGAGGACAGAATCGCATGCAAATGGACCTCATGGCCACAACCAAGAGGTTACCACCGTGACCCCTCCCTGTTTTGTCCATTTAAGGTGTTTTTCTTGCCGAAATGCACCCGAACTTCACTACGAGTTCCCATAGCTTGTCCAATCCATGTTTATCATTATAAAATGAGTATCTTAAGCATGATGAACTATGCATGCTAATGTATATAAATATGTATGAGCTTTAAGTGTTCTAAGGGTGATGAATTAAGTATGTGAATGGGTATAAATAAGGATGAAAAACCATGGATGCGAATATGATAAATGAAGTATATAAGCATATAATTGCGATGATCATGCGAACATGTGACTATGCAAATTAGAGATGCATGATAGCCTAACTAAGCTTGAATGCATCATCATGCGAACGTGTGACTATGTGAATTAGAGATGTATGATAGCCTAACTAAGCTTGATTGCATTATCATGCGAATTATGAACATGTGAGGAGAATCAAATCATGCGAATGAATTTTAATATGCGATTGAATTATATGCGAATGAATGATGCCATGAGCATGTATGAGTAGTGAATGAACAAATGAACCTATAAGCCTGTAGTCGAGTCATGGATAAATAAGCATGCTTATGAAGGGCTAGTGAATTGCGGCTGCTAGTGTGACACCGACGGGTGTCTAGTGATTGATACCGACGGTATCCAGTGATATAGTGTTCGAGACTTCTGTCTCTAGTGATATAATGTTCGAGACCTTGGTCTGTAGTGTTATTGATTAGTGTACCCGTATCCACTACTAAAACTTTACAAGCTGATAATGATTAATGATGCTATTGAATATGATTATGTGATCAGTGTATTGACTTATATTGTATTTAATATAAGTGTAATATCATGCCATGTCAGTGATCTAGTGATCTTATAGTGAGCCATCTATTAGCGTAGTGTAGTGATAATTGAGCATGGTATGATATCAGTGATTAATGATAATATTGTATATGATTGTGTTCCATTAATGGCATACTAGCGATAATCGTTCAAAGATGATTTATTAATATCATGTTAGTGAAATCGATATATTGTTAGTGTAGCCTTAATTGGCATTATGAAGTGGAAATTGACTTTGGTAAGTGAATAGTGAATTAAAGCATGTTATAGACATTAGATGATTTTGTGATTAGCATGAGCTATTGTATATTGGCATGCTAGTGTGATATTGCTATAGTGAGTGTAAATGATATGCCTTATGTGCTAAGCATGATCTTTAGCGTGTAGTGCTTTGTGATTATTGTGTTAGTGCTTGTTTGTACATCCCCACTAAGCGTTATCGCTTAGCACGGGTGCTTGTCTCCCATGTAGGTTGTGGATTGGAGCCGAGTTTTTGAAGCAGTTCTACAGGCCACCATAGGAGAGTGAAGGGTCTCTCTTGAGTGTACAGATTTTGTATGTTAAACTCTATTTTTGTAATAGTTGTTCTTTTTGTTCATGTATAGTGTTATAAGTGGCTTATTGTAGTGAAGCTTGTAATTTGTAATAGTGAATAGTGAAGAACTAGTGATGAAGCTTAATGTAGTGGAATGCATGGATCATAAGTATTAGTGAATGTTAAAATGAAAGTCAGGTTAATAAGGTATTTGTATGCTTAGTGTCGTGTAGCACCCCCTTGTCCTTCCAGGAGGCATTGGGGTGCCACAGATTGCTTCTCCACTCACTAGACTACTTCATAAGGGAGTTAAATTTGAGTGGACGAAAAAGTACCAAGCTAGTTTCGAGCAATTGAAGAGGATGTTAGTTGAAGCACTAGTCCTGACTCTGTAATGGCCCGAATTATACCCTAGTAGCTAATTGGTATAATTAATATAATTAGGATGAGATTGCATTGAGTATGTTAATTAAGAACTTAAGTGTAAGATTAATTGAGGACCCAATTGAACAAATAAAATAAGTTTAAGTGGATAATTGGTAAATGTGCTTGTTCAATATTAAATAAGATTATTAGTAGATAATGGTGATTAATCAAGAAATCAAATTTTATCAAGTGGGATTAGTTAGAAGGAAGTGGAAATCCGAGTATCACTCCAAGGAGCTGCCACCTCACCCTTTTTCATGCAATATAAGGGTTGAAAGAGAGAGAAAACCTCACTTTTTCATGTGTAATTCTCAACTGCTCTTCTTCAATTCTCTCTAGTTACTCATCTTCATCTTTAGATATTTATTCCTTTCAAAATCTGATTAGTAAGTTGGATAGTTGATTGATTGAACTGGATTTGTTATTGATCAATGTAAGTAATTGAGTTGTGTTGCTTTTCATCTTCTTCTTCTATTTCTTTGGTCTTCAGTTGATGTGCAATTTGACATTGGTGTCCAATTCTAAAAATTGGAATTGAACTTGTAGTTGAGGAAGCAAAGAAAAGTAACGATAAAGAGAAGGTGGTGGATCAAGGAGTTTAGTGACTTCCTAAGTAGCTTAGGAGAAGAGGTTTAGGAAAACACTCTTACTTGTGTATTATTCTTGATGTAGTATAACTTTGAATTGGAGGATGGATATATGTGTTGCAATAAACGTGAGATGTGTGACTTTGTGTTCTCGTGAGCTGAAATGAAATGATGAATATATGTATGTTGCTCTATTTTGAATGAATCTTAGAATAGTTATATAAATGGCATAATTTATTGATTGGTATGTAAAGTAACATGTTGGAATGTAAGCAAGCATGAGGCATGATGAATTGGAAGCTTGTTATAGGAACTCACTCAATTGATGCAATTTAGTTGGTTAGGTAAGTTTTGGTAAAATATAATTTTTAGGGTATCTAATATTATGAACTAGTGTGGATTATAACCTTGATGTTATGATTTAGATGGATGGAAAATGTGTGTAATATCCTTAATAGGTAGATAATTGAACAACTAAAGAACTTACTAGTAGGTAATAAGGATCATATGTGAAGAGGGGTTAAGAGTGGAAGTGAGGAAGTGAGATTTGGAGCTTAATTTTAGGAATTTGGGTTCTGTCGTGAGCGCGACAGAAGGCTCCTTAACATTGGTTTTGTCTTTTGCTGCGGGCACACGTTTGTGCATGAGTGCGATAGAGGCATGGAGTAGGTTCTGTCACGAGCATGACAGAAGCTATCATCCAATTCTGTTGCTAGCGCGACAAGGGTCACGAGGGCGACACTTATGAGTGTTTTAAATAAATTCTTAATTGCCTTAGATTGAACAATTTATGTGTTCTTATGTAAAGTAAGCATGTGTATGATAATAATTGTTGCTTTATGCATATGAATACCATTATATATAATTATTAAAGTGAATGAATTATGCAATAAACATTAATACTATTCGTGCATATAATATGTGATAATATGAATAAACTGAATTAATATTATATCCTGTGAGTCAAGTAGTGGATAAATAGGCATGCCTATAGGGTCTAAGTGTTGCAACCAAATGCGTTCGATTCCTCTGGAATCATCAATGCGATTTGAATCCTTATTGGATTCTCTAATGTGAATTTATTGATATTATTGATATTTTCGGTACCTTTGGGTGCTAATGCGAATGTGTGATATCTACGGATACTAATGTGTTACTGTACCTTCGGGTACTAATGTGATACTCGTTATCCGCATCTTTGAGTTGCAGGCAATGCCAAAAATAAATATGTTAATTAAATTGAATGACATGAAATTATGTGACATATCCTTGAGTATGATTATTAATGAGCAAGCAAAAATGATGTGAAAACATAACGAAATGTGACGGTCATGTATGATATGTATATTGAATAGTTATATTTATATATGCGTATGTTGAGTTTGGAATATGGAATATATAAGACTTGTTATTGTTGCAATGAATTATCTTTACATATATGTGCATATATTGTGTTGTTGTATTGTTTTCCTCACTAAGCATTATCACTTATCATGGGTTTTCTAATCCGTGTAGGTTTGGACGCGAAGTGATTTCGAAGGATGAATCCGCACTGCTAACGGTCAACACTAGGAGTGCCTATAGTGTAGGTTTTGGGATTTTGGGCTTAGAGTTATGTATATGTTTTATTTAATCTTTTGAGAAGCATATAATATTTAATGTATGGAATGACTAAGTTTTGTAATATTAAGCTTATGGTGTATGTGTATATGTAAGTATATAAGTTCAAGCATGTGATAGTACGAGATATCCACTGCATGTGAATGTATGTGGAATGAAATTTATTTGTACAGCTTTTAATATGTATGTGTTTAGAGTTATTATGCGCATGTGATTGCTGTGTGACGACCATTCTCGACTGCTTAAGCTGAGCTAATTGTACGGTCGGGAGTGGGCGTTACAGACTCAGCCTACTTCGGGTAGGGATTATGCTATGTATAGTGTTGCCTTTAGAATTGGATTGGGATGTGTGTTAATGCTGGATGGGAAAGTGGTAGCTTATGCTTCAAGGCAACTGAAGCCACACTAACAGAATTATTCGACTCAAGATTTGGAATGAGCTACGGTAGTGTTTACCTTAAAGATCTTGTGACATTACTTGTATCGTGAGAAGTGTAAGATCTTTACTGATCATAAAAGTCTCAAGTACTTGCTCACTCAGAAAGAGTTAAACTTGAGATAGAGAAGGTGGTTGGAATTGTTCAAAGACTATGACTGTATTGTGGATTAACATCCACGTAAGGCCAATGTAGTGGCAGATGCATTAATTAGAAAGTCGGTTTTAGCTTTATTACTTCAGAGAGTTAAATAGAGATTTGATTTTGATGGTCCATTAGTGGCACAGTTGAAATAAAGGCCGATTTTGAGAGATGAGTTAGTAAAGGCATAGAATAGTGATTCCAAGTTGCAACAGATTATGTAATCAGCTAGAAGCAGAGACAAGACTGATTATTCTGTAAATGAAGAGTGTGTGTTGTTCTTCAGAGACCGTTTATTTGTTACAAGTGATAAGGAGTTAAGGAAGAGGCTTTTGCACGAGGCGCATAATACAGTTTTTACCATGCATCCAGGCAGAACTAAGATGTATTAGGATTTAAAGCAATTCTATTGGTGGCCTGGAATGAAAAAGGATGTTATGGATTATTTCTCTAAGTGTCTGACTTATCAGCAAGTGAAAGCGGAACATCAGGTTCCACATGGTTTGTTGAATCCCATTCTAATTCCACAGTGGAAATGGCACAACATTACTATGGACTTTGTCACAGGATTGCCAATGACATCGAGGCAGCATGACTCCGTGTGGATTATAGTGGATCGATTTTCTAAGTCAGCTCACTTTATACCGATTCGACTGGACTATTCCATGGATCGGTTAGCTGAATTGTATGTGAAAGAAATTATTAGGCTGCAAGGCATTCCTTTGTCCATTATTTTGGATAGATATCTAAGATTTGCTTCTAAGTTTTGGAAGGATTTGCAAGCTGCTTTGGGTACTAAATTGAATGTCAGTACAACTTTCCATCCGCAGACTGATGGACAATCCGAAAGGGTAATTCAGGTGTTAGAAGATATGCTCCAGGCATGTGTGTTGGATTTCTCAAACATTCCACTGATTGAGTTTGCCTACAATAACGGTTATCAATCGAGTATCGGAATGGCACCATATGAGGTCTTGTACAGTAGGAAGTGTAAAACACCAGTATGTTGGGCAGAATTGACTGAATATAAGGTTATTGGTCCTGATTTGATACGTGACACTAAGGAGAAGTCAAAGATAATTCAACAGCGATTGAAAGCTGCAAGTGATTGACAGAAGTCATATGTGGACTTAAAGAGGAAAGACATTGAATTTAAGGTGGGTGATAAAGTGTTTCTCAAAGTGTCTCCTTGGAGGAAGGTGTTATGATTTGGTAAGAAAGGGAAGTTGAGTCCGAGGTTTATTTGACCTTATGAGGTGTTGGAAAGAGTGGGATCTGTGACTTATCTGTAACAGCCCGAATTGTACCCTAGTAGTAATTTGACATGATTAGGGTAATTAGGTAAATTTTATTTAAAGTTTGCTTAATTTTGGATTAAAGTGGGATAAATTGAGGACTTGATTGCATAAATAAAATAAGTGTTAATGACCATATAGATTTTTTGCATGATTAAAGTTTAAGTGCTTCAATTAGTGGCTAATGGGGATTAATTAATCTAAATAAGTCAGATTTTTATTAGTGAGAGTGAGTGGGAATCTGGGTGGCAGGCTCTGCAAGTGCCACACCAGCCTTTTTCCATGCATTGGTGAGTTTGGGTGGTGGAATCCAGGTGCCATTTATCCCTTGTGCCACTTCAGCAATTCCATGCATGTTTAAGGATTAAGGAGAGAGAAATGGGTCATTTTTTTGCATGTGTTTCCTTCTTTGTTCCCTCTTTTCCCTTCTTCCTATTTTCTCTTCTCTAAAATACTATTCTGCTACATTTTTTGGCAAGATTGAAGTTGTAGAATGTTGCATGTGTAATTTTTACTAATCATCAAGGTAAGTAAATCTTGTTCTTCTCCTTCTTCTCCATCTTCTTTCGTGCTGAGTTGCGATTGAAAAGTTATTGATTTTCTATGTACCTAATTTTGGAAATGTGATTGTGCATGTGTTGGTGGCTGTGAGAAAAGTGATGGGAAAGAAGAGGGTTGAGTAGCTAAGTGGCAAGTGAGCATATTGGAGCTAAGGAAGTTGAGGTTTGGGAAAAATTGTGTATTTTTGTATTTTTAATTTTTAATTTCTTGTTTTGAAGTATAAATAGTAATTTTGTGTTGAGTGGTTGTGATGGTTATAGTAGACTTGATAATTTGGGTATTTAGAGTTTCTATGGGAAACTCTGCTCACAAATTAATTGGACCTCTATTTATTGTTTTTGTCATAAGTTAAGTTAGTAAATTCCATATTGAATGAAATTAGTGCCATTAGAAAGATAAGACACATACCTATAAATGTCATACAAATAGCTAAGAGAAAATTCTGGCTTTAAGACACTTAAAAGAGGCTAAAACATAGGTGTTTCTATTCTAGCGGGTTCATTGGAACAGTATAGGTTGTTTAGATCATATATGACGTTTCTGATATCCAATTGACCTGAAATTTGTTCCATTGTAAACTAAACATCCTAGGGAACAAATTTTAAGAGGGAGTTTTGTCTAAAAATGAGTTTTAGACATTGATATAGGCTTTTAAAATTGGGTAGTACAGCAGTCTCGAGTTTTAGCTTCCGTTTTGTTAAATTTTGGTATGTCGTGGTGACAACCAAAGTCATTGCCACCATGACTAATGCCTAGAGAAGGAAGAATGCGTGTTTTTGGACCTCACAATCATAACAAAGTCATTGACACTGTAACCACTTCTGTTTTAACAAAGTCATTTTATGTGTTTTGACTGTATTGCTCTGAAACTTTCTGGGATCTATCCGATGCATGTTTAGGACTGTAAAATGAGTTTCCTTAATCTGAATATGTAAAAATGTTATTTTCCTAACATTATTATATGATGCATGAATTGAAATAGATGTTACTAGAATGTATTATTATGCAAGATATTTAGGGATGTTATATTGGTTCATATGGATAAATGAGTGATTGTATATTTTGATAATGATAAATGTCATTTAAGGTTTTGAGGTCATGAGTTTCTTGTTTATTCAAAGACCAATAATATGGCAAATCGGGTGAGTATGTGTATCTATATATACATATATAAACAATTGGTATGAATTGAATGATGTAATTGTGATTATATGTTCTTAGATGAAAGTTAAATGTGTTGTAATTGCTTTGGCTGGGAAGTTAATGAATATGAGGACATAAAATTAGTTATGTGTGTAATACTTATTATGATATGTGAATTGGATTTGGAAGCCTTAAGTGTTGATTGAGAACTTGAGCAGTTGCACAGCTGTGTTTTGGTAAGGCACCACTGTGTTTTAGCATTTTTGCATATGCCACGGTGACAACAAAAGTGGTTGTGACCTTCAGATATGCAAGGGTTGCTTTCTGCCTAGATTATTTGTGTATGTCATGGTGACAACCAAAGTGGTTGTCACCGTGAGGTACCCTGTTTGCAACTAAATTCCAAATCCTTCATGATTGTTATGCAATTGACTAAGCAATTATCAACTAAGTCTAGCGTCATTTAATAAGGACTAATAAGTGCTAAATACTATAAACTAACATAGAGGGTGCATTTATATAATTAAGGAAGTTGTTCAATAACTTGAATGTTATTTTACGTTTGTTTTATAAGTTATCTTGTGAATTAATAAGATGGTTGGTTAATACTGTATGAATGTGAGTTTATTCCTATAACTCATAAATATACGTACTTGATGAAGCATGTTATTTTGCTCATGTGTAATACCATGTTGTTGGTATGAGAGTAATTGAATAAATAATTGGACTTAATAATGTTTAGCTTGCAAGTTAAGTCGTGGATAGATAGGCATGCCTATAGGGTCTAAAGTGTTGCAGCCAAAAATGATTGATTTCTGTTAATCGGCCCCGTTTGGGTCAGGGGTAATCCTAGAATAGGTTCCCCAAAAGTGAGTGATTGTGTATTTGATATTAAGCTATCTACGGATAATAATTCGATGTTAAGGTATCTACAGATACTAATGCAATTGATTATTTCTGTAGCTACGGGTAATAATGCGATTGATTATTTTTGTACCTACAGGTAATAATGCAATTGAATAATTCTCCACCTATGGGTACTAACGCGATTGAGTATATCAGTATATATGGATACTAGATTAAAAGTATCTACTGATATCAAAGTGATATCCCGTTATCCACTACTATAAAAGCGCAGGCAAATTAGGAAGTAGCTTATAAGCTAGAGATTGATTGCTAACTTTGTGATTATAATTTGATGGGGATATGTATTATATATATGATTGTTGATAACTGGTAATGTTTGATGTGAATTAATACATAATGGACATAGTATGTGGTATCAGGTAAGTGGTGTTATGACAGGACAGAAAATATATGTGTACATTATATGAGTTACTACTGATGTTATATGAGTAATAAGATATATTCAATGTTATGTACTAGAAGTAATGAGATGAGGCGTGTTATGTTGAAGCATGTACACAAACTTATATATGTTAATATGCAATAACTGTTATGAAACTGTACCTTATATGGATTTATGCTTATGAGCTCATGATGATGTATATACATATACAAGTGTCAATGATTACTTTGCCATAAGTAAAATAATGTATATATATTTATAAATGTGAATTAAGGATCTGATGAAGGGGATTATAAGTAACTTTGTAGTATGGATTGTTATTTGTTATTTAGTAATTGATGATAGCTTTATAGCCGATGTTTATTACATTATATACATAATATGTATGTTGCTTGAGCATGTGATTTGTATTAATGATCACTATGAGTGTTCATCCATATTTTGTTATTTTTCCCCACTAAGCATTATTGCTTAGCATGGATATTTTATCCATGTAGGTATTTGAAGATAGCGTTTTGGAAGACAGTCCGGCATCGCCAATGGCCAACACATAGGAACCGCTATTTATGTAGGTTATTTTGTAATAGCATGAAATGTATAGTTTTAATTGGCACGTGTAATGGAATTAAGTTTGGTTTCAGAAAAGTTGTATTTTGTAAAGCGAAATTTGTTGTAAGACTGTAAGTGTTTTGTAATATAATGCATGGATTTTCTGAGTAAATTGAGTGTTGTTTTAAAAGAAATTTGTTAATCCTGAACATTGCATGAAATATTGATTTATGTGCATGTGATGTGTTGTGACACTCCATAGCCATAGTAGTAAAAACTCTACGGGTGGTTACGGGGTGTCACATTATCAGTTGACTTTGCCTCTAGCCTTGTCCAAGCTTCATGATGTCTTCTATGTATCAATGCTTTAGAGATATCGTTCGAATCAATCCCACATTATTCCAATGCAAGATGTGTAAGTGCAATCAAAATTTTCCTATGATGAGAAGCCCAAAGCAATTCTGGCAAGCGAAGTTAATCAGCTTCAAAGTAAACAAGTTCCATTGGTGAAAGTGCTTTGGCAGCACCATGGGATTGAAGAAGCAACATGGGAACCGGAAGCTGCTATGCTATAACAGTATCCTTAGCTGTTTGATTCAGGTATGAATTTGGCGGACGAAATTCTTATTAGGAGGGGAGAATTGCAATAGCCATTATCTTAGCCTAGTAGTACTAATGGTCTTATGGTGCTAATCGAGTAAAGTTAAATTGAAGTTCACTTAATTAAAGACTTAAAAGTTGTGAAATGTGGATTTAATTGCATAAATGTGAATGTTTTAGGGGCTATTTGGGATATGTGCATGATTAGAATTAATTAAGGTTAAATAGAGTTAAGGAAAATAGATTTTGGTTAAGTGAGGATTAAGGGAAGTGAGTGGAATTCGAGTGTCACCATACCCTTGTGCCATATAAATATTTTGCATGCAATATATATGGTTAGCGGAGAGAGATTGGACTGCATTTTTTCATGTGTTTTCAGCCACACTCTTCAGCTCTTCTTCTTCCCATTTCTTCACTTCCTTAGTTAGGAATTTATGATATCCTTGCAAAATTGAATCAAGTTATGATTGTGATTATGCTGAGTTGTAAATCATCAAGGCTAATGGTTAATTATATGTGTTCTTCATCTCTTCTACTTTCTTCTTTGATTTTTGAGTTTAAGTGGTGATTGATCTTTGGCTCCAATTCTAGAATTGGATTTTAATTGTAGTGGTGGAATCAAAGAAAGATAAAGGAAAGCCTAAGATTAGAGAATCAAGTGCAAAAAAAGCTATTAGAGCAAAGGATTATAAGGTTTGGGAAAACACTACCATCCGTATTATTTGTGATAAAGTTTGAGATTGAAATGCCTATTTGAGTATATGGTTTAAAATGAACAGAAAATGTGAACTTGTGTGTGTGAGTTGTAGAAATTGACATGATGAATTGATTAGCTTAAGTAGTGGTGATGCCCTATTTTGTGTAATTAAAGTTTAAGCTATATAACTTATGTGTATTATGTGCTTGTTGAGAAATTGAGATTATTGAGAAGCATGTGAATCTGCTGAATAGGTAGGTTAGTGAAATTAGGGTGTCGTAGGTTGAAAGTTTGAGCTTAATTAGTTGTGCTAATAAAACTGAACTTAGTAATGTAACTTATGGCTGTGTTTGAGCTATAACTCATAGTATAGCTCTGTTTGGAATGAAATATGAGGTATTGAGTTCATAGAAAATGTGTTTATAAAAGTGCAGAAGTAATTATGTGAATTTGGAAACTTTAGGGTCCTTTAAGTGTGCACTTAAGTGGGGTTATAGTGGTAGGAGGGCTTTTGGAGCATGTAAGGTTCCATTGGCCATAACTCCTCAAATAATAGACTAAAAATAATGTGAAGTGAGTCATTGTATTCTTAACATGTGTATAAACAAGTGTTTAGAAGATTATGTTGGCAAATAATAAGGTTGGAATGGGTTTTTATGAGTCCTGAATATAAGGGTGGAAGAGTATGAAGATAGGAGGGTGGTGTAAGAGAGCTTGAATGGAAATTCAGTTCTATCGCGAGCACGATAGAAGGCTCCTCTAGGCGAATGTGAGTTCTGTCGTGAGTACACAACAGACCCGAGGGGTGAGTTCTGTGACGAGCGCAAGATGGGCCACAATCACTACAGAAGCATATTGTCAAGTCTATCGCGAGTGCGACACTTCAGAATGTTTTAAGTGATTTCTTATTTGATTTAAATTAATTAATCTATATGTTTATATGAGGAGTGAACATGTTTATCAGAACAATCATTATGTTATTCATGTGAATACCATTATGTACATTTGCTTAATGAATGAATTGTGAAGTGAACCATAGTATGAATGAGCAATGTGATAATGTATTATGAATGTCATAATATGAATAAACCGGATTAATAATTTAGCCTGCAAGTCAAGTGGTGGATAGATAGGCATGCCTATAGGGTCTAGTGCTTTAGCCAAAGTGTCTGATTCCTCTGGAATCACCAATGCGAATTGAATCCATATTGGATCCCTAAATGCGAGTTTATTAATATCTTATTGAATACTCGGTACCTACGAGTGCTAATGCGAATGTGTGGTATCTATGCATACCAATGTGATTACTATACCTCTGGGTACTGATGCGATACCTGTTATCCGCATCTTTCAGTTGCAGGCAAGACTATGAATAACTTTATTAATTAATTGGATAATGTGATTCTTATATAAGATACATATGAATATGAATGTGATGAGTAGGCGAAGTTGATGCAATAGCAAATTAAAAAGTGACTATCTTATTATGTTAAGTACATTGAATTTATATGCATATCTTGTGTATGAAATGTGAAGTTAGTATGTATCTTATGTTGCTTATAATGTATTATTTATCTATGTATGGATATTATGTTATTGTATAGTGTGTGTTGTTTTTCTCCACTAAGCGTTATCGCTTAGCACGAGTTTGTTAATCCGTGTAGGTTCTGAAGTGAAGTGATTTGAAGGACGATCCCGCATACCAACGGTCAACACTAGGACACTTCGTTAGTGTAGGTTTTGGTGAATTTTGTATAATGTAATGATGTTTAATCTTTTGTGGTTATATAATATATATATATATATATATATATATATATATATATATATATATATATATATATATATATATATATATATATATATATATATATATATATATATATATATATATATATATGTATACAGTGTAATCAATGACTCAGTAATGTGATTTTGGGCTAATAATATAAGATAGGTGTATAAACATTATTGTAACCCGAAGTCAGTGTATGAATGTGTATGTGAATGGTAATCTTCCGCTGCATGATAATGAAATTAACTGGTTTAGGAATCCATAGTCTAGGTTGTGTTAATTGATGTGCATGCAATGTGTGTATCATGACAATCATTCTCAACTACCGCAGCAAAGCTGTGTATGGATGAGAATGGGGTGTTACATTTGAAATCAATCATCATTCCGAATTAAATCAAAATCAAACACAATAATCATCATAAATGCAGAAAATATAAAAAGAGAAATAAAAGAAATTATGAAAATGTCCATTAAACCCATATATCCAAATACAAAGTATGATTCAAGAATTCCTAATAACTACTCTAACATCAATAATATAAACATAAAACATGAAAATTAAAGTTTAGAATACACCCTTGATGAGAGAGAAAATAGATCTTGAAGCTCTTGTTCTTCAACCTTGGAATCTCCTTGAATCCCCAGAATAAAAATCTAAACTAAATTAATCTAAATTAATGAAGAATAAAATTGGAATTTAAAATTAAATCTAAGCTAAAAACAGTATTTAAGAAGATAAAAACTGTCACACCCCGATTTCCCCCTAGTAGTTTGAGCCATGTGTATGTGTGCATGTGTGGGTGTTTTGGCATGTGTTAAGGGTATTCATGGGTAATATGCATGTTTTGTGGGCTTTATTAGAGTGTGGGTGCATGTATGTTAGTAGTGTGTGCATTAGTGGGGTTAGTCTTGTGTGTGGTGTCATGCATGTTAGTTGGGTGTGAGTGGTCAAGTTCCACTAATCTTAGGGTGACATGTGGCTAGGGTTTTAGGAAGTGGGAATAAAGTGAAGGAGAGAGAAAAGAGCATCCATTTTGCTGCCCTTGCCGTTCTTCCTCCTCTCTTTATCTCCTCTTCCTCTTCTCTCTTCTAATGTGCCCTAGCTTTGATCCAAGTGATTTTTGGTGGAAATTGATCATCTCTCAAGTTTATTTGGTAAGTTTTGGTTGGGTTTTCTCTTCTTCTTCCTCTCCTTCTCTTGGTCTGTTAGAATGTATTTTAACTTAGAGTTTTTGTGTGTTTGTGTGTTCTTCTTGGGTTCCTGGGTTAGAAGCGCCTACTCGTGATCCCAAGGGAAAAGAGAAGGCAAGTTGGAGTGGAGCTTGCATCTAGGAGCATAAGATTTTTAGGTTTGGGAATTTTTTGTTCTTGATGCATTTTCTTGTGTTTCGTTGTGGTTGAATGACTTTTTGGAAATCTGATGATTAAGATATGCATGTTAGTTTAAATGTTATGAGTTTTATTTGATTTAAGTTATGGTGCGTGATTATTGAACTATGAGAGCATATTTGAGTTGGATGGATGTCATTGTGATTTTCTGGGTTTGCTACTATCAGGATTCTGATTTTTGGTTAAATTATGAATTGATTGTGAAAAAGTTGTGTTTGTGCTGTTGGTTGTGTTGGGAAATGCCCGATCTGAGGTAAGGTCTTATTTAGTTGGATTTTTGAAGTTTTGGACAAGTTTGGAACCAAAGGAGTTCTGCAGATTTTCTGCAGATTGGAACACGACTCTCTGTCATGAGACAAAGATCTGTGAATCTAGTGTTCCGACCGAACTACCATCTTTCGATCGGAGGCGCTATAGCGCTCAGTCACTCGCACGATGTAGTGCTCGGCTGCCGAACGAGAGATGGGGATGGTCCGATCGGAACACGCTGGGAAACGTACGATTTGTGCTGGCTGGGAAGCCAAGTCACGAGTCCTGCACGCAAGCACGACTCGTGACCGGCTATGCAGCATCAGCACGAGTCGTGCCGAACGGCAGGACTCGTGCCCCCTTTGTTTTTCCCTTCCTGATCGGCCTTTCGGCTAAGAAGAGCATCAACACGAGTCGTGTCGATCCTGCATGACTCATTTCCTCGCTTCTTCCCTCGCGATCAGCCTTTCTTTGGCCACTGTTGCGAGCACGACTCTTATCGTGATCACGACAGTGAGCCTCCGCCTGTCCTATTTTTCCGAACTTGTCCTGTTTTGCTAAAATGTATTTCATATCTTTTCTACATGGGTTTTCACTACTATATAGGAATAAATATGCTTACATATGTGCAATATTATGATTTCTTCATGATAAATTACATGTTATACTTTGGAACATGAATTGTATTATGTATGACCTGCGAGAGTCAATCTAGTGGATAATTAGCCATGCCTAATAGAGTTTAGTAGCTGTAGCCCTTTGTTTCGTTTGGACCCTGATCAGGTCCCCCGTTTGGTTCCTCGTGAACCTCAATGTATTTTGATCTTGTTTAAGATCCCCTCTGTAAAAGGGTTTTCAATGAGAAAATGTGATGTTGCTTTTCAATTCGTACCCATAAGGTACCCCCATGCGTTCAGTTCGATTCGTACCCATACGGTACCGCCATGCATTCACTCGTTATCCACTACTGTGAGTCAGCAAGTGTATTGTTTGTTGTGTTATGCTTATGAGAATGAGAAATCCGATCGGCTATGATTATAAGTATGTGAATTTATAAGTATACGAATGTGAGCATGGACTTTCAAATGTTATTTATGTGATTTAACTATGATTATATGTAATATGATTATCAGTATATGCCATTATGTATGTGTTCTACCTCGACGACCACTGTGAATGGCTGTCCATATTATTGTTGTTTGTTTTCCCCACTAAGCGTTATCGCTGGTGGTTAGCTTTTGGGAGAGTCACCGCAAGTCAAGCCAACACAAAGAGTATTGATGTTAGGACTTAGCTTT
The DNA here is from genome assembly GCA_947683425.1 of Excoecaria cochinchinensis. NCBI lineage: Eukaryota > Viridiplantae > Streptophyta > Magnoliopsida > Malpighiales > Euphorbiaceae > Excoecaria > Excoecaria cochinchinensis. Next base: position 9,388,412 of record CANTUQ010000208.1, on the reverse strand, counting down.
TTGTTATATGGTTTCTTTTATAATAGTGAACTCTCATTGTATTTAGTCTTTAGTTCAGCTTCCGCATTGTAATTTTGAAAGATGTAATTATTTTGTAATATCAGAACAGTTATGTAATGAATATTATTATTGCATCTATGAATGAATGATCAGTTTGGTTTTAAAGTTTTAAATTCCGTTGTATATATGTATGTTTATATTATGTGGATGAATGTTATTATATCGATTTGCTTAATGATAGCCCTGCTCATACGGGTTCTCACTCCACTGCGGATGAGTTCTCCTACGTATGGGTCGGGGGTGTTACAAAAGCACCCTAAAATAAAATAAAAGACTGCTATATTTAAATCTAAAACTGGTTATCTAAAAAATAAAAACTAGCTATCCCCTCCTTTTTTCTGAAGATGAAGCGGCGTTCCCTTTTAAAGTCTAAAGAAAAGCACGGCTGTGCTTTGTAAAGCACAGCTGTGTTTTTTAACACATTGCACTTAGGGTTGCGTTGTGTGCGCGTAATTTGGTGGAAAATGAGCTCTGTTTCTCGCCGAAACACAGCTGTGCCTATAGGGTCTAAGTACTGCAGCCGAAGTGTTTGATTCCTCTGGAATCCTAATGCGTATTGAATCCTATTTGGATTCTCAAAGTGTCTAATTATATATTTTACTTTATTGATTATTTCTGTACCTTCGGGTACTGATGCGAAAGTGTGTATCTTCAGATACAAAAGTGATTACTGTACATACAAGTACTGATGTGATACTGTTATCCGCGTTTTTGAGTTGCAACTAAGGCGTTAATAATTAAATAAGTTGTAAGGTGCTAAGTTGATGTTATGCGACATGTGATGATGAATGCTTGTAGATTGACATGTGATAATACGGTATTTGAATATAACACTATAGCATGCTTTATGAATATTAAAGTGTATTTAATATTATGGCTTTGAGGCATGTGTTAAAGTGGAATATGGATATAGAGCATGTACTTGATTTTATTGATTGAATGCTATGATATTATATGCGTATATTGTTGTTGTTTCCCTACTAAGCGTTATCACTTAGCACGGGTTTTCAATCCATGCAGGTTCAGTGGCGAAGTGAACTTGAAGGACGGTGCCGCATCTTGGTTGGTCAACAAATTAGGAATTTTACTTAGTGTAGGTTTTGTTATTTTGTATTATGTATATGTAATTAATAGTTTGGCATGTAAAGAATTATACTATATCTATGGATCATGGTATGTAATATAATATAAAAGTATGCATTATGAATGTCTTCTGCTGCATACGAATGAAATTTATTAGTTCTGAATTTTGTATGATGAGAGATTGTATGTGATATGCATGTGATGTGAGTAGGTGGGAATGGGCGTTACATGGTGCCTCGAGGCGGTCCATTTTCCTTGGAAATCATGGTTGATGTACTAGATGACTTTTCTAATGGGCCCACCTATCGTACCAGTGTCATTTTGCTGATCTTGCTTGCTCGGTATCTAACATTAACCTTGGATGAGTTGACCGGCGATTATCGACCATTCAACATTATTGTGGGCATATATAATGGAATGACCCCATTTTCATTGATTTTGGCAAAAACAATCCTCGATTTGCATGTATTCTATGTCGACTCTATTGCTTTTCTGACCGGGAGCGCCTTATTGCTCCAGGTAATCATAGTCATTGCTTTAAAGGTAGTACGCCCCTTCTGGGTTTTCACACTAGCTTTTCTTTCTAGGAAATTCATCCTTATTGGATTTTCACACATCCCTATGCCTTATTTTTTTCCTGAGATGATCCCAACTCACCCTAGCAGCTTTTTTTTCAGGTATAGTTGGAAAGAGAAGCTCAAGCTATTATCAGAGCCTCCTCCAAGGTGACCAGCATGTACTCACTGAGAAATTTTCTCCTTAGATAGCGACTATATGAATTTGATTCTCCTCATGAAGGTGCTATATGGTTGGCCACAGTGGCAGATATCGATATCAGTTTTATTTGCCCATGGTTGCCTCTTTGTTCTATGACACAGAGCCACGTTTTGTATCACAGCACATTGTGTTCGACAATTTGGAGAACAACAAGGTATTGTGAGATGCCCACTCTCTTTTCACGGTGGAGTTTTATCCACTACTTTTGTTTCTAGTTATCATCACCTCTAGGCATAATTGCCTACGAAGGCCAACATCGCAAAGATCAAGGATTGTGACTTCACTACTCCAGTTGAGTACAAAAGATGGATCACTAGCCCCGCAGTTGATAACAAGGTGAATTTGATGATGCACTGGGACGACAAGAGTAGTAGAGGATAAATATTAAATTACACATATGCAATAAAGAAACAATGTGCTACTTTTTATACTAGATCTAGACAACTTTGAATATGCAAAAGTGCTATGCTTATATTAATATATCATTGCATAAATGAGTACATTTCAGCCTAATTTTGTAACACCTCATTCCCACCCACTCGCACAGCTTTGCTGCGGTAGTTGAGAATGGTTGTCACGACACACATCACATGCACAACTCATATAATTACATTAACATACGCAATCCTATACTAATTAATTTCATTTGCATGCAGCGGAAGACATTCACTATGCAAATATAATCTCATACTTTCATATTAGATTACATCATATATATCAAATTATGCTATAATTCTTATATGCCCAAAAGTTATTAATTATATATACATAATACAAAATATCAAAACCTACACTAAAGAATGAATCCTAATGTGTTGACCAACCAAGATGCGGGACCGTTCTTCAAGTCACTTTGCTTCGGAACCTACACGGATTGAAAACCTGTGCTAAGTGATAACGCTTAGTGGGAAAACTATAACAATACATGCATATATATACATATACACCGTAAAAAGCATATAACAATAATAATATCAATTACATGCCCTATATTCATACATCATTTCTAACATGCTTTGTATACATATTATCACATATACTATCAACACTTATACGCCATATTAGAAAATCATGTTCAATTGACATATTATTATTGCATATCGATTTATAACCATCGCATTCACAATATCACGTCACATGTCATTCATTTGTACATTATAGCTTATTCATTAGTAAAGCCTTGCCTGCAATTCAAAGACGCGGATAATGGGTATCTCATCAGTACTCGAGAGTACAATAATCACATATGTATCCGAAGATACATACTTTTGCATCATTACTTGTAGGTACAGAAATATTAAAAAAAGAGATATTATGTTCACTTTAAGAATCCAAGAAGGATTCAATACGCATTGGGATTCCAGAGGAATTAAACACTTTAGCTGCAGCACTTAGACCCTATTGGCATGCATATTTATCCACTACTTGACTCGCAGGCTAAATTATTAATCCGGTTATTCACATTGTCATAGATAATATCATCATTATCATAGCATTCAATAGGCATCATCATATTACTCATTTACACTATGGTTACTTCACAATTCGTTAACCCTAGCATAGATACATATTTATATATATATATATGTATGTATATATATATATATATATATATATATTCACATGCATATCACAATAGTAGCATTCATATTCATGTTCATTTATCAATCAAACATATTGATTTAACAAATTATGTCAACTAAGAAGTCATTTCAAACATCTAGAAGTGTCGCACTCCCGACCCATGTCGGGCTCGCGATAGACTCAAAGTTTAGCTCCTGTTACGATCGCGACAGAACCCAACCCTCACCTCTGTCGCACTCGCACAATTGCCCGCACTCTTGATAAAAGCCAACATGTGCCTAAAGGAGCATTATGTCTCACTCGCGACCCCTGTCGCGCTCGCGATAGAACTGAATTTACTATTCAAAGCTCCCTTACACCAACTTCCTGCTTCCACACTTTGTCATACCCTCACATAGGACTCTCATAACCCATCCCAACATAGATATCTGCTTTCATGGCCTTCTAGACACTTACTTATTTACATGATAAGAGTATAATGGCATAATTCTCATTATGTTTAGTCATATATCTGAGGAGTTATGGCTATAAAAACATTGCATGCTCCAAAAGCCCTCTTAAAAGCTTAAACCAACTAAAGCACACATTTTGAAGACCATAAAGTCCCCAATTCAGAATGGTCGTTTCTAGCATTTTATAGGCACATTTCTTAGGGGCCAAATCCCTTTTTCCTCGTTCAAATTATTTGTATAACTGAAATTATAGCTTATACAAACCTATAAAAACACACAAGACTACCTAATGAACATGCCCTCAATCCAACATACTCAAAATCACATTAAGCCACAATCATACAATTTTCCTATTAACACCACAAGTCACTTAATAGCAGAACATCATGCTTAATTTCAATCTTATAGCCAACAACCAACATATCATTTCATCATTCTATTCAATTAACAAAAGCACATAATTACACATTTTATAGATTCATCAACCATATAATTTAATCATGCATCATAGTATTCATACTGCATCAAACAATACACAAAAATAATATTTCCCAACCTCTTCTCTTAAGTTCCTCTTTGATCACTTAGCACTTGATTTACCAATCTTAGCTTTCCCTTTGTCTTACCTTGGTTCCACAACTACAAGTATAATCCAATTTCCAAAATTGGAACCACAAATGATCAATTACAACATCCATCAAAATACGGAAACAAGAAGGACTAAGACAAAGAGAACCAATAAACCACTTTACTTACCTAGCTGAGATGAACACTACACAAGCAATACTTCAAGACTCAAACCAATAGAAATTATGGTTAATTGACTAAAAGGAGAAGGAAACGAAGAAGAAGAGAAAGAAGAAGAAGGAGCAACTATAGAGACTGGGTCTTAAGGTAGTCCAGATTAGAGTTACCCGATGAAGATATCAGTACCCGTTTTCGAGCAAATGGATAAAAGTTATAGATTTTTGCACTTTGAATTCATAAGGATTAAAGGTTTCCGGTGATGGGAGGTTTCTATTCATCGAAAGGAGTGTTTCGGTTGAAAATCTGGTGTTGGGGTTAACAAACGGGCTACCCGTCGGTCAAGAGTGACCCGTCGCTCGATCAGAGAGACGACCATCCCTCGCGCAAGCAACACCCATCGTTCACGCTTGAGGGACGCCTGTCCCTCGTGGGAGCAACACCCGTCATTCGTGCGTGATGGCCCACCTCTCGTCGGAGTGACGTTCGTCACTCATGCCTATCCCTTACGTAATCACCCATTTCTCAAAATGACCGGGGCTACCTTACAATCGACGCCCATCGATACGTCGAATGATGCTCGTCGATCAAGGACCTACGGCGAATTGCAGGGATTTTCAAGGAGATTTCACGAGATTCTTCAAAATATTTTTCAAATCAATAGATTTTTATTTGATTTCCCTCTATCTTTCCAAATATTTGATTTGATTTCCAAATATCCTAAAAAATCTAGTGGTTTTTATTTGATTTTGTAAATCTTTTTCAAATTTAAATTTAAAATTTAAAACTTTTTGAATTTTTTTAATCTTAGTCTATAAATAGGGGGCTAAGATACATTTTCCAGGGTTGGAAAATTTATTGAAAAGTTGGAAAAGTTTTCAGAAAATTTGTCAAAAGTTTTCTTCTTATTTTTTCATCAAAATTTTACTAAATCCTTTAAAAAAAAGGTGAATTCGAGAAACGGAAATAATTTCGTTTTTGCTTGATTTGTCCTTCTAACATTCACAATTTCTATGAAAAATTTCAAGAAGGAAAAAATAATTTTCTTTTCTTGATTTGATTTTGAAAATTACAATTTTGCAACAGAAAATTCCCCGAAATTGCACATTGCCAATTAATCCTTGTAGAATTCAAGGGAAAAGATCGCACAACATTCGCCTTCAGAAGGTAATATTCCAAAGGTAAATATTTTGGATTGATTTTCAATTTATTTTATTGCTTGATATTCATTTATTTGTGATTAATTGCCTAAAAAGAGAATTAATTGCCTAAAATTTGAGTTTTACTTGAATTTTCTTCATTTTTTTTTTTTGGATCAAGGGCGACCAATGGGTTGAAGCTCCACCGACGAACGTCGCTCAAGCGAGCAACGGGCCGTCACAGAAGCCTTCTTCTGCCCGTCGGCTGGCCTAGGGACGACCGTCGCTCATGTTGTTTGGACCGTCCTTGGGTCCTCTTTTCCTTTTCTTTTATTATTTCATTTTCCTTTTCTCTTTATTCTTATTTTCACCCATTTCAAGGTAATATTTTTTATAATTCGGATTATTTCTCCTTTTTTTAATCCTTTCCACTGTCATTTTATTTTATTATTTTACAAACCTGTTCTTTGCTTTTGTGAGTTTAATTGTTTCTCTTAGATTCGAGGTTTTGAGGAGGAAGATCCCACTAGAACAATTTGGGGACACTAATCGTTTTTATTTTCCTTTCCTTATTTCCTTTTACTTTAAGTTTTAATTCCGACTTATTGTAAATATTCTTTTTGAACCCTCTGATGCGAAAACGGCAAAAGATTTATACAAATAAGTAGAATTTTTCTTGAATAAATAGGACCAATGTCCTGAGTTTTCATCCAAGCAAAACAAACTTGTTAACATTATCCTTTCTTTAAATATGCATGTGAGGACCAATGTCCTAATCGTTAATGAATACCCCGTTTTATGCATGATTCGTATTTACTTTTACATTGGGGGTAGTATTCCGCCCCTAGTTTTGTTGCAATTTATTGTATTTTTGTGTACCTTATTTTAATCTTTCTTTATTTAATGCTTTCCATTATATGATTGATCTGAGCTTTAATTTCCTGCATTAAACTAAATGAGAAAATGAAATGAAATTTTAACTCTAAAAACTCAATTAAAATTTAATCACGGTATTAATAAATGGGAAGTCCCGAACCATCTCTGGTCTTAGGTTCAACGAGCTTAGATGAACCTTTCCAATAATCTATTGGAAAAATTACAATTTTGCTGAATTTATTGAAAGGTTGGAAAAATTTTCAGAAAATCTGGAAGAATTATCAAAAGTTTTTTTCTTATTTTTTCATCAAAATTTTACTAAATCCTTTAAAAACAAGGTGAATCCGAGAAAGGGAAATTAATTTGTTTTTGCTCGATTTGTCTTTCTAACATTCACAATTGCTACGAAAAAATTCAAAAAGGAAAAAATAACTTTCTTTTCTTGATTTGATTTTGAAAATTACAAATTTGCGGTAGAAAATTCCTCGAAATTGCACATTGCCAATTAATCCTTGTAGAATTCAAGGGGCAAGATCGCACAATATTTGCCTTCAGAAGGTAATATTCCAAGGGTAAATATTCCAGATTGACTTTCAATTTATTTTATTGCTTGATATTCATTTATTTGTGATTAATTGCCTAGAAAGAGAATTAATTGCCTAAAAAATTGAGTTTTACTTGAATTTTCTTCATTTTTTTCGGATCAAGGGTGACCGACGGGTTGAAACTCCACCGACGAACATCGCTCAAGCGAGCAACGGGCCATCGTGGAAGCCTTCTTCTGCCCGTCGACTAGCCCAAGGTCAACCATCGCTCATGCGGTTTGGGCCGTCCTTGGGTCCTCTTTTCCTTTTCTTTTATTATTTCATTTTCCTTTTCTATTTAATCTTATTTTCACCCATTTCAAGGTAATCTTTTTTTATAATTTGGATTATTTCTCCTTTTTTTTATCCTTTCCAGTATCATTTTATTTTATTATTTTACAAACATGCTCTTTGCTTTTGTGAGTTTAATTGTTTCTCTTGGATTCAGGGTTTTGAGGAGGAAGATCCCACTAGAACAATTCGGGGACACTAGTCGCTTTTATTTTCCTTAGTTTATTTCCTTTTACTTTAAGTTTTAATTCTGATGTATTGTAAATATTCTTTTTGAACCCGCTTATGTGAAATCGACAAAAGATTTATACAAATAAGCGGAATTTTTCTTGAATAAATAGGACCAATGTCCTGAGTTTTCATCCAAGCAAAACAAACTTGTTAACATTATCCTTTCTTTCAATATGCATGTGAGGACCAATGTCCTCATCGTTAATGAATACCCCGTTTTATGAATGATTCGTATTTACTTTTACATTGGGGGTTGTATTTCGCCCCTAGTTTTATTGTAATTTATTGTATTTTTGTGTACCTTATTTTAATCTTGCTTTATTTAATGCTTTCTATTATATGATTGATCTGAGCTTTAATTTCATGTATTGAACTAAATGAGAAAATGGAATGAAATTTTAACTCTAAAAACTCAATTATAATTTAATCAAGGTATTAATAAATGGAAAGTCCCGAACCATCTCTGTTCTTAGGTTCAACGAGGTTAGATGAAATTTTCCAATGTTCTATTGGAAAAATTACAATTTTGCGAAATTTATTGAAAGATTGGAAACATTTTCAGAAAATCCCGAAAGAATTGTCAAAAGTTTTCTTCTTATTTTTTCATTAAAATTTTACTAAATCCTTTAAAAATAAGGTGAATCCGAGAAGGGGAAATCAATTTGTTTTTGTTCGATTTGTCCTTCTAACATTCACAATTGCTACGAAAAATTTCAAGAAGGAAAAAATAATTTTCTTTTCTTGATTTGATTTTGAAAATTATAATTTTGCGGTAGAAAATTCCCCGAAATTGCACATTGCCAATTAATCCTTGTAGAATTCAAGGGAAAAGATCGCACAACATTCAGCTTCAGAAGGTAATATTCCGAGGGTTAATATTCCGAATTGAATTCAATTTATTTTATTACTTGATATTCATTTATTTGTGATTAATTGCCTAAAAAGAGAATTAATTGCCTAAAAAAATGAGTTTTACTTGAATTTTCTTCTTTTTTTCGGGTCAATGGCGACCGATGGGTTAAAGCTCCACCGACGAATGTCGTTCAAGCGAGTGATGAACCATCATGGAAGCCTTCTTCTGCCCATCGGTTGGCCCAGGAAGGACCGTTTCTCATGCGGTTTGGGCCGTCCTTAGGTCCTCTTTTCCTTTCCTTTTATTATTTCATTTTCCTTTTTTCGTTAATCTTGTTTTCACCCATTTCAAGGTAATCTTTTTTAATAATTCAGATTATTTATCCTTTTTTAATCTTTTCCACTGTGATTTTATTTTATTATTTTACAAACCTATTCTTTGCTTTTGTGAGTTTAATTATTTCTCTTGGATTCGGGGAGGAGGAAGATCCCACTAGAACAATTCAGGGACACCAATTGTTTTTATTTTCCTTACCTTATTTCCTTTTACTTTAAGTTTTAATTCTGACTTATTGTAAATATTCTTTTTGAAACCTCTGATGCGAAAACGGCAAAAGATTTATACAAATAAGCAGAATTTTTCTTGAATAAATAGGACCAATGTCGTGAGTTTTCATCCAAGCAAAACAAACTTGTTAACATTATCCTTTATTTAAATATGCTTGTGAGGACCAATGTCCTCATCGTTAATGAATATCCCGTTTTATGCATGATTTGTATTTATTTTCACATTGGGGGTTGTATTCCGTCCCTAGTTTTATTACAATTTATTGTATTTTTGTGTACCTTATTTTAATCTTGCTTTATTTAATGCTTTTCGTTATATGATTGATCTGAGCTTTAATTTCCTGCATTAAACTAAATGAGAAAATGGAATGAAAATTTTAACTCTAAAAACTCAATTATAATTTAATCAAGGTATGAATAAATAGGAAGTCCCGAACCATCTCTGGTCTTAGGCTCAATGAACTTAGATGAACCTTTCCAATGTTCTATTGGAAAGGAAATTCCAAAATATCTCTTGCTGCCAAAAATAGGCCCAAGTTGCATTGTCTTATGCTCCATGAGTTTAGACAAACCATCTCAATATTCTATTAGGGTGGGGACTCTAAAAAATCTCAAGCTTGCCCAAAATAGACGTATATGTATCATCTTAGGCTTCACAAGATTAAATGAATCTTTTTAATGTTCTATTAGAAGGAGGATTCCAAAATATCTCTGATTGCCCAAAATAGACACACCTGCGCTATCTTAGACTCAGTGAGGCTAGACGACCTTACATAATATTTTATTGGGTGGCGACTCCAAAACACCTCCTTATTTCCCAAAATAGTCGCCCTTTTAATATCTTACAAGTTCTTCAAACCTCTCTCGAATACCCTAAAAGTGAGTCATTCGGGGCCACCGGGGTTTGGAGCACGTCACAGTGGCTACTCCTCTAGGGACACTAGAGACTTCACTTCGAAAGTACCTTGATTAAAACATATAATTGAATTTAAATTTAAAAATTTCATCCCTTTTCAAAATTGCATTACATATCATTAAAGCCTTAGATCTATGCTAGTTTGCACCCTCTTTCAGCCCGGTGGATTCCCGAAGCACGACCTTATGTTCACTCAATGTAGGGAAGTGCCAAGGATAATCACCAGCCCAAGCCTTATACCATCATGGTATATTAAATGGAGACCTGACCAGTCGTTATGCTCATGATGAGCTAGACCCATTGGTAGGGACCATGCTTGGGTAGACCTAAAGTATCATCACCCTAGCTAAAGCTCATGTAATGAATGTAGATACTTCCCCTAGGTGGTATGAACCGTAATGCAATGCTTGCTGTATAGATCACTTTGTATTGGTCAAACCCGGATAAGTTGAATGATCACCTAATCAAAGGCTTTCATACCCAATAAGCCCATGCCGGTTTATTTAGGTTGCTTGAATACACAACGGTCAAAAGCCATACATATGTACACTAGATAAAAGAGGTTATGCAGCCGGTTTCCCACCGTGCACCATATGCATCCATTGGGTTCCCTTTTAACCTGTGGACCAAGCCTACCTAAGACAGAGACTGCATGACCTTGTGTGTGGGGCGCACAAGGTTGGAATGGTATATCTACTTGCATGTGGATGTGAATGCTGCATAGCACGATCATGAATCACGATCATGCATCATATGTCATTCATGCATCATCCTGACCGAGTATATTTTGCAACCACTATAGATCTACCCAAGTGGTCAAGAGGTCCCCGTGGGCGGCTATGCAAAAATCTGTTCTTTGAGTTACTAGAAAGGGTAGAGTATTCAGACTCACTTTTCGAGAGCAATCAAGCTACATCCTCTCTGTTGTCCATAAACAGTGAAATGGCCAATCCACCGAGAGAAACAGATGCCACTAGGGCCTTGATAGCCTAGGAGGTTGGTAGATAATTTAAGGAGTTTGAGAACAGAATGATGGCCATGATGGTGACAATGGCCCAGCCTACCACATAAAACCCAATTGCCCCTCCTATGAGACAAAATGAATAGGAGGAGGTTAGAGAAGACCCACTTGAGGAGATTCATCCACCACTAATGGATTTGAGGGTTACCACGTCTGTGGGGCACAGAAGAGGGATAGCTCGTAGAATAGAGGACAACTTGAAAGAGGATGAGTATGAGGAGCCTGTATCAGTGAGAGGAAAGGCACCTCAGACGAAGGAAGCCATCTGGAAAAAGATGGAAGAAAAATTTGAAGCAATGTCAAGGATGCTGACAAGGGGGTGAGAGATGAACCCAAAGATAAGGAATTAAAGGGAGAAGATATGATCCCTCAGAATTTTAAGATGCCGGACGTTTCGAGGTTTGACAGCACTTCAGACCCCATTGCGCATATAAACCAGTACTCATTGATGATGAAGGGTACTACTTTGATGAAGAGGCAGAAGATAGAGTACTTCTGCTTGAGCCTGATAGGTCCCGAGGTGGACTGGTACCATGGGTTAGATCGGAGAACCAAGGAAGACTGGGACCTATAAATAGAAGAGTTCCTCAGGCAGTACGACTATAGTACGAGGATGGAAGTGATGCTAAAGGATTTTGAACTCTTATAGCAGAAGTTCGGTGAATTATTTCACGAGTACCTGACCCGATGGAGAAACCGGGTGATGCAGATGAAAATGAAGCCTGATACCCAAGATCAGATAAAGCTCTTTTTCAAGAATGCTAGCCCATATCTGAAGGATGGGCTAAAGATGAAGGGTTTAAAAGACTGGGAGTCACTAAAGGACACAGCCATTGAGGCTAAAGGTGAGTACCTAGCGAGAAGGGCAAGCAGTGAGGCATACACCAAGAAGAGCAATGGTGGTCAGGGGGCTAATAGACCAGCAAGTTCCAGCAGTGGTCGCAAATGGGCAAGATGGCCGAAGTTTTAGTTGTAAGCGCCGGTCCAAGGCACGTCTCGAATCTAGGGAGGTCTATCTCCTAGCTGCTGAGAAGATTGATGAAAGAGGGGAAGTTGCAACCCCTAGCACTTAGACCCGCCAGGACCCAAGGTCAACCAGGGCACAAAGATGACGAATACTACGCCTACCACAAGCACACCGGGCATACGGCTAATGACTGTAAGGCATTGAGACATGCCATCCAGGATCTGATCGATTCCAAGCAGATCACAGAAATAAAAAAGAGAGGGATTGTGACGCACACCGAACCCTGTGAGGCCCCGAATGACCCGCTCTTAGGGTATTCGAGAGAGGTTCATGGAACTTGTAAGAGATTAAAAGGGCATCTATTTTCGGCAACAAGGAGGTATTTTGGAGTTATCACCCAACAAAACATTAGGAAAGGTCGTCTAGCCTCACTGAGCCTAAGACAGTGCATATGTGTCTATTTTGGGCATTCGGAGATATTTTGGAATCCTCCTTCCAATAGAACATTAGAAAGATTCATCTAATATCGTGAAACCTAAGACGATGCATATATATCTATTTTGGGTAAGCCAGAGATATTTTGGGGTCCCCATCCCAATAGAACATTGGGATGGTTCATCTAACCTCATGGAGCCTAAGACAATGCAACTTGGGCCTATTTTGGGCAACAAGAGATATTTTGGAATTCCCTTTCCAATAAGACATTAACCTCATTGAGCCTAAGACAAGAGATGGTTCGGACTTCCCGTTTATTCATACCTTAATTAAATTATGATTTAGTTTTAAAGATAAAATTTTATTCATTTTGTCATACAATTTTAATGCAATAATTAGAGCGCATGTAGATCACGTAATGAAAGCAGTAAATAAAGTATTATTAAAATAAACTAAATAAGAGTACATTAAATTACAATAAAACTAGGGTTGGAATACAACCCCATTGTAAATGAGCAGAAAAGGGAACATACACAAAGCGGGATATTTGATAGGGATGAGGACATTCGTCTTCGCATGCATAATTAGTGAAAAATAATGTTAGATTATCTATTTTATTTGGACAGAAAATTAGGACATTGGTCCCATTTTATTTAGAAGAAATCCCATTTATTTGTAAAAATATTTAGCCATTTTTATATTAGTGGGATCAAAATAATATTTACGATAAATGGTGCATGAAAATTGAAATAAATGAAAGTAAGATAAAGAAATGAACACGAATAATGTCCTCGAATCATTCTGGTGTTCTCCTTTTTTAACATCCCAAATCTAAGAAAAACAATTCAACTCACAAAAAAACAAAGAGCATGTTAGTGCAATAATTAAACAATAAAAATGATGCAGTGAATAAAGATGAAAAATCTATAAAAAAAAATCATTATAGGAAAAAAGGAAGAATAAGGATAAAAAGGGGTAAAAGAAAAGGTAAAAAAAAGGAAGGAAAGACCTAGGGACGGCCCACATTGCGCGAGCGACGGCCGTCCTTGGGCCGACCGACGGGTGAAGATGGAGTTCCATGATGGTCCATCGCTCAGGTGAGCGAGGGCCGTCAGTGGATCCTCTGCCCGTTGGTCACCCCTGATCCGGAAAAATAAAGAAATTCAGTTAACACTTTTTGACTTTCGCATTTAAAATTACCCTTTCAAGCAAATCAAACCCAAATAAATTAATATGAAGCAATAAAATGAAATAAAGATTGATCCAAAATATTTACCCTCGGAATATTACCTTCTAAAGGCGAATGTCGCGTGATTTTTGCCCTTAAATTCTACAAGGATAAATCGACAATGTGCAATTATGGGGAATTTTTACCGCAAAATTGTATTTTTGAAATTAGATCAAGAAAAGAAAATTATATTTTTTCTTCTCAGCATTTTATAGCAATTATAAATACTAAAAAAGGAGGTTTAAACCGAGTAAGAACGAATTGATTTCATTTTCTCGCATTCACCTTAGTTTGAAAGAGATTTTATGAAAATTATTGATGAAAAATAGAAAAAAATGCTTCTCGGGATTCTAGTGAGAAATCCTTCAATATTTAATGAAAATTGCTAAACCCGAATAATGATCCTTGGCTACCTATTTATAGGTTAAGGAAAATAATTCAAATTCTTTTAAATTTTAAATTTCAATTTGAAAAAGATTTATGAAATTAGAATCAAAACCGACTGATTTGCTGAATATTTTCAAAATCAAATCCAAAATTTGAAAAGATTTGGAAATCCCTCAAAAATCTTGGAAGGAGATCTTAAAATCTTAGGAAAATCTTGGAAAATATGGTGGGATCATGCACAAATCCTCGATCGACGGGCATCGGTAGGACTGTAACACCCTCGATGGCCCCGTTGGAAGGACGCCAGTGCGCTACCCGACACTCACTCAAAAACATTCATACGCAACAGCGGAAGCAAATAATAACAAAACTCATAATTCAACATTAAATCTTAACATTAAACCAAAGTATTCAATACATATAATATATATACATCACTCAAAATTACGTAAGGATCCTTAACAAAAGTTACATATGCCACTAATAAAAAATAATACATATAAAAAAAGAATTACAGGAGGAGACAAAAATAAATAAAGACTCTACTCCAAGTGGCCAAACCTGTAGATGCGCGATGAACTCGAGAAAACCTGCCACCTACACGGGAAAATAGCCCATGCTAAACGATGACGCTTAGTGGGGAGGAACAAAGACAACAGAACACTATACAATAATATCATGCAATATCACATACATATAAATATAATTATATGCACAAACATAAAGAAATCTCTAAGTAACAAAACAGAGATACAAGAATCATAATCCAATAACAGCATGCGCAAAGCAAAATACACTAATTGGATTCACATAATTTCATAACACTTTACAACGAAAATACCGAACACTAATAACCATAGCCTAAATTTCACTGGTGGTGGATACGAGAACACCACACGGGAGATCGAAGCCTCAAAACATTTATACCCGAAGGTATCAAGGGAGACCAAAGTCTTAAACCATTTTCATTAAGACCACTACGGAGGTCAACCGAAATCACTTGACCCATAACGGGGCCAACACTGGCAGCTGCACTCACTAACCCTTTATAAGCATGCTTATCTATCCACTACTATGACACTTCAGGCTCAACCACTCAATCACAATTCAATACTTTAAATTATTCAGGTACACGGTTCAAAACACTATATTATTATTATTCATTAAAATAACACTAGGACAATATATCACCAAGGCATAAGCAAAACCGTGTTCCATGCAATAGTGAGAAACCGTGCAAAGTGGAACAAAAAGAAACAATCCAAAAAATAGGGCAGGCAGAAAAGGGTTTCTGTCGCGATCGCGACGTGCATCGCGCTCAAGACAGAGGGAGCAGAGTCCCTCGTCGCGTGCTCATGACAGAGCATAGCTCGGCAAATGCACACCAATCCGAGCTCTATCGTGCTCACGACAGTGCAACATATGTCGCGCTCGCAACAGAGATGGCCACATCCCCATCGCATTCGCGCTCGAAGGCACGCTCGCGCTGGGGCTCAGCCTACCGAGCTCTCTGTCGTGCTCGCGACAGAGGGCTCCTCAGCAATAAGAAGGCTATTTCGCACTCTGTCGCGCTCACGACAGAGCCAAGAATTAGCCAGAATCTGCACTTCCAGCACTTCGTCCAAAGTCAACCAACACCAAAATCACTCAAACATGCCCTAACACTTACCTCATCACTCCAAAGCATACCAGGACACGCTTATCAGCAATATACTCTCAATATACACTAATATAAGCAAGAATTCATAACTAAATCACAAGAACTATCCAATCATAATTTGCACTAACTCATGCCATAACCCTACCAACAGCACATGCAAAATCACTATAACTTAAAATCATACCAAACCAATACTCTAGCTCAATCACATACATTCATTTACACATAAATCAACACTCAAAATCATCAGGAATTAAAGCATAACACATAATGATCCAAGAAAAGAACAAGGGCAAAACACTTCCAAACCTTAAAATGAAGCTTCAAACCAACCGCTTCAAAATCCAACTTTCTCTTTTCCTTTGCTCTTCCTTCTCTCCTCCAATTCTTGCATAAAACCCAGACAAAAACACACTTAAATCAAACCATTCAAACACTACCAAAATCGAAAAATAAAGAAGAAGAAATAGATAAAGATCCCAAAGCAAACCCAAGCACTTAGCTTTCGAGACCCAGCTCACACTCGAAAATCCAACCTCCAAAACTCAAGGAAGCACACAAGGGAAAATGAAGAGCAGCAAAATGAAGAAAGGAGAAAGAAGAGAGGATGGGAAAGAGTGAAGAAAAGAGGGGAAATAGGCAGCTTCCACGAGAAGCTATCCCATTTCAGCCTTCCCTCTCTCTTCCTTTCACTTCCCTTTCTTTTCCTCATTAATTACTCACCTACCAAGCCATGTGTCACTCTCCAAGGTTCCCAAGTGTCCAAATCTTGACTAGCACTTACTCAAAGCACCAAACACAACACACTCTAGATCAACTCTTCACCAAACACTTTAATCCTTGTACCAAACACATAATCCACTAGATAATTTCCTTAATTACTCAATTTCCACTTGCACAAATTACTGAAATACCCTTAATTTTCTAACTTAATATGCAAATTTCGACTAGGCCCTTTTTGGGTCGTTACAATCACTCCCCCTTAAAGAAATTTCGTCCTCGAAATTTCCCCGCTAACCGCAAATCCAACAAACCAAAAACAAACCGAACACAACAAAAGCTAATAACACAACTTACCGGAAGGTCCTGCTCGATCAACCGCATTCTCTCCAAGCATTGCATACACTCGTGGATGCACGTATACTTCTTCGGTTGGCGGCTTCTGCCCTGTTTTCGACGGCGCTTGAAAAGGTCTTCCACTACCCCTACCACTTCGATTCCCTCTCGATCTCTATCCACTCACTCTATTCTCGGGTTGATCCTGAACCTCTCTTCGATCCGGATAGTTGGCTACCATATACTCTTTGCTTCCACATCTAAAGCACGCTCCAGAGACTCTTCTGCACTCGCCCCGATGGCACTTCTTACAATGTTCGCATTCCAGAATCACACGTCCCCTACTAGAGGGTGGTGCTATACTCCTAACTTTTGAACATACCGGAACCGATCCCTTCGCTCCTTGTCCACTCGGAACACCTCTTAATTTCTTACTACTCACGAGTCCGTTATCCGGTGCCTTCCTCTTATGCTCAATCTTCTGCTTGATCAACTCAGATTCCTCTAACTTGATTGCTATTGCCACTAGCTGATAATACCCAACCGGTTGCATAACCGCCATCGCCAATAAGGGACCTTGAATCACTTCCCTCAACCCATCCTGGAAATGTTGACACTTAAACTCCTCAGTCAAAAGCAATTCTGGTACATACTTGCTCAACTCGATAAACTCCTTCTCATACTCACTTACTGTCATACCCCACTATTTTAAACTGATGAACTCCTTCCACTTGGCTTTACGGTACGCCTTCGTCACATACTTTTGTTCAAACTCTTGCTTGAAGAACTCCCATGTCAACTCAGCTGGCCGTTAAGGGTTACGAAGCGCCAGCTTTCACCAATCATACGCTGACCCATGAAGAAACGATACTGCACAAGATGCCCTCTGATTGGCGGAACAGTTAATCTCTTGCAAAATTCGATCTACCATCTCAATCTAAAACTCAGCCACATCCGATTGGTCCAATGCAGTTCAAAAAAAATCTTCGGCTCCTCTCTTTCTCAATAACTCTATAGGAGCCTTTGGAGCTGTTAACTTGTCCACTAACTGAAGCAAACCTTGCACTAAAGTCAGATTCTCAAACCCCACACCAGGCATACCCTGACACTTATCACACTGTTGCTGCAAAGCAGACTCCTCGACTCTCACTGCATTTACACTACCATTGTCTCACCCACGTTCTAACTTGGATCAGACTCCATTTAGACACTACACAAGACAAGACACATCTTCATTAAGCCATGACACAAAATCGAATCGCATGCAAAGACTCGACACTTAATCAATCAAAGACAACCAGAACCGTCTAAACCGGTGCTCTGATACCAAAACTTGTAACACCCCCAACGCCCTCGTTGGAAGGATGCAGGTGTGCTACCCGACGCTCACTCAGAAACATTCATACGCAATAGCAGAAGCAAATGATAATAAAACTCATAATTCAACACTAAATCTTAACATTAAACCAAAGTATTCAATACATATAATATATATACATCACTCAGAATTACGTAAGGATCCTTAACAGAAGTTGCATATGCCGCTAATCAAAAATAATACATATACAAAAAAAATTACAAGAGGAGACAAAAATAAATAAAGGCTCTACTCTTAGTGGCCAACCCTGCAGATGCGCGACGAACCCGATAAAACCTGCCACCTACACGGGAAAACAGCCCGTGCTAAGCAATGACGCTTAGTGGGGAGGAACAAAGACAACAGAACAATATACAATAATATCATGCAATATCACATACATATAAATATAATTATATGCACAAATATACAGAAATCTCTAAGTAACAAAACAGAGATACAAGAATCATAATCAAATAACAGCACGCACAAAGCAAAATACACTAATTGGATTCAAATAATTTCATAACATTTTACTACGAAAAAGCAGAACACTAATAACCATAGCCTAAATTTCACTGGTGGTGAATACAGGAACACTACACGGGAGACCGAAGCCTCAAAACATTTATAGCTGAAGGTATCAAGGGAGACCGGTGTCTCAAAACATTTTCACTAAGACCACTACGAAGGTCAACCGAAATCACTTGACCCATAACGGGGCCAACACTGGCAGCTGTACTCACTAACCCTTTATAAGCATGCTTATCTATCCACTACTATGACACTTCAGGCTCAACCACTCAATAACAATTCAATACTTTAAATTATTCAGGTACACGGTTCAAAACACTATCTTATTAATATTCATTAAAACAACACTAGGACAATATATCACTAAGGCATAAGCAAAACCGTGTTCCATGCAATAGTGAGAAACTATGCATAGTGGAACAAAAAGAAACAATCCAAAAAATAGGGCAGGCAGAAAAGGGTTTCTATTGCGATCGCGACGTGCATCGAGCTCAAGACAGAGGGAGCAGAGTCCCTCATCGCGTGCTTACGACAATGCGTGCTCACGACAGTGCACAGCTCGGCAAATGCACACCAACCTGAGCTCTGTCGCGCTCGCGATAGTGATCGGGCACTCACAATACAAAGCTCTGTCGTGCTCACGACAGAGACTGCCACATCCCCATTGCATTCGTGCTCGGAGCCGCGCTCACGCTAGGGCTCGGCTGACTGCAGACCTAGCTCTCTGTCGCGCTCGCGACAAAGGGCTCCTCAGCAATAAAAAGGCTATTCCACACTCTATCGTGCTCGCGATAGCCATCACGCTCACGACAGAGTGCAGAATTGCCCAGAATCTGCACTTCCAGCATTTCTTCAAAAGTCAACCAACACCATAACCACTCAAACATACCCTAACATTTACCTCATCACTCCAAAGCATACCAGGACATGCTTATCAGCAATTTACTCTCAATAAACACTAATATAAGCAAGAATTCATAACTAAATCGCAAGAATAAAAGATTTGATCAATTCATTGCGAGTTGATTGGTTCGTTATCTCCTAAACAATTTTTGCATCATTATTATCTTGTTTTTCATTTTTCCATTTATTGTGTTATCGAACATTTGGAAAGTGTAAGTGAGATATTACCATGGAAGATATACAGAATGAAATATAAGTTTGACAAAATGCAAACATAAGTGTTCCACTAATGAAATACATATTTTGTATAGAAATACAAAAATACAACCAAGATAAACTCCCTAAAAAACTAAAGAGGGAAGTAATCTGAAGGCTCCTCCAGGTCGCTGTCGTCTGACACGGGCACCGGCTGGCTCTTGGATGAGGACACTGACGGCTGGGCTCTGGACGTGGAGGGCTGGCTAGGTGGCGTCGGGGCTCTGAACCTGGCCTGGTTGCGAGGAGGGACCACGACCGGTGCTGATGAGGGTCTTCCCCTCGCGGGGTCCACCTACTGGAATTGCCCCTAGGTGTGGCCATCCAAGAAAGGCTGGGCGCAGACTCCCATGAACTCCAAAGTATATCTGACCACTCTTCCCAACTCCTGGAACCTATTGGACAGTGTCAGGGTATGGCTCGAGCTGCTCCTTTGATGCCTCCAAGCGTAGACTCTATCTGCTCGCGAAACTCTCTGATGAACTGGGGATAGGCAGGATAGCACTCTCCAACACCCCTACTTTGAACCGAAGGGAACTGACGGACTCATCTAGCATATGGACAGCTGTGTCCACCCTCTCGGTTACGGCGCCGTGGGAGGTTATCAAATCCCATCTCAGCTCCTCAATGAGCCTCATTTGGTCCCGGATAATCCTCTCCTGCTGGTCCAGCCTCTCTAGCATGGCCCGGTCTCTCTCCTCATAATACCCAATCCGCTACTATCTCTCTCCTCCTGCCTACGCTCCATGGCGGTAAGGATAGAAGTCATGGCTGCCACCAGATCTAGCTGGGATGGCTATGGAACTGGCACTGAGGGCACTTGTCACATCCCAAAAGTGGCCTAATTGGATTTGGCATTTTTAATTGGAAAATATGGATATTTTGGTAATTATTACGAGAGTAATTAAAGGCAATTGGGTAATTTACAAGTGAAAGAGGATTTAATTGCAAGGAAATAAAAGTATTTAAATTTCAGATTTTTATTGGTGAGTAAAAAGTAATTAATAAGGACCTATTAGAAGTTTAAGGAGCAAATGGTAAAAGAGGATTAAGTGGATTAAGTGAACCAGTGCATGTGTGCCAAATGGAAAGGTGAGTGTGTGCATGTGGGAGAGAGAAAAGAGGGTTTCAGAAATTTTGTGTAGCTTCAGAAAGAAGCCATCAGATTTCAGTCTCTTTCTCTCTTGCTCTCTCTCACGTTAGCCATTCCTTCCCCTTTTCCATTTTCTGTTCTTTCCCATTTGCATGTGTGTTCATCCGTTTTGAGCTAAGGTTTTGAGCTTTGAAGGGATTTCAAGAGGTAAGTGGCAGGAGTTCTTTACGTTTTTATGGTTGAATCTCCTTCTTCTCCTCCTTTGGGTTATAAAAATTATTTATTTTTCTTGGGTTAATGGAATGTGGTCTTTGTCTGTTTGCAAGCATCTGAAGATAAGAGAAAAGAGAAGGGAAAAGGGAAGGTGGTTGATTAAAAGTTACAGTGGTCATTTTTGAACTTCATTACCAGGTTTGGGAGTGTCTGTCATTTCTTATGTTTGGATCTTGTTTGCTTTTTGATATGAACGTTGTTCTGTGTGTCTTTATATCAAAATGCATGAGATATGTACTGTGTATACATGATTCCTGTAGAAAAGAATGATGTTAAATATGCAAATGAGATGAACATGCATAAGTTTGAATGTGGAACCCTGGGATGTTGACGTTCTGGTATTGCCTCTGTTCGAATAGTAAAAATATGTTATTTGTATAAAAATTACTGTAAATGTGCTCTGGAGACTTGAAGGTATGTATTCGAATCATTATTGCATGAAAAATGGTTTTAGACAAAGTGGGGTTTTGAGTTTTGGTTGTACTCTGTTTTCACGATTTTCTGGTTTTTAAGTTTTCTGGAAATTCTGAAGTTTTGAGAAGGAGAAGCAGAAGTGAGAGACGATGATCACGTGACGTGATGAAGAATCACGCCGTGACCCTCTTCTCTAAAGAGGATCACGAGACATGATGCAGCATCACGCCGTGACCTGCTTCCCTGGGGAAGTCGCGAGACGTGATGGAGAGTCACGGCTCGTAACCCTCCCATTCCCTGCGTGTCACGAGTCACCACTGCCCGAATGACTCGTGACATCCCCTCTCTTCTCTAGCGTCACGAGGCGTGACGGAGGGTCACGACTCGTGACTGCCTCTGTTTTTGGCGTGGCGCTTGCGAGAAGCCAGTGTCACGAGTCACCATTGCCTGGGTGACTCGTGACTGGCCTCCCTCCCTGCTGCCCAGTTTTAAAAAGCAAAGGTTTAAGCTTCTGTTGCATGGGGTTTTCACTATTTGACTCAAGAATAGGTTTAAATTTGAGTTATAATTTAATAATTGTTTGATTATGAGATTTGTGTACATGATTAATAATTAATGTACATAATGTAAATGTTAATAAATTTACATGAAAATGGATATTTCAATGTGAGTTATATGTTCATATTATCTCCTGAATTTGATATATATATATAAATATATTTATATGTTTCTGAATTTGAATAATATACATGTATACATGAGTTATAAGTTCGTATTTAATGAAATTCTCATAATATGATTATTACTTGAGTTTCCTTTTTGGTTGAGTTATTTCAAGCCTGAATAGTCATAGTGGTGGATAAGTAAGCGCTTACTTAGGTCTGGGTGTGTGTGCAGCTGCTATATGATAAAATGTTACATGCGGGTCCCGTTGGGATCCTTGTTTCGACTCCGTTTGGGTCTATATGGAAATTAATGCGAGACTCTGGTCTCTATATGAAAATCACATGTTTAAGACTCATGTCTCTATATGCTTGGGATACTGTGTTCTATCAGTATCCAAACGACCGCATCCACTTCTAAAGTGTATTTTCTGACTAATCAGGCTATATGTTATATTTGTTGCATATGTGAGATGCATATTGACAGGAATAAAAGTATATGATGCACATGAATTTTTGTATAACTTTATATTATGCATCTTGTATCTATGTACTTGGAATGATGAGAATTATGTTAATCCTAGTATGAATTGAGTAGTAATTGCTTGTAATGTATGTTTATGCATGTCAAGTAAGGAATTTGGAAATATGTTTATATGTAATTTTGATGTCTTTGATTTTGAATCATAGCTTTATTGCACGTTTATGTTGCGATGAAATTATATTTTTGTTGGATATATTGTATATGCATATTGTTCGTTTGTTTTGTTCCTCCCCACTAAGCGTTATCGCTTAGAACAGGTTCTTTTCCCGTGCAGGTGGCGAGTTCGGTTTGGAGTCGGATATCTGCAGGTCGGCCACTAGAAGTCTTTTTAGATGAAGTTATTTTTGAGTCTTCCGCTGTTATTTTGTACATGGCTTGTTAATAGCAAAATGAATCTTGTGTAAAGGAACAACTATTTTGGTATACGTATTTGCTTATAAGCCTTTTTGTAAAACGATATTGATATGATGTATGTTAAAGGACTTGATATTTTATGATTAAGGGTTTTTCATCTCTTTTGGATTATTTATTTATATGTTTTTGGTAAGTGAAGATTGATTTTGGGAAAAATGTAATTTTGTATCTTTTAACTAAATGATTTTATTTCTTAACTTATTTGAATATGTGTTTAAGTGTTTGAGTTTGCCGCGTGGCGCTCCGGTATCCTTCCAATGGGGATAACGGGACGTTACAGCTTGGTATCAGAGCCCAGGTTTGGTGGTTCTGGGTTATGTTGTGATTGTTTGAGTCTAGAGTCGAGTCTATATATGAGAGTCAGTTTTGTGTCGTGGCCTAATGCAGATGTCTTGTGTTTTGTAGTGTTTGTATGGAGTCGGATCCAAGTGAGTATATGGGCGACACAATGGACAGTGTCAATGTGGGTCATAGAGATAATCCGATCAGAGGAGGTAATCCGGTTGGACAAGATAGGCCTGCATAGGAACATGCACCAGCGGTAGGTCCGAATATGGGCGTTGGTATGGATCCAACATTAGTGCAAGGGTTGCTGCAAATGGTTGATAGGTTGACTGCTCCTAAGGCTCCAATCGAATTGTTAAGAAAAAGAGGAGCAGAGGATTTTTATGGGACTGCCTTAGATGAATCAGATGTGGCTGAGTTTTGGCTTAAGAGGGTAAGTCGAATTTTGCAAGAGATTAGATGTCCTGTAGATCAGAGAGCTTCATGTGCAGTATCGTTACTCCAAGGATCAGCATATGATTGGTGGGAGCTTGTGATGAGAAATCCTCAGCGACCAGCTGAACTGACATGGGAATATTTCAAGCAAGAGTTTGAGCAAAAGTATGTGATAAAGGCATACCAAGAAGCTAAATGGAGAGAGTTCATTAGTTTGAAGCAGCGGGGTATAACCGTGAGTGAGTATGACAAGGAATTCAACCGGTTGAGTAAGTATGTGCCCGAGCAGTTGTTGACTGGTGAGTTCAGATGTAGACACTTTTTAGAGGGACTGCGTGAGGTGTTCAGAGGTCTTTTGTCTGCAATGATGGTCTTACAACCAGTGGGGTATTATCAGCTTGTGGCAGCGGCAATGAAGTTAGAAGAATCTGAGTTGGTGAAGCAAAAGATAGCACAGAAGAGAAGAGCACCGGATGGGGGAGTTGCGAGTACTAAGAAGTCTAAGGGTACTCCAGTTGAACAAGGGAATAGAGGGACAGTTCAAGTACCTTCAGAAGTAGGAAGTGTGGCACCGTATGCTAGTAAGGAAAATCGAGCACCGGAGTGTGAGCATTGTCATAGGTACCATTGGGGTACATGTCGCAAGATTACCGGTGCATGCTTTAAGTGTGGGAGTATGGAGCATCGGTTTGCAACTTGCCCTAATCGACAAGAGGACCAGAATCAACAAGAGAGTAGAAGATCCAATGTGACTCGTAGCAACCGTGATAGAAGTAGAGCTCCGCAAGCACCATCAGAGACGGTGCAATGACCTGGTGCTACGGAAGATCATAACCGGCATAGAGCATATGTTTTGATTGGAGCAGATGCGACAGATACTGCAGGTCCTTCTGGTAAGTGTTGGTATGTTAAGTTTCGTTTTGTTTCGGTTTTGATATTTGAAATGTATATGATAAGCGAGGAAATTTCGAGGATGAAATTTTCTTAAGGAGGAGAGAGTTGTCACATCCCAAAAGTGGCCTAATTGGATTTGGCATTTTTAATTGGAAAATATGGATATTTTCGTAATTGTTACAAGAGTAATTAAAGGCAATTGGGTAATTTACAAGTGAAAGACGATTTAATTGCAAGGAAATAAAAGTATTTAAATTGTAGATTTTTATTAGTGAGTAAAAAGTAATTAATAAGGACCTATTAGAAGTTTAAGGAGCAAATGGTAAAAGAGGATTAAGTGGATTAAGTGAACCAGTGCATGTGTGCCAAATGGAAAGGTGAGTGTGTGCATGTGGGAGAGAGAAAAGAGGGTTTCAGAAATTTTGTGTAGCTTCAGAAAGAAGCCATCAGATTTCAGTCTCTTTCTCTCTTGCTCTCTCTCACGTTAGCCATTCCTTCCCCTTTTCCATTTTATGTTCTTTCCCATTTGCATGTGTGTTCATCCGTTTTGAGCTAAGGTTTTGAGCTTTGAAGGGATTTCAAGAGGTAAGTGGCAGAAGTTCTTTACGTTTTTATGGTTGAATCTCCTTCTTCTCCTCCTTTGGGTTATAAAGATTATTTATTTTTCTTGGGTTAATGGAATGTGGTCTTTGTCTGTTTGCAAGCATCTGAAGATAAGAGAAAAGAGAAGGGAAAAGGGAAGGTGGTTGATTAAAAGTTGCAGTGGTCATTTTTGAACTTCATTACCAGGTTTGGGAGTGTCTATCCTTTCTTATATTTGGATCTTGTTTGCTGTTTTGATATGAACGTTGTTCTGTGTGTCTGTATATCAAAATGCATGAGATATGTACTGTGTATACATGATTCCTGTAGAAAAGAATGATGTTAAATATGCATATAAGATGAACATGCATAAGTTTGAATGTGGAACCCTGGGATGTTGACGTTCTGGTATTGCCTCTGTTCGAATAGTAGAAATATGTTATTTGTATAAAAATTGCTGTAAATGTGCTCTGGAGACTTAAAGGTATGTATTCGAATCATTATTGCATGAAAAATGGTTTTAGACAAAGTGTGGTTTTGAGTTTTGGTTGTACTCTGTTTTCACGATTTTCTGGTTTTTACGTTTTCTAGAAATTCTGAAGTTTTGAGAAGGAGAAGCAGAAGTGAGAGAAGAAGATCACGTGACGTGATGAAGAATCACGCCGTTACCCTCTTCTCTGAAGAGGATCACGAGACGTGATGCAGCATCACGCCGTGACCTGCTTCCCTGGGGAAGTCGCGAGACGTGATGGAGAGTCACGGCTCGTGACCCTCCCATTCCCTGCGTGTCACGAGTTACCACTGCCCGAATGACTCGTGACATCCCCTCTCTTCTCTGGCGTCACGAGGCATGACGGAGGGTCACGACTCGTGACTGCCTCTGTTTTTGGCGTGGCGCTTGCGAGTAGCCAGCGTCACGAGTCACCATTGCCTGGGTGACTCGTGACTGGCCTCCCTCCCTGCTGCCCAGTTTTAAAAAGCAAAGGTTTAAGCTTCTGTTGCATGGGGTTTTCACTATTTGACTCAAGAATAGGTTTAAATTTGAGTTATAATTTAATAATTGTTTGATTATGAGATTTGTGTACATGATTAATAATTAATGTACATAATGTAAATGTTAATAAGTTTACATGAAAATGGATATTTCAATGTGAGTTATATGTTCATATTATCTCCTGAATTTGATATATATATATAAATATATTTATATGTTTCTGAATTTGAATAATATACATGTATACATGAGTTATAAGTTCGTATTTAATGAAATTCTCATAAGATGATTATTACTTGAGTTTCCTTTTTAGTTGAGTTATTTCAAGCCTGAATAGTCATAGTGGTGGATAAGTAAGCGCTTACTTAGGTCTGGGTGTGTGTACAGCTGCTATATGATAAAATGTTACATGCGGGTCCCGTTGGGATCCTTGTTTCGACTCCGTTTGGGTCTATATGGAAATTAATGCGAGACTCCGGTCTCTATATGAAAATCACATGTTTGAGACTCATGTCTCTATATGCTTGGGATACTGTGTTCTATCAGTATCCAAACGACCGCATCCACTTCTAAAGTGTATTTTCTGACTGATCAGGCTATATGTTATATTTGTTGCACATGTGAGATGCATATTGACAGGATTAAAAGTATATGATGCACATGAATTTTTGTATAACTTTATATTATACATCTTGTATCTATGTACTTGGAATGATGAGGATTATGTTAATCCTAGTATGAATTGAGTAGTAATTGCTTGTAACGTATGTTTATGCATGTCAAGTAAGGAATTTGGAAATATGTTTATATGTAATTTTGATGTCTTTGATTTTGAATCATAGCTTTATTGCACGTTTATGTTGCGATGAAATTATATTTTTGTTGGATATATTGTATATGCATATTGTTCGTTTGTTTTGTTCCTCCCCACTAAGCATTATTGCTTAGCACAGGTTCTTTTCCCGTGCAGGTGGCGAGTTCGGTTTGGAGTCGGATATCTGCAGGTCGGCCACTAGAAGTCTTTTTGGATGAAGTTATTTTTTAGTCTTCCGCTGTTATTTTGTACATGGCTTGTTAATAGCAAAATGAATCTTGTGTAAAGGAACAACTATTTTGGTATACGTATTTGCTTATAAGCCTTTTTGTAAAATGATATTGATATGATGTATGTTAAAGGACTTGATATTTTATGATTAAGGGTTTTTCATCTCTTTTGGTTTATTTATTTATATGTTTTTGGTAAGTGAAGATTGATTTTGGGAAAAATGTAATTTTGTATCTTTTAACTAAATGATTTTATTTCTTAACTTATTTGAATATGTGTTTAAGTGTTTGAGTTTGCCGCGTGGCGCTCCGGTATCCTTCCAACGGGGATAACGGGACGTTACAGCACTGGCTCTATCGAATGGTTTGGATGTGGCGCAGTGGAGGTAGATGCCCCCGGATGCCCCACCCAGCTGTAAGGATGGAACCTAGCAGTGTCCCGGGGTGTCAATCTTTGTACCCATGCCGAAGAGGAAGGAGGGCTTTGCACTCTCTGTGTTAGAGGAGCGGCAAATAGCTCGTCCATGGTGAACTCAATGCCCATTTTGAAGGGAGTCTGTGGCTGCCCCTCCTCCGGAGGCTACAGTGGAGGCTGCCCCTCCTCCAGAAGCTACAGTGGAGGCTGCCCCTCTTGAAACTCTGCCTGCTGGGGAGGCTGGACCTCCTGAAACCCTACCTCTTGGGGAGGCTAGCCCTCCTGGTGCTCTGGCTGCTGGGGAGGTTGGTCCTCCATCTGAGGCTCCTCCTCTGCTGGCTAGAGCGAAGGGAGGCCAAAAGCATGTCTGGTCTCGTGTACGGTGCGTAACCTATACTCTTTGACCTGGCCTGGCTGCCGGACTATCATCCCCATAGTCAGAGCTGACGATGCATCCACATATATGCTCTCCTCCAATGCAGGCCCGAGACTGTCCGAGCAAGCTCCTAACTGTAGCAACAACCGGGTCACGACCCCTCCTACGAACACTATAGGGGCTGCCCCCTAGATACTCTGACCAAATTAGCCACAATCTCATGGCTAATATTAAGGCAGCGTCCTGCGATCATCGCCCACAAATTCCAGATCTCTACACCATTCACCGACCCTAGATTACCTGCCCGTCCCATGTAGGGGCTTGAAAGTACCCTATGAATATACCTGAGAGCCTGCGATAATAGCACTATGCTCTTTGCCATATCGTGGTCATACGGCACTCTCGGTAGAGCTATCATCTCCCAGTGCTGCCTCCGGACAGCCATCTGGGGCACTTTAACATCGGGCCCGACTGGCAATCCTATGGCCACTGTAAATCTCTGGCGGGTGATGCTGTACTGATAACCTATGGCCCAAAACTGAATCACCCCCTCCTCCGTGTCCAATCTCTAAAAACCCCTGTAGTGCAAGGTGGCCAAGAACTCTCGGACTACCTCTGGATGTGTGTGAAAGGCAGGCCACAGAAACTCTGTCCATCCTACTGCTTCTACTAACGCGTCTACCTCCTCCAGCATCCCTATGGCCTCCAGGAAGGGTCTAAAAATGAAGCAGCTGGCTCAAAACTGTATGTGGGCCAGCAACCTGAACCTCTCTCTCGCCTCATCACTCATGCAGAGAGGAGGCTCGGGCTCCAGATGATCATGAGGAACCTGATGTTGTGGAGGCATCTTGTGACGCGTGCCGAACCTCGCGGCCACCCGAAATCCCTCTCTAGGGCGATCAGGAGAGGTTCATAAAAAACTTGTAAGGTATTTACAAGCTGCGTCTATTTTGGGCAATAATGAGGTTTCTTGGAGTCGCCACCCAATAGAACATTGGGAAGGGTCGTCTAGCCTCAACGAGCCTAAGACGGTGCATACATATCCATCTTGGGCTAGCCAGAGAGATTTTGGAGGCCTCAGCCTCTACCCCTTAGAGCCTAGGATTGTACATTTAAGCCTTTTGGTGGGACTCAATAGGTGTCTTGGAAGTCCTAGACCTCTCGCCTCACTGAGCCCCAAAGACCAGAGTGAGTTCGGGACTTCTCATTTATTTATACCTTGATTAAAATTATAAATAAGTTTTGAATTTTATTATTTCACCATCTTTCCACATGATGCATTTTAATTAAAGGCGCAATCACTCACGTCAAAAGCGGTAAATGGAAACAAAAATCAAAATAAGGCATTCAAAAAAAAATATTATAATAACACTAGGAGCGGAATACAACTCCCATTTGTAAAAGTACAATACATGCATAAAACGGGGTATTCATTGGAATGAGGACATTGGTCCTACCATGCATATTTTAATACAAAATATGATTTTTCATGAAGCGTCAATTTTATTGGCTAAAACGGGACATTGGTCCACAACTTCCGAGAAAATCCTAAAGTTAATTGTTAGAAAGCTTCTGGCCTTTTTTTCTTTAGCGACATTAAAACCATTTTCATATTAACATGAATGAAAGGTAAGGGTAAAGAAAGAACCCGAATGGAAGTCCTTAGACTGGCGCAACCACCATCTTTCAGAACTCTAACTCCAAATGGTCAGAAAATAACTCATAGTGATAAACACGTTAGCATCAAAAGCGTGAATAAAAATAAAAATAAAAGAACGAGAAACTCTAACAGAAATAAGTTGAAAGATAAAATTTATAAAAAAAAAAAACATGAGAGTTTGCCTAGGGACGACCTCCTGTACTATGCCAGCGGCCGTCCCTAGTATGGGGAAACAAGTAAAAAAGAAAAACTTTCAGCTCTTTTGTAAAAGATTATAAGATAGAATAATAAAATATATATAAAAAATTAATGTAAATCAAATTAAATTTTACAAATATTAGTCCAGAGTGTTTACCCTCGGATTTTACCTTTTAAGGCGAATGTCGAATGATTTAAGTCCCCGTATACTTCGCAAGGATCAAATAAAAGACAGATCAGAGAAAGAAAATTTATGTTGTTCTTTCCTTGAAAATTTAATAGCAATCGAGTGTCCGAATTAGCTGTATTGATGGAAACGAATGAATTTCGTTACCTCAAATTGGCTTAATTCACAAGAAAAAATTAAAGAAATCAATTAATTGGAAGAAATTTTATCCAATAAAATCCTGCAAATGAACAGAGATTTTTATAAACTTTTTAGTAAATTGCTCACAAAAACCTTTTCTAAAAAAACAATCTCTCGAAAAAAATTAATAACTTTTCTCTAAAGAATTTTTCTTATCAAAGATTTTCACTTTTCTCACAAAAAAAAACTCAAAAAACCCCTAACCTCTAAAAATGGAATTTAATCCACTATTCATAGAGTTCTTTTTTTTTTAGATAATTAGGATAATCATTAGTTTAAAATTTGAATTTAAAAAGGACTTTAAAGTTCAACTTTAAACCAATTTTATCCAAGGATTGAAAGATATCATATTAGATTTAATCCAATCCGGCGTTATCTAATCAGTTGACGTACCGACGGGCATCCCTCCAACAACCGACGGGCATCCCTACTAAGGGCACGTGTCCGTCCCTAGCTTCAGACGGACTCAAGACTCGGGACTAGGGACGGGCATCCCTATTCTGCCACGTGTCCGTCCCTAGTTACAGATGGGCCGTCTCCATTACGCATAGAGACGGGGTTCACCCCAAGTAGGGACGGGCGCCCCTACACAGACGGGCATCCCGTCTGTGGAGCAAAACTCCCAATTTCAACCAAAACTTATCAAACTCTTTCAAAGCTCCCTGCTATAGAAAAAAGATTTTAATCCTCGCGAAACATGAAAGACGAAAACCTCCGAATTTCATCCATTTATCCGAAAATCGACGTTGATCTCTTCATCGAGTAACTCTGACCTGGACTGCCCCAAGACCCAGTGTCTACACATCCTAAGAAGAAGAAGAAAATAATTAGCTTTGCAGTATTACTGTAAATAATAGCTAAATGAAAGATTGTAAATTTCGTGAACTTCGGCGGCATCTCGGGCCAAAACGCAACAATTTAGGCAACATCCCTGTAAGGATGTGCCTAACAAAAAAAATTTGGGCAGCACCCCGGCAAGGATGTGCCCAACCTCCTGGATAAAAGGCAACAAATGGACAGGCCTCAGGCCCCAACCAATATTTCAAATTATTCGGGCAGCATCCCGACAAGGATGTGCCCAACCTCCTGCATAAAAGGAACAATTGGATAGGCCTCAGGCCCCAAACAATATTTTAAATTATTTTGTGTCTTATCCAGTTCGGGTTGTTCCTAGAACTAAGTCCAACAGTGGTAAGTACAAATCTTCTATGGATAATTCTTGTTCTTTTATCATTATTTTGTTCTTTTCACTTTTTATGTTCTTTTACTCTATTTCCTCATACTTCCACAAACATGTTCCATACACAGTTCAGAGAAAATAAGAAGTATTAATGTCACAATTTTGTCAAAGAATGCTAACATAAATTTCTCATGCAAATTGTTAGAAGGAAATAAAAAGAAGAGTAGAAAGAATGAATAAACCAACCTGTATGTTAACGCGAATGTGCCAAAAATAAAATTAACAAAAAAGTATAGAAAGTACTTCTAAATGTGCGTGATAGTGTGGGGTCATTTTGGAGCAAACGGCGAGTGAAACGAGCGAAAAATGAGGGAGAAAAGGCCAAAAAACCAAAGGGGCATTGGTTGGAGAGGGAGAAGAAAAAGGAAAGAAGAAAAGAAAGTGGGAGGGCGTCGATCACTCGAGTTTTTATAGATTTTAGTGACCGATGGGCTTCCCATCGGAAGACCGAGAGATGGGCAGCCCATCCGTCAATCAGAATTCTGAACTTATCCACTCAATTAATCCCCAATTAATTTCTAATTAACGGCAATTAATTACCTCATTAAATGCTTTTTCTTTTTCTCTTTCTTTTTTTTTCACTCCCTGAATATTTTTTGACTTCCGCACCTGGATGTCCTTATCAAATTGCAAAGAAAATATACACAAATTATTTTATGCGCGTGCTATGTATGCAACATGCAAGAGAAAGATCTGTCCATTGGTCAACCAGGTTAACCGATGGGCTTGCCGTCGGTTATATGATAGACAGGCACCCCTGGTTGAACGACGGGCTTGCCATTGGTTATATGACAGACGGGCACCACGTTGGTCATATCCTCTTCATAAATTGCTCCTTTTTTCCTTAAATTTCGTGCCTTTTCATCTTTTTAAGCTTAAATCCAAGCCTTTTCTTAGGTTTTTTTTCCTTTTTCTTGCTTATATCCTTTGCCGACTTAGATTTTCAATCATAGCATTTGAAAGATGTCCTCTGCTGCCATTGTCAAGATGCACCAAGCTCTGTATAGCCCACAAACTTGGGAAATCTCCACTTTAGCTCCGCTTCCTGGCCTGAAGTTTCTCAGTAGAGTTAAGATAGACTACCATCTCCTTTTGGTTGCAGTTCATTTCTGGGACCTGCGATTCCATGTTTTCAGGTTTACTTATCAGGAATTATGCCCCCTGCCCGAAGAATTTGCTGCTCTTATCGGGACCTGGTATCCTCCCAACACCTTACCTTGCATTCCCCGTTGTGGTGTAATTCACACTCGAGATGCTGCATTGGCCTTAAGCATTGCCTCCTCTGACGCCATCCGTTTGATTCCTCAGGGCCCCACATTTGCCTTAGAGCCACTGATTGAGGCATTGGATGAGTTCCCTGATGTTCCTTTGTACCGTGTGGGTGTTATCTTCTTATTCTATCTGATGAGGTGCTTGATTGTGACCTCAGAGGAGCTGACCGGTGACTCTCATCTGTTCGGGATTCTAGATGATTTTCATCGCGGGCTGACCCCTTTCCCACTGGTCCTTGCTAAGACTATCCTAAGTCTTAGCTCTGTCCGTGCCGGGTCTTCTACTTCCTTTTCTAGGAGCCCTTTATTACTCCAGGTAAGTCATTATTTTAAAAGGTAGTGCATCCCTTGTGGATTTTGACACAAGCTTTTCTTAGTGGGAAGTGCGTCATTTTCGGATTTTCACACAATCCTATGCCTTACTTTTGCCTAAAGTGAACCCAATTCACTCCAGCGACTTTTATTATTTTTTTGTTTTTTTCCTTTTCTTTTTCTTTTGTTATTATTTTCCTTTTGTTCCCTTTTTAGATATAGCTCCAAGAGAAGTTGAAACTACTGTCAGAACCACCTCCCAGGGTCATTAGTCAATATTCTCCGAGGCATTTTCTTCCTCATCAGTGACTGTACTCATTTGCGACCCCCGACAAGGGTATTACCAGATTTAGCGAGGTAACAGACGAGGACATTAGCTTCCTAAGCGCTTGGCTTCCCTTCTTTGCTGCGATAGTTGATGGCTCCTTAGGATGTGTTCCCTTATGCGGACTTCATGAGGCCACTTTTTACATCACGGCCCGATGTGCTCGACAGCTCGGGATGACTCAAGATGTGGTGAGAGTCCCTCTATCTTTTCGAGGTGGAGTTCTATCTGCAGCTTTTGCCTCACGGTGTCATGATCTTTGGGCTGAACTACCAATGAAGACTGGCATTCCCTCTTTTTGAAATCATTATGTCGTTTCTACTAGCGCATACAAGAGATGGGTGCTTAGCCCTGCTATTGACAATAGGACTCGACGACTTAGACATTTAGCCGATGAGAGTAGTAGTAGGGTTTAGTTCAGATTTGTATGCATTTTGAGCAATATGTTTCCTTTTAGAACAGAACTTAGAAAATAATATGAATGAATGAATTCAGTTTTATTTCATTTCACAAAATTATGTACATCTCAGTATGATTTCCATATACATGATCGTCTTTTAACATTAATTCAAAAAATGCAAAACTACATTCATTCAAGGAGCCAAATCTTGATAGCATCAACTCCTGTTACCAATCAGCCCTCTCGGATTTTCTTGATTGGACATTTTCTCTCGAGCCTCTAATTTTTTACCAGGATGCCTTTTTTCGGTTTTCACCCTGACGAAGTGCCCAATTTTAACAAGGCCGCATTTTTTCGATTTTCGACACGCGGGGCTTTTATTCTCTTCTTTTGATTTTTATTGTCTTTAGCCATGGAACCTCTTGAGTCTATCAATGTTGATCGGCTCCCCGAATTCATTGCCATCTCTATCTAATAGAATCGCCGCTCCTTTTGACAATAGCTTCTTGAGGATGAAGGCCCTTCCCATATCGGTCTGAATTTCCCTCTAATATCGGGCACACCGGATCTCATCTGCTTGAATACCAAGTCCCCTTCCTTCGACGGGTGTTTCTTGACCTTCTTTTCGAATGACCTGGCAAGCCTCTTCTGATAAACCTAATTATGATAGTAGGCTCTCAATCTGCTCTCGTCCATCATGTTCAGATGCTGCAGCCGCTGTTGTGCCCACTCAGTTTTTGAAATCTAAGCTTCCATGACTACCCTCAATGATTTGAGCTCTATCTCGACTGGTAGCACCACTTTTGTCCCATATACCAAGGAATATAGTGTGGCTCCTGTAGAAGTTCTGACAGTCGCTCTGTAACCCTAGAGTGCAAAAGGTAACTTTTCTGCCCAATCTTTACAATTCTGCACCATCTTGGCCAGGATCCTCTTTACCTTCTTGTTGGCGGCTTCTATTGCTCTATTACCCTGAGGACGATACGAAGATGACTTGTGATGCTCAATACCGTATTTCTATAGTAACTTTTTCGTTTCTTCCATGAACTGGACCCCATTGTCCGACACAATGTGGTGTGGGAGGCCGTATCTGCATATCAAGTTCTTTTCAATGAATTTGGCCATATCCCGAGCATCGACCTTTTTGAAAGATTCCACCTCTACCCATTTTATAAAGTAGTCGATGGCGACTATGATGAACCTATGTCCATTGGAGGCCGTAGGACATATTTCCCCAATAATGTCGATCCCCCAAGCTGCAAATGACCAAGGTGATGTTAAGTTATGCAATTTCGAAACCGGTAAGTGCCTTAAGTCTGCATACTGCTGGCACAACTGGCATTGCTTTACATACTTTGAGCAACCTATGTCCATAGTGAGCCAGTAGAACCCATGTCTCATAATCTTATTGGCCAATGTCAAACCACTCATATGGGCTCCGCACATGCCAGTGTGAGTTTCCTCCATCACCTTTTTGGCTTCTTTCTCGTCCAGACACCTCAATTGGATACCGTCGACCTGTCACTTGTATAACATTCCGTCTATGCAGATAAATTGAGCAGATAGCTTGCTGATCATCCTCTGATCTTTCTCGGTAGCCTTTTCTGGAAATATTGCATTTTCTAGATAATTCCTGATATCATAATACTATGGCTTTCCATCTGTTACTTCTATTTCCATTATTGGCTTGGACTCAAAGCTTGGCATTTCCGAACTAGAGATCAAAACCGGTTTCATGGTTACCCCTTCTGGATTATCCCATATTGATACCAAACTTGCAAGCACGTCGGCTAACTGATTCTCACCCCTCGGCACAAAATGAAATGTACACACTTCGAATTGACTGCTCAAATCTTTCAAGTGCCTGACATATGGCATCAACCGTTCTTCTTTGACGGCCCACTTACCCCTAATCTAATTGATCACTAGAGATGAATCTCCAAATACTTCCACGTTCTTTGCCCCCAAAGCTATCAGTGCTTCTAACCCAAAGGTGCATGCTTCAAATTCGGCTTTATTGTTAGTAACCTTGTATCTTAACTTCTTAGCCAACGGGAGTTTCTCGTCATCTGGGGTTGTCAAAATAATTCCTCCTTTGCTGTTCACAGCTCCATCAAAGTGCAATTGCCAACCCTGTACCTTGATGGCTATCACATCCTCATCTGGAAAGTTGAATTCAAACGAGTATCCTTGGATCGAGTGCTCAGCTAGAAACTCTACCATTGCACGCCCCTTGATGGTCTTCCGAGTGATATACTCAATGTCAAACTCCTGTAGTAGTAACAACCATCTCCCCATTTTTCCAAGTAAAGATAGAGCTTCCTGTAAGTACCTGAGAGGATTCTGTTTTGCTATGACTTATACCCTGTAAGAGTGGAAATAGTGTCTCAACTTCTTAGATGTCCAAATTACGGCGAGGCAAATCTTTTCCACTTCCGCATACTTGATCTCATAGGTAAGGAACTTCTTACTGAGGTAATAACCGCGAATTCTACTCAAAACTCGTCTTCTTAAGCCATCATGGTACCCACAAAACTATTCTCTATGGCCAAATACAAGATAAGTGGCTTGACTGGCTGTGGTGGTCTCAGAATTGGTGGATTTAGTAAATATTCTCTGATGGTGTCAAAAGCTTTCTGACAGTCCTCGTTCAACACTACTGGTTGGTCTTTTTTGAGTAGTTTGAAGATTGGCTCGCAAATCGAAGTAAGCTTGGCAATAAACCTGCTGACATACTGCAATTTGCCTAAAAAGCTTCTGACGTCCTTCTCCTTTTGAGGCACCGGCATCTCTCTGATTGCCTTAACCTTGTCCGGGTCGATCTCAATTCCCCTCTAGCTAACCACATGTCCTAGAAGCTTCCAAGAAGTGACACCGAAGATACATTTCTTGGGGTTTAATCTCAAGTTGTACTTTCCGATCCTCTGAAAGAACTTTTCTAGGGCTTCAAAGTGACCTTCTCTGGTGGTCGACTTGATCATCATGTCATCCACATATACTTCTACTTCCTTGTGGATCAAGTCATCTAGAATCCTTATTGCCATTCTTTGATTAGTCGCGCCTGCGTTCTTCAAACCGAAAGGCATTACCCAGTATGTGAATGTCCCCCACTCTATGATGAAAGCTGTTTTAATCCAATCGGCTATCTTATTGAGTATCTGATTATAGCCTGTGTAATCGTCCACGAAACTGTACATCATACAAGCAGCTGTGCTGTCCACTAGCACATCTATGTGGGCCAGTGGAAAGTCATCCTTTGGACAAGCCTTATTCAGGTCTCGATAGTCTACACATACCCTTACTTTGCCATTTTTCTTGGCTACCGGGACAACATTGGCCAACCAGGTTGGGTACTCTACCTCAATTAGGAACTTAGCTTCGATCTGCTTGTGAATTTCTTCCTTCACTTTATCTGCCCATTCTGGCCTGAGCCTCCTCAACTTTTGCTTAACAGGCTTGTAGTCTGGGTACGTCGAGATGGCGTGTTCTGCGATTTCTTGATCCACTCCTGGCATGTCTTCGTAGGTCCAGGCAAAGACTTTTTCATGTTTTTTAATATTCTCTCAAACTTTTCTTGCTCTTCAGGAGTTATTTTAGATGCTATCAAGATTTTTTGGGGTTTTCCGAGGTTCCAAGATTAAATTGAGTAGCATCAGTTGAATCAATATCAAATATAGATGGATTATGATCATGATCATGCATAACGAAATCATCAGAAATATCACACAAGTAAGCAAAATTGTTCACTTTATTGATAAAACTAAAATTGTCATTAACATTATTAAAAAGTTCCGAAGTAAAAAGAAAATCTAAATTATTTTCCTCTTCCTCTTTCCCGGTGCAACTGTTGAAGTTGATGGCTCTGCATCGATCTGGCATTTTGGAGGCTCTGCAATGACCCCCTATACGGCTTCTTCTACCTGTGCCTTCCCCTTCAACTGGGTAGCCACCAACTTCTCAGTGATAACTTCCTCGGGTGTCTCGCGGTCCCAGACTACCTCCCTGGTCATGATTTCTTCATCCCAAAAGCCCTCTGCTGGCTTGATCAATCCAATGTCCCAGTCAAAGTCATCATTAAAGACCTCAAACCCCGATACAATCCTTCCGTCAACCCAATCCTTCTGGCCTCTGGTGGCAATGGTGGCTGGCAACCCCTGCAAATTCTTGCCTAGTCCTACGCCGGGGAGGAATGACATCCTCTTCATCATGTTTAGCACTTGGGTGCTTCCATCTATCTGCTTTTTCGCATCTATCACAGTAATTTGGAACCCATTGAAAGGCTGCCTTACAATCTGCAATATTGAAACCTGGTTCTCCCTGGCAGCCTTTATGGTCACAACCTGCCCGTGAGGAATCTTGACCATCTGGTGTAGTGTAGAGGGGACGCCTCCCAGCTTATGGAACCATGGCCTCCCTAAAAGGGCCGAAAAGTTGGCGGGAATAGGCAGGACTACGAACTCCACCTCCGTCTCCACTGGTCCCATCTTGCCCACCATTTTGAACATCCTAGAGGCATGCCTTTGCGAGTTATCATAAGCCATAATCGTTAAATCAGACTTAGCCAGCATATCTTCAGTCACCCCAAAAGCTGCCATTGCTACCATAACGCAAGCCGTGTGCTTCTGATTGACCTGTGCCCGAATGTCCAAGGGGCGGTTATGGTTACGGCCTTCTGCCGGCAAGTCAGCTTTTGTGAATATCACATTTTCCCCAGCTCCTCCTTTTATCACATCCAGCAATTCTGTGGGCGAGATGGTCATAGCCATGTTTCTCTCACATAATGCCTCCACCAACTTCTGCCTGTGGGATGGAGACTGCCTCAAAAGATCCCATATCAAAATCTGAGCCAGCATCTTTTTCAGCTGCTTCAATATCGGGTCATCCTCTGACTCCCTTTCTTTTTGGCCTATTGTGGGATCTTATGGCCTTTCTACTTCTGGAGCTACCCTTCAACTCCGGGTCACCGCTCCTACTTTCTTCTTCTTCTCCTTCCTCCTCTGAACCCCATGAGTCGGGAACTACTTCATTCTCAATATCATTGTCTTCATTTCCACTTTCATCAGTGGACCAGTAATCGATCACTGCAGCGGGAAGCCCTTCTTCACTTACCTCATGGAGGCTCGTGACATCAGTGTTGGCATCAATGCCGTATAACTCTCTCAATACAAACCACTTGGGCAGACTGGACCTAATCATGAATACTGGTGGGGACACATTATTATATGCAGTCTTCTTATGATTCCCTCTCTTCTCTGGGTCTGTGATTTGCTTTGAATCAATCAAGTCTTGAATCGTGTGCCTCAGTGCCTTACACTCATCAGTCGTATGCCCAGTGTACTGATGATATGCACAGTATTCATTGTCCTTATGTCCCGGCAGACCTTGAGTCCTGGCTAGTTGCGGTGGCAAAGGCTGCAACTTGCCCTCCTTCATTAGCCTCCGAAGTACCCATGACAGAGACCTTCCGAGATTAGAGAAATGTCTCGAGGCCATGTTGGTGGCTAAAACTTCAGCTGTCTTCCTCGTGCCACTACCGGAGCCTGCTGACCTACCTGCCCCTGACTGCTGCTGCCCTTCTAGGCATAACTCTCACTGCTTGCTCTCCTAGAGAGGTACTCTCCTTCTGCTTTGATAACGATGTCTTTTAGAGACTCCCAGTCTCTCAATCCCTTTATTTTTAATCCATCTCTCAGATATGAGCTCGTGTTTTTGATGAAGAGTCGTATCTGATCTTGAGTATCTTGCTTTCTTTTCATCTCCATCACCCAGTTCCTCCATCGGGTCAGATACTCATGAAAAGACTCGCCTGCCTTCTGCTGCAACAATTCCAAATCTTTAGAGTCACCTCTATTCTAGTACTGCAGTTGTACGGCCTCAAAAACTCTTTCGTTAATAAATCCCAGTCCTCCTTTATTCTACGATCAAGCCTGTGATACCAATCCACCGTTGGGCCGGTTAAGCTTAGGCAAAAGTACTCAATCTTCTGCCTTTTGGTCAAAGTAGTACCCTTCATCACCAGCGAGTACTGCTTTATATGCGCAGTGGGATCGAAAGTGCCATCAAATTT
Source organism: Excoecaria cochinchinensis (assembly GCA_947683425.1). NCBI lineage: Eukaryota > Viridiplantae > Streptophyta > Magnoliopsida > Malpighiales > Euphorbiaceae > Excoecaria > Excoecaria cochinchinensis. Next base: position 9,348,188 of record CANTUQ010000208.1, on the reverse strand, counting down.
GGGGACGTCGGGCATCTTGAAGTTCATCGGGACCAGATCTTCCCCTTCTAATTCCTTGTCCTCGGGGTTCATCCCTCAACCCCTTGTCAATATCTTCGCCATTACATTGAATTTTTCTTCCATCTTCTTCCAGATGGCCTCTTTTGCTTGGGGTGCTTTTTCTCTCTCTAACACAGGCTCTTCATATTTATCCTCTTCTAAGCTATCTTCCAACCACTGGGCTGGCCTTCTCCTCTGGGCCCCTAATGTGGTAGCCCTTAAGTCCACGGGTGGTGGATGTATCTCCTCCAGTGGATCCTCTCTGACCTCTTCCCGTTCATTTTATCTAATGGGAGGAGGAGGTGGGTTCTATGGCGCAGCTGGCTGACCCATTGTCGCCATCATAGCCATCATTTAGTTCTCAAATTCTTCCAACCTACAGCCCACCTCTTCTACTATCAAAGCCCTGGTAGTGTCCGTTCCTCTCGATGAGTTGGCAACTTCAAAATGTATAAAGAATTGAGAGGATGCAGCGTGGCTGCTTTTTAAGACTGAATTAGAGAATTCTACCTTTTCTGGAAGCTCAAAGTATGAATTTTTGTACAGTCGCCCTTGAGGACCTCTTGACCACCTGGACCGATCTATGATGGCTGCAAAACATACCCGTTAGGATGATGCATGAATGACATATAATGCATAATCGTGCTTATGCAACATCCATAAATCACATGCAAGTACATAGGTCCTTCCAACCTTGTTACTCCCGCACACAAGTTCATAGTCTCTTTCCTAGGTGGGATTGGCCAAAGGGTCAATAGGGGACCCGATGGACACACATGGTTCATGGTGGAAAATCGGCAGCATAACCTCTCCTAACTAATGTACAGACATATGAGTTGTGGTCATTGTGTATTTAGGCAGTCTGAATAAGTTGACATGGGCCTATTGGGGCATGAAAGCCTTTGATTAGGTGACCAATCAAATTATCTGGGTTTGTCCAATACAAAACAATCCATACAGCAAGCACAGTATTAAGGTTCATACCACTTAGGGGAAGTATCTATTTCCATTACATGAGCTTTGGCCAAGGTAATGATACTTTAGGTCTACCCAAGCATGGTCCCTGCCAACGGGTCTAGCTCATCACGAGCGTAATGACCGATCGGGTCTCCATTTAATATACCATGATGGTACGAGGCTTGGGCTGGTGATTATCCTTAACACTTTCCTACATTAAGTGAACGTAGGGTCGTGCTTCAGGAATGTACCGGGGTTAAAAAGGGACCAAACTAGCATAGATCTAAGACTCTAATAAGATGCCATGCAGTTTTGAAAAAAAAGATGAAATTTTTAAATTAAAGTTCAATTGTAAATTTTAACCAAGGTACTTTCGAATCGAAGTCACGAATATAAGTCCCCAGTGGAGTCACCACTGTGACGCACGCCGAACCCCGGGGTGCCCCGAAGACCCACTTTTAGGGCTTTCAGGAGGAGGTTCATAAAAACTTGTAGAAAATTAGAAGTGCGTCCATTTTGGGGAACAAGAAGGTTTCATGAAGTCGCCACCCAATAGAACATTGGGAAAGGTTATCTAGCCTCAGTGAGCCTAAGACAACGCTGCTATGTCCATTTTGGGCAGGCCGGAGGTGTCTTGGAGGCCCCACCCTAATAGAATATTAGGATGACCCTCTCGCCTCGCACTTGGGCACGCCAGAAGTGTCTTAGAGGCCCCACCCTAATAGAACAATAGGATGGCCCTCTCGCCTCATGGAGCTTAGGACTATGCAAGTTTGAGCCTTTTTCTGGGACACAAGAGGTATCTTGGAGGCCCCACCCTAAAAGAACATTAAAATGGCCCTCTCGCCTCGTTGAGCCCAAAGACCAGAGAAGGTTCGGGACTTCCCATTTATTCATACCTTGGTTAAGTTTATAATTGAGTTTTGAATTTAGTGTTTCATCCCATTTCTCATTCAATTTAGTGCAACTTAATTAAAGCGCATGGTTGGTCATTCAAGGAAAGCTGTAAATGGAGCATAATTAAAATAAAGCATATGAAAATAACTTACAACAAAACTAGGGGCGGAATACGACCCCCATTGTAAATTGCTCGTGATTCATACATAAATCGGGATATACATTAAGGATGAGGACATTGGTCCTCGCATGTATATTTGTTACAAAATAAATTTTGAGGCGTCGATTTTATTTGCTGAAAAATAGGACATTAGTCCTCAATTGATTGATAAAAAAAAATCCCATCTTAATCAATAGAAATATTTAACCATTTTTATATTAGCAGAATAAAAAATGATATTTTCAATAACAACATAAATTAAAAAAAGGTAAAGTCCAGAGAACAAAACCAAGTGAGAATCCTTAGGCCATCGCTGTGGCTTCTATTATAAATAGCTCCAGATTCACCAAGCAAGTCAAATAAAACTCACAAAATAAAAAGCCATGTTAGTCAAAATTAGGAGCAAAATAAACAGGAGATTGAATAATAATAAAAAATATTGTCAGAAATTGAAAGAAAAATTAATGGAGAAGAAAATGATAAGAAAAAGGGAAACAAATGAGAGAGGAGGCCTAGGGGCAGGCCAAGGCGCGCAAGTGACGGGCATATCTGGGCTGACCGGTGGGCTAAGATGACATCCATCAATGGCCCGTTGCTCGCTTGAGCGACGGCCATTGGTGGTTGCTTTTGCCTATCGGTCACTCATGGTCTTGGGCTGACCGGCGGGCTAGGATGACATCCGTCGACGGCCCGTTGCTCGCTTGAGCGATGGCCGTCGGTGGTTGCTCGAGCCCGTCGGTCACCCCTGTTCCAAAAGAAGAGAAAACTCAAACTATTTTGTTGTTTTCAATTGAATAAAATTGGATTTTTATGCAATAAATCACTGCAATGTAATTAAATTCAAAATAATAGATCCAGAATGTTTACCCTCGAATTTTTACCTCATGAAGGTGAACGTCATGCGATTTCAATTCCTCGAGTTCTACAAGGATTGGTCCGCGATTGCGTGATTTTGAAAAGTCTTTGATCCCAAAATTCGTATTGCGAAATATATAAACCAAGAGAAAAAAATTGCTTTCTCTTTCTCGTTATTTTAGCACTTCAAATGTTGAAAAACAGCTAAATCGACAAAAAATGAATGAATGTCGTTCCCTCGATTCAGCTTTGATTCCAAAAATATTTGATAAAAGTGTTTTTGGAGAAAATTGAAATCTCGTGAGAAAACTTTTAAAGTGACTTTTTTGATCCAAATTCTCAACCCGGAGTTTTTCTAACCCTTCATAAGGAACTTCCTTCCCCTATTTACAGATTTTGAAAGATATTTCAAATAAATTTAAATTTTAAATTTAAATTTGAAGAGGATTTTCCAAAATCAAATCAAAATCGAATGATTTTCAGAATATTCACAAAAACAAATCTAACATTTAAAGATATTTGAGAAGATTTTGGGGATTTTAAAAGATTTAATAGATATTTTGTAAATCCTTCAAAATTTGGAGAATCCGGCAGTTTAAACGATCATATCACCGACCAATGGGCTGCCCGTGGATGACCGATGGGCATCGGTTGCGGGGGTACCAGCGGTCATTTGACAGACGGGCCCTACATGTGGCACGGAGATGAGAGACGGCTGTCTCTCGCGAGGAGAGGGCCTCGCAAAAGCGAGCGACGGGCACCGCTCAAGCGAGCCACAGGCGCCACTCAAGCGAGCGACGAGCGCCCGCTCAGGCGAGCGACAGTCTCTATTCCCGAGCGATAGGCGTCGGTCAGGCGAGCGATGGGCTCCCTTCCCGAGCGACAGCCGGCGCTTATCGCGAGAAACCGGCCTCTCACGTGAGCGACGGGCTCTCCCACCACCGACGGGTTGCCCATCTATAGAGCAAAATCCCAATTCTCAAAGTTTGTACTCTCTTTGACTCTCCGAAATCTCCCGTTTACCCAGAAAACCTCCAATCCTTATAAAACTGGAGAATGAACACCCACAACTTTCATCCCTTATCCGAAAACTGATGTTAGTCTCTTCATCCAAAACACTTGAAACTTAAGAGTCTCTCCATCAACCTTGAAGTTTGAACTTAGAGAGAGACAAAAATGGCGTGAGGAAGAGGTGAGGGAATCCTCTCCTTCTTTTCCCCATATGGTCGGACAAAGAGTGGCCTAAGGAACCACCAAGATGGCTTAAATATGGCCATCAATGCATCCTTATCCTCTTTGCCACATGTCTCCCTGTTATTAGTCCCATATTGATTTTTAAGTCAAAATTTCCAATTAATCCTTCAACTCTTAATTCTTCTTACATTTAGCAAACAACTTTTCTATTTAAAAAATTAGCCCACATAATTAACCAATTCCATCGGTTTAGTCCATAAATATGAAATAGCTAAATTACTCTTAGTCTTTTTAATTAATACCCAACACGTCCTCAACTACCTTTAACCATTTTAATCCATCAATTACACATTTTTAATCTCCAAAATATTTTTTTTTATGCCATTTAAGGCATAATGACATAATTGTCCAATTTTTTAAAGCTTGCCAAAACTTTCGAATTAATGACTGTTGTATCCTTTTCGGCACTTCTATCGCTAAATCAAACACATTCGGCTTCCATTACATGCCTTAATGCGGTTAGGGTGCATTTTGGGTCCTTACAACTTTCACCTCCTTAAAAGAATTTCGTCGTCGAAATTCACTCATATCTAATTGTTTGAATCCCGAACTCTTTATCACTAACATTCATATATGCTAACTTTACACTATTATATAACATATACACTTTGCATGTAACTTATTATCTTTCATTCGCTATACCCTTATGCATAACACGTTTCACTATTCCTTTTGAACAAATTTCCTTATTCTTATCACGTTAACTTTTTCACATATCATTTTTCTCACAAAACACTTTGTCTTCTTGTTACTCAATCATTCACACATTTATCTAAATCTCAAAAGAAACTTATACACTTTCTCTTCTGATCAATTCGTCTTTTTCATGTCACGTTCACTTATTTTAAAACTCCTAACTCTGAACGTTTTTAGTTTTTCATCTCTCATTATTTACTTAGTTGTCCTTAAACCCTTTACACTTTAATCATTCAAACTATTTCTTGCGTTCCAAATTAGCACATCATTAAAAGACTTTTCTAACAAACATTTACACAATCACGAAACTCTTTCCTTGATCAAAATAATAATAATATTTTTCTTCCTCTCATTTGCAATTATCTAGAAACAATAGTAGCCTGCTTGGGAAATTATCGACGTTGCTATCCAAATAGCAAGTCATCTCACTCAAATCAGCATCAACTGTCATTGTCAGAATATGGCACCTTGTATCATCATCATACAGTCCAAATCATTCTTTCTAATGTCATTATTTATCAGAAAACTTTCTCTAAAAATAAGAATCTCTAAAATTTGAGTTATGGTTCGTTTGCATTCCATCATAATTATGACCCTAATGTCATTCTCAATTTATCCTTTTAATTAACATTAACCTCATAGAAACAGAACTCAATCAAATTGGCTAAGGCAACATATCCTTATGCACTGATGGGACAATCTCTATACACTTTGTTCACTATACCACTTTTACAAAAGTCCACAGTATTATTCACTCTTATAAGCAAATTCAAATCTATAACCAATAAGTCAATCTAATCAAATACAATTTCATTCCTCTCAAAGTATGTCAAAATCTTATCACATTTTATACCTGAACTCATTAACAAAGAAGGGTTAAACCCATAAATTCAATAGACACGTATCTCTTACTCATACTTATACACATTTAGGGATCCTTCTTTTTTTCTCTTATCAATTTCTAATTATATCACTAACTCCTTATCACACTCACTTAGCTTTGTTACACTCAATGCACATCCTATCAGCTTCCAATCACTTGAAGCAGATGCACATGTTTTGATGTTCACTACAAATGTACAACTGATGTTAATGCAATGGATGCCGAATGATTCATGTATGAAGAATGATGCAATGTATTAATGCAATTCATAGAATGGTAATGCAAGTTGCCCAATCCCCATTATGTATCACATTCAAATATTTGCTCTCATCAGTAAAGTAGCTGACAGGTGTACAGAGTGTCACCATCCTCGAAATACTTCCAATCATAAAAAATCTAGCACTATCTAAACCTTTATTCCATATTTCCCTTCAAGAAAAACTTATACATAACTTATGTTATACTACAGACAATCTCTAAATAGAATCTATATAGCTACATCCAATATCTTAATAATAAAAGACCAACTACCATTAGACCGATTATAACTTATCAGGTACCGCGCTTAACTATCTCATTGACAATATCGTCAACATCTATTCATTTCTACCACATTACTAGTACGAAAATTAGAAAATCCACATTGGCTAATGCAAACACTATACAAACTCATCTCTAAACTCTAGTCGTTCAGAACCAAATAAACCTATGCTCTAATACCACTAAATGTAACTCCCCTTACTCGTACACAGTAAACCATACTGTAATCCAGTGGGCTCACGACGACAGTCAAGGGCATTACCGACACAAACATGTAAAACTTATAAAGTTTTATGCCAAAATATGAGTTATAAAATTTCTTTCATTTTCAAATACACATTTACAGTTAACTATAAATTTATTATGCAAGCACAATACAAATATACTTCTTCAAAACTTATTACAGATAGTTCAATTACATAGCTAATATTACTTTTACAAAACTTATATTTCAAAATTCTAAATCTTACATACATTCTTAATAATTTACAAATCCTACCCTAAGATCACTTCATATACTTGCATTGGCCTAGATTATTGCTTCATATACTTGCATTGGCCTGGATTACTGCGGATGACCCTCAAAAAAGACCCGATCACTTGCACCTACACAGATTAAAAGAAAATCCGTGCTAAGCATAGAGCTTAGTGGGAAACACATAAATATGGATGACCACTAAGAGTAGCAGTCAAACAGAATCATTTATGGAAGCATTCTTTAAAACATAATCATACAGTTCATAACTATCTCAGTAAGTCAAGGGAAATCTTAATAGTGTAAACACATATATAATCATTCATATAAAGCATACTTTCACATACAGTTTAATTCGAGAAGCATATATATTATTGATTTATGTATCAATCTCAGCATCCCAAATATGTAATATATTACCAATCTAGTAATATTTTATACAAATATATATACTTAGACACATGTTCACTTTTTAGTTTTATTCAGGTTCATAAAGTTCAGTTATTACACTTTGCTTTAACAAAATTGCCTGTAATTCCAAAGCAGTAGATAAAAAGCATTATAAGTATAACCCATAACTCACATTCATCAAATGATAAACTTTACTTCATCAATTCCATGTAGTATCATTTTAATAATTGGCATTATTCCTTATTATATCCATACACATTGTTATGCCTACAAACTCAATGAAGTGGATAATGGGTAAACGCGTAGGTACCCGAAGGTACAATCAAACATTTCTATTCTTTGGAAAATGCATAAGGATCTTAAATAAGATCCAATCACATAGGGATCGCAAGGAACCAAATGCATAGGGACCTGATCAGGGTCTAGGAAATGCATAGGCTATAGGCATGCCTATCTATCCACAATGTGACTATTGCAGGCTAAGTCTATTACTTCAATTATTGTTTACACGGTAAAGTATATTATATTTCATATGTTGAATCATTTATATAAATCGTAAGTGAGAAACCCTACAAAGTATAGTAAATGACCAGCATTTATAGCACAAATGAGGGTCGCATTCATGACAGATGCGAAGTAACCGAATGTGTTTGATTTAGCAATGGAAGTGTCGAAAAGGACACAACCATCGTTAATTCAAAAATTTCGACAAGTTTTGCCAAATTGGACAATTATGTCATTATGCTTTAAATGGCATAAAAAGAATTATTTTAGCGACTAAAAATGTGTAATTGACAGATTAAAATGGTTAAACATGTTGGGTATTAATCAAAAAGACTGAAGGTAATTTGGGTATTTCATATTTATGGACCAAACAGGTGGAATTGGTTAATTATGTGGGCTAATATTTTAAATGGAAAAGTTGTTTGCTAAATATAAGAAGGATTAAGAGTTGAAGGATTAATTGGAAAGTTTGACTTAAAAATCAATGTGGGACCAATAGGAGGGAGACATGTGGCAAAGAGGATAAGGATGCATTGATCGCCATATTTAAGCCATCATGGTGGTTCCTTAGGCCACTCTTTGTCCAACCATATGGGGAAAAGAAAGAGAGGATTCCCTCACCTCTTCCTCATGCGAAATTTATCTCTCTCTAAGTTCAAACTTCAAGGTTGATGGAGAGACTCTTAGGTTTCAAGTGTTTTGGATGTGAGATTGGTATAGAATAGTAAAAGAATAGTCCTTTATTCTTTTGATTCCTCTTTAAATAGTTAAGAACTCTAATTGGTGTTATGTGTGATTTGATGGGGAAATTGGATGAGAATGATCATGGAAGAGTAAGAAAGCAAGGAAGTGCAACTATTTGAGCTTATAAGAGCAAAGAAAGATAAGGTTTAGAAACTCTTTTGTTTATGTATGAGTTTTAAGTACATTGATGTGTTGTATAAGTTTATTTGAATGTGTTTATGTTGATATATGATGATGGTAGTGAGTGTTGGCTTTAAATTATTGAAAATGTGCATGTGAATAGGATTTGGTAAAAACTGTGTTGGGACACACTTGACCCCTCTTCGGTTATTAGGCTGTAATTGGCATTTTAGAATCCAAATTGTATGAAACTAGTGCCATTAGAAAGATAAGACATGCATCTAAAAATTTCCTATAAATAGCCATGAGCAAATTCTGGCTCTAAGACCCTTGAAAATGGCCAAAACAGAGGTGTCTCTATTTTGGCAGGTTCATTAGAGCAGTATAGGTTTAGACGTTGGAAACTTAACATCCTAGGAAATAATTTTGCCAAAACATGAGGTTTAGACGTTTGTTTAGGCGGTATAATGTTTGAGGTGGAAAGTTGTACTGATAGTCCGATTTTAGTTAGGCAACTAATGGAGGTATCTGTCGCGAGCGTGTCAGAACATGCTTGATAAGGGTTTTTTTTTTCTTATTTGGAACCTCATGGTTGGCATGAAACATTTCCCACCATTACCCTCCTCTAATTTGTATATTTTGTGTATTTTTCCTTCCGAAACGTACCTTAATTTCATTGGAATTATCCGGAACTTATCCGATACATGTTTAGAGTTTTATAAAGAGCAAATGAATGGTCGCCACTTAGGAATACAAGTGATTAAGGTTATAAATATGAATAAGCACTAAAGTATTTAAAAGCTTAATAAGTCAAATACCTCCGAATAAATCTAAAAGTGGCATGACATGATATGTTAATGGATTAGAAGTGAAAATACTACAATTTTTTATATTGAACCTGTAGAACTATGAGGTTCTGATTCCCAACCTTGGGATACGTAGGAAGCTTAGAATACCATTACAAGTCTGAACCAAATAATAAAAACTGATTCATGTATAAAAGATGATGTTTTGACTGAAACTCTGATAACGCCTTAGTACTTATTAAAAATAAATGTGGCATGTATGTGTAGATGTATAGAAAGTTTATTGGGCTACTAATGATTCAAGCCTCGAGTAGGCTTACTTATGGTTTAAATATATTATACAATGTTAAGGTTGAATTAAATGATTTCGTTAATTATGAACTGAAAATGAAATGAATCGTTCGTATATCTAATGGTTTTTAAGTGACTGTCTAAATAATGAATAATTCTTGATAATTGATTAATTTGAGATGTTTGTGTTGAAGTTCTTGGATTAAATGCATGAATTTGGGGAAATTTTACATGTGAAGGGCCATATGGAAAGTGGCAGCATGTGATGCTCGTCTCTATCACGCTCCATAAAGCAAATTATGTCGAGATATTCTCTGGCGCGGGCGCGAGCACGATAGAGGCCATCCAGCTCTTGATCGCGATTGTGATAGACAGCCTCCCCACACTTATAGGACAGCCACCACACACCTAAGGTATGGTCACCGACCCTTGAAGGAGGCATTCTAAGTGCAAAATGCCAACCCAAAATAGAATAGGCTTAATACAAAACAGAATTCAAGCCTAAATTGCACAGCCTGAAGCACTATGCAAACAGTAAAATTAGCCAAACTAGTCTTAGAAAATGATCCCCACGATGTTAACTTTCTAATGGAAAAATTTCAAGTCATTCGGAGATGTATCCAAAGAGTTGTGGCCTAAGAAGCATAAACTGCTCTATTGACCCGCCTAAAGAAAAAAGCTATTATTTTGGGCATTTTTTTAGAACATAGGAATTAGAAATTAATTATGGCTATTTCTATTACATTTTTAGGCACATAAGTTTTGGTTCTAATCCAACTTGAATCATGCATTTTGGTGTTCAAAAACTCAACTTATGGTCAAAACAGTCACTAGAGGTCAATCTAAACCTCCAGACAGAATTACCATTCATAACTTTTCAAGCTCTAATCCAACCAATTTAACACATCCAGCCACCAAATTCAATTAACAACATCACAACACATATATATACACTATGGAAAGTGAAATTCATCAATCACATAATTAAAACATATAAATTTCCAAGCCTTTCTTTCTAGATTTCTTCTAAATTCACTTGGTACTTCCTTTAACAGCCTTCTCTTTACCTTTGCTTCCACTTGCCCTTTCCACTACAAACTATAAGCATGAATTAAGTAAAAGTAGAAGAAGAAGAAGATGATGAATAAAATGCAGATCTTACCACTTGAATGGCCGGCCAACAAAAAGAAGAAAAGCCAAACTCCACTTATTACAAAAGGTTATCTATGCATGTAATGCATAAAGTGGCAAAAACATAAGCCAACATGTGTAATCCACTCACACACACCAAATCCCACTTAGATTAATTAATCTCTCATTAATTAGCTTAATTAAAAAATATATTATAAGTCACTTAACTTACTAATTCATGCAATTAAATCCTTTTTAAACTTCTCTACTTAACAAATTAAGTCCCTAATACACATGTACTTAACCAATAGCACAACTTAGACCATTTTTGTACCCTAAAGGCATGCAATACGACTAAGGAATAAGTCGGGGCCTTACACGCTCCTTTCCAAATCATTGTGATTTAACATGCCGATAAGCTGGCAGTAATTAATCACACATCCTTTCAAGTCCTTTCAACATGCATCTAAATTCTAAAAACAGGCATCCTAAGTCCTTTTAATGGCAATTCAACTACAAAATTCCTTTCAATAGGCATCAAAAGTCCTTTCAACAGGCAATTCAACTATAGAAGTCCTTTCAACAGGCATCTAAAGTCCTTTCAGCAGGCATCAAATGTTCTTTCAACAGGCAATCAAAGTCCTTTCAATAGGCATCCTATGTCCTTTCAACAAGCAATCAAAGTCCTTTCAGTAGCCATCCTATGTCCTTTCAATAGGAAATCAAAGTCCTTTCAACAGGCAACATAAAAGTCCTTTTAATAGGCATCCCAAAGTCCTTTCAATAGGTGACTCGCTACCCGTGACTCATATAAAAAAAAGAAAAAAAAAAGGAAAAAGGAGAAAAAAAGTGATGATAGAGACGATGGAGGAAAATGGGGAAAGAAAAAGAAAGAAAAAAATAGAACAGAGAAAAGAACCGAAATGCAAGGAAAAAGAAGGCAGAAATCAAAAAATAATAGCGAAAGGGATGGAGCGTCAACCACTTACACACTAGCGTCGATGACTGCCAGTGTTCACAATGGTCTCTGCACCACCGCTCTCCTTTCTCGAGCGCCGCCTCCATCCTTTTCTCCTCTCAATAATGAGATCTTCTCTTCTTTTTTCTGGCCACCTCCAAGAACGGGTGGCTACACGGATGGCACCAAAGAGTTCCTGGCAATGAGAAGAATCTTTCACCACCCACCGATCATCCCCACTCACCGACAGTAGGGAGATCGGAGAGGATGAGATGCGACTATGTAGTGACATTTTCGGCCAAACAACAAGTCCTTCAGGTGCTTGACCACCGACAGAGGACTCCTAGCGATAAGACATGTAACACCCCCTACTCATACGTAGGCGTACCCATCCTCAAGGAGTGAGAAGCCATATGAGCCAGGTGTGTCACCAAGCAGGTAAAGATACAAAGCATACATTTATACATAATAACCATACCTCATTATGGGGAAATTAGAACCTTCATAAGTATCAGAATGATCAATCATTACAATAGCAAAATTCGTTACAATAATGTTCTGATCAAAAGCCAGAATAATATAATTACATATCCCAAAAGTATATAAATGTGGATGCTTTACAAAATAATGGTATAAAGAGAGTTCCGCTACAAAAGAATCAACATGCTATAAAAAATAAAGCCCTAACACTAATCCCTTTGTGTTGGCTTGACTGGCGATGACTCTCCTAAAAGAACACCATCCTCCGCACCTGTACGGATAAAACACCGTGCTAAGCGATAAACGCTTAGTGGGGAACACACAACAAAAGAGTGGACGGCCATTCACAATGGTCGTCAATGCAATACGCATACAATATGACAAATGCGGATAATGATATCAGCTATATAATCATACTTGCATAATAAAGACATGCATTCAGAAGTTCACATCCACATTCATTTTCACTTTAATTAATTTCTCATACTTATCATTATACGCATCCGAATACCATATTCTTGTAATCATATCAAAGCGGAACAAAACAAACAGAGCACCTGCTGACTCATAATAGTGGATAACGAGTAAACGCATAGCGTACCTTACGGGCACAAATCGGACGCATAGCGTACCTTACGGGTATGAATCGAAAACCATTTTATTTTTTTTTTCATTCAAAATATTTTACAAAGGGGGACCTTAAACAAGATACAAAATGCATAAGTAGTTCGCAAGGAACCAAACGGGGACCTGATCGGGGTCCAAATAGAACTGAGGGCTGCAGCTAAGAGACTCTATTAGGCATGCCTAACTATCCACTTACTTGACTCTAGCAGGTCATGCATCAGTCAAATCATGTTTCCAAGTGTAATACATCATTATACTCACATTCATCTCAATGAATCATAAATAAGACATGCATAACCCGATAGCATTCAATAAACTATAACATACCATATAGCATACATTACTTATTATTTGGCTAAGTTAAAGTACCATTTATATCATTTACAAATTAATAACACATAAAAGTAGACTAAAGAAACAAGGGAAAAAGGATTGAAAACACACATTTAAGTTTGATAAAAACAGGAGGGATAGAAGCCTTGAGGGACACGAGTCGTGCTTGAGGAGCACGACTCGTGCTGAGTCCCTCAGGCATGAGCACGGGCCATGCTCTTCAAGCACTACTTGTGCTCATGCTCCCTGCCAGAGCACGTCTCGTGTTCTAGAAAACGACTTGTGCTCTGGCTCTCTCACTGCTCCCTCAGATGGCGTAAAAGAGAAGAAAAAGAGGAAGAAATACTCACCAGATGGACATGACTCACACGCCCAAGCACGACTCGGACAAGCACACAGATAGCAAACAAAGAAAGAAAAAACACGAAAGAGAAGGGACAGAGGCGTGAGGAGCTGCATGAGTCGCGTCTAAGGGACACGTCTCGTGCTTCTCTTCACGTCTTGAAGGAAAAAGTCCCCGGTAACGTGATTTCTCAAAACCCTAATTCCATCCCAACTTAAATCCACTTCAATCTCACCTGGATTCAGCTTTCCCAAGCACGCAAAACCAACGTAAATAATATAAAAACACTTCCTTCAATAATTTCACACTCAAAACACAGATTAGGTTAAATTATAATTTCACAGTATGAGAACCCAGAAAATGACAGTAAACTCAAATCAACTTCAATTCCCACTCATCCATTATCCCAACATGCATTATCAACACAGCAGATTGCCAACAAAAGGAGCAAACACAATAAGAACACTGGAAATGCAAAAATTCCAAACCCTGAAAATCTAAAGCTCTAATCACTTAGTTCCACTACTCCCTGCCTTCTCTTTTCCCTTGGGATCGCGAGGAGGCTCAGCTAAGCACGACACACCAAAGAACACCCAAAACAAATGACATGCATCTCTCCAAAGAACACCCTAAGTTAAATCTAAACCCAAAAATCAAGAAGAAGAAGAAGAACAAGATGAACAAATGCAGAGAACTTACTAAAATAAATGCAAGATGTGATCAATTTCCACCACCAAAAGCTTGAATCAAAGTTAGGGCATTCAAATGAAGAAAAAAAGGAGAAGATGATGTGAAGAAGAAGAGAACGGGAAAAAGATGGAGTTACTGCCTTTCCCCTCCTCTTTCTTCTTTTACTCATCCTTTCTTAACCCTAGACACTTGGCATCTCTCTAGTGGTGGAGATTAATCACTCACATCCAAGTGACATGCATGCATCACACATAATAAAATCCCAACTTATAACACCCTACTAATGTGTGGATAAAGCACACAACCACAACTCAACTACTCAAACCCTACAACCATGTGAGTACTACACCCAAATGCAACCCAACTAATTCACACCCTATTAACATACATGCACCCATATGCTAACAAAACCCTTTAAACATACATTTCTACCCAAAATACCCTTATGACATGCCAAACACATACCATGCATGCACACACAAATAAGCTCATACTACTAAGGGATAAACGGGGTGTGACAAGACATTCCTCCCACCACTAACCGATCGTCCCCACTTGCCAGTAGCAGGGAGATTGGAGAGGATGAGACGCAATTGTTCGGTGACATTTCTGGTCAAATGATGACTCCTTCAGGCACGTGACCACCGATGGGAGACTCATTAAGCTTCGATCTTCATTTCAGCAAAGGCGGTGTCGTCACTGGTGAGACTCCGGTGACCGGAAGCCAATGGACAGAATCTGATATAAAACTAGCCAAAAAGAGGTAAATGAGTCACCAAGTTTAATTTTTCATAAAAATAATTTATTTTATTTTATTTCTCTATTTACATAACATTTTTTATAATAATCTATTGAATTTATTTAGCTTGAGCATATTATTGTGTTGTTGTTAAATATTATTGTTATTTATCAATACAGTTGTATTTACTTACAACTTTAGCATACGCATGTTTATGCATGATGCATGAATCTCGAACTACATCATGTATTGTATCTACTTTGTTTATTTTATTTCTATTATATCATATTAATTATTTAATTATTTAATTTGATTCAATTAATCACTCATTATTTTATCCATAACCCATTATTAACCAATATTATTTTTGTTATGACCGCGACTGCGAGGGACCTATGGCTCATCCATGAGCTAAGCAAAGCTAAGAAGAATAGTTTAGGATTTATTTGCTATTCATTTATTTGAGGCATGTATTATTATTATTTCTCATTCTTTTAATCCCTTTGAGGTCTGAATAATAAAGGTTTTTTAACCACATTAAAAAGAATCACCACATAAAATATTTCTACTAAAATTGAATATTTGTTAATAAAATGGACCAATATCCTGGTTTTCACCATAAAACTCACACTTAAATGAATAAATTTTTCTCAATAATGTAAAGTATTTTTTATACAAAATTTACATGAATTTCCTTAATAAAAGCGGGATCATATATCTCAATTTTCTCAAAGTACACATAATAAATTGTCATTTTGTAATAATTGTATGCAGGAATCAATATTCCCACTTAAAATGATATTCAACAAATGCCCCAATTTATGTATGAACTTATCTTTATATTCCTTTACACATTATAATTTTATTGCTCTTTTTATGTTATATTTTACCACTTTCTCTATAAAATGCTTTATAGCTTTCTAACATGCTTGAGTGCTCCTTTACTGTTTCTAGTATGATAACTCGCGTGAGAAGAGAGATAAAATAATTAATCTCGAAACTCATTTATATAACATTAACCAAAGGTATAAATAAGAGTGAGATCCCAAACTTATCTTTGGTTTTGGCCCCATAAGGTTAGTACTCATTCCCCAATGTTTTATTGGGTGGTGACTCCATGATACCTACCGTGTGGTGCCCAACAGATGCCCTCGTAGGTTGATCGCCAACAATGGAATTGGGGTAAATCCCGATCCATTATGAACCAATCAGCTTTCACAAGCTAAATGAACCTTGATTGGATCTCAGATCTAAAAGGTGAGTACTCGAGAACCATATTGGATGGACGGGGTTCAGTGCGCGTCACAGTATGTGTATGGTTTATGCATGTATAATTAAATCTAAGCCTATAAACATGAAAATTAAGGTTTAAAATGTAGATTAATGTAATTAAAATGGAAGTAATCAACTTGGAACAAAAATCCTAACCTAGGCTGAATGAAGACGTATGGTTTAAATGCTATGTATTTTGATATTAAATGTAATATAATCATGTGTATATGGAATTTAGCAAGAAATTTAGTTAAATAAATGATTAATGGAAGAAAAATAATTATGGGGGCAAAATTGATGTCATGTTTGAATGTACTAATAAGGTATATTAGTGTGTATTTTGCTAATTTAGTGAATATTAGGCTATAAAATAAATGTAGAGGTAAAATAGAGTGTAAATTAATTTATTAGAAATTTTTAGAGTATAATTGAATTTAACTTTGGTTGATATTGTATTATGTATTAAGTGAAAATAATGGAACAGGTTACTTTTAAGTGAGCTAATGGCATAAATGGAAATTGAAATAAATAATAAGTTGTATGGAATTGAAATTAGTGGAAAAGAATTTGAAGAGAATTTGTAATTATTGATGGCCGAATGGTATGTGTGTGACACCTGCTACCCGCAATTGGTACGGATATCAGATGTCACCGCACTACTATCTAATCGATGCTTATGACAAATGCATTCCAAAGTGAGGAATCAATTATGCCATTCCTCAGCATTTTCACGTGAGTGACAGGTGTCCGTCATTACCGATGGCCATCCCTCAAGCGGGATTCAGCCAAAGAAAAATGTGCGAAATGGGGTGTGGCCGTCCCTTAAGGGCATCTGTGATGCGTGCTGAGAAAACCCACTTTTAGGGTATTCGAGAGAGGTTCATAGAACTTGTAATATAACACCCCTTACCCATACGTCGGAGAACTCATCCTCGAAGGGAGTGAGAATGCGTATAGACAAGGGTGTCACTAAATAAAGCAATACAATAAACATATATAAATATTGAAATAACAGAAGAAATTAAAACTTGAGAACTCAAAAATCATTCATTGATATCAAAAGTTCATTACAAAAATATTTTGTACATAACTGATATTACAAAATTCATTCTTCCCGGGAGTACATAGCGGAAGCCTTACAAAAGAATTAATACAATAAGAGAGCCCAAAAGATTACAAAAAGAACCCAAATACAAAACTAAACTATAGCACTTCAATCCTTCTGTGTTGGCTGGACCTGCGGAGACTCTCCCAAAAACTTGAAACCTTTCATATGATAACACTTAGTGGGGAAAACACACAGTAATATGAACAGCCATTCACAATGGTCGTTAAGGCAGATCACATACAACATGGCACATGCTTATAATCATATGTACTAAATTATAGCTTGATCATTATCACTTATATTTAAAAGCTCATAATCAAATCATAAATCATACTGATTTCACATGCTCATAATCACAACAAAAACAAATGCCTGCTGACTCACAATAGCGGATAACGAGTGAACACATTGGGGTACCTGAGGGTACAATCGAAAAGCAACATCTTAAATTTTCTCATTCATAATGTTTTCACATTAGAGGATCTTAAACAAGATCCGAACACATTGAGGATCGCGAGGATCCAAACGGGGACCTAATCAGGGTCCGGAACACATTGGGGCTGCAGCTACTGAACTCTATTAGGCATGCCTAACTATCCACTAATTTGACTCTTGCATGCCATGCATAATTCACCAAATCATAATCATATTGTTCATAAAATCATCCATGCATAAGTCTAATAACATCACAAGTTCGGAAAATAAATATCAAAAGCACAAAAGAAATCCCATTTTGAAAGCAGGAAGTGTCGCGCTCGCGATGGATATCGCGCTCGCGACAAGCCTTGCGCTCGATCTCAAAGGAATAGATCGGCTTCTGTTGCGCTCGCAACATGCATCGCACTCGCGATAGAATGCGCTCGATATCGCTATCATTATTGCGCACTCACGCGCGCTCGCGATAGCCTTGCCCAGCCTCAGCTCAGCATTATGCATTCTGTCACGCTCATGATGGAGGTCGCGCTCGCGACAGCATGCGCACTGTTGCTGCTCGACAGAACAGAGCTCGGCCAACTGTGAGATGCTGGAATCACCGAGATCTATCGCGCTCGTGACAGACATCGCGCTCACGATAGAGTCACGTTTTCCAGTTCTCCAACAATTCTGCAGAATCACCACTCCTCCAAAAATCATACCCATGCACCAAACAACCCAAAACCTCACCATAACTCAAGTCAAGCGTTCAAATCATCATAAACAACACAAAACCAAGCTTTTATATCAAAGATCAAAATTAAATCATTCAATTAACACAATCAAAATCTTTAATTAAACAAACTAGAAATTCTACTTCAAAATTTCAATGAAAAGCACATTTTGGTTCAATACTCCACATCCAAAGCATCTCAACACAAATTACTCAAAACCCATAACATTTAGACAAACTTGACCAACTTAAACCTCATAAATTTCTAGAAAATCAACTCAAAATCAATACAATCAAATAATACACCAAAATCATAAATTCCCAAACCTTGATCTCCTTTGCTCCAAATCAAAGGGCTCCACTTCCACTTGCCTTCTCCTTACCCTTAGGGTCTCTAGAAGGCACTTCTGAGCAAACACAACCCAAAGTACACAAAGCTCAAAACCCTAACCAAAGAACACACACTAACAAAAATCAAAGGAAAAGAGGAAGAAGAAGAAAACCCAACTAAAACTTACCAATTAACTTGAGATTTACCAAAATCCACCAACAAATTGCAGTCAAAAGAGGGGATCAAGAAGGAGCAAGAAGAAGAAGAACTAGCATGAGGAAGAAGAGAATGGGAGAGTAAGGCAGCCAAAGGCTGCTCTCTCATTCTCTCTCCTTGTTATTTATACCCCTCCTTAATTCCCTTGCCACATGTCGACTTGTGATTGGTGGGTTTTGCCAACTCCCACCCAACTCTCCTCTTCCTTCACACACCTAAGTCTAACTCCATTAACTCACTATATACACACACACTAACAAAGCCCAATAATATGCATATAACCCAATTTAAAAAAATAACACATGCCAAAATACACATACACATTCACATGCAACATGGCTCAAACTACTAGGGTGGAAAACGGGGTGTTACATGTAAGGATTACAAAGGCATCTATTTTGTGCTATAAGAGGTATTTTAGAGTCACCACCCAATAAAATATTGAAAAAATTCATCTGGCCTCACTGAGCCTAAGATAGTGCGAATATGTTTATTTTGGGAAATAAGAGATATCTTGGAATTCCCCTCCCAATAGAACATTGGAATGGTTCATCTAACCTCATGAAATATAAGACAATGCATATGAGTCTATTTTCGGCAGCAGCAGATATTTTGGAATTCCCTTCCCAATAGAACATTGGAAAGGTTCATCTAACATCGTGAAGCCTGAGACCAGAGAGAGTTCGAAACTCCACTCTTATTCATACGTTGGTTAAAATTACAATTGAGTTTCGCACTTAAAATTTCATTCCTTTTCTCACACATTTTAATGCAATAATTAAAGCGCAGATCAATCACATAGTGAAAGTTGTAAATAAAATAAATTCAGAATAAAATAGATAAAAGTACGATAATTTACAACAAAACTAGGGGCGAAATACAACTCCCAATATAAAGGAAATGTAAATCATGCATAAAATGGGATATTTATTAGGAATGAAGACATTGGTCCTCGCATGCATATTTGAAAGAGTAACATTAAAATGTCCATCTTATTCGTATGGAAAATTAGGACATTAGTCCTATTTTATTTAAGGAAAACTTTGCTCATTTGTAGAAATTCTTAGCCATTTTTGTATCAACGAATGCGAGAGAAGAATTTTATGATGAATAAGAGTTAAGAAAAATAAATGAGAGAGATAGGGTAGAAGAAATGAATCGGTATATCATCCTCGAATCATCCTAGCTAGTTCTCTTTTTCTGACATCCAACATTTAATAAAGTAAAGAAACTCGTAGAAAACAAATAATACGTTAGCAAAATAATAAAATAAAATAATGATAAAAAAAGACATATTGGAAATAAAAACAAATAATTTGAATAATAAGAAAAGAGGAAATGATTTACCTAAATGAATAGAAACAAAAAAAAAGGGGAATGAAAGAATAACAAAGAATGGAAGGAAAGGGGCCCAGGGACGGCCAGAATGCCCGAGCGACGGTCGTTCCTGGGGTGACCGATGGGAAAAAGGAATTTCCCGCAACGGCCCGTCGCTCGGTTGAGCGACGGCTGTCGGTGAGGTCTTCAGCCCATTGGTCATCTACAGACTTCAAAAAAATGGAAAATCAACCAAAATCCAAGATTTTACATTTTTAATTCATTTTTATGCACTAAAAGATTAATAAAGCAAATAAAGTACCAAAAAATGGGTTAATTAAAATGAATTAATTCATGTTACAGGATAACTAATCATAATGTTTACCCTCAGAATGTTGATTTTCGAAAGGTGAATATCGCGTGGAGTTCCCCTTGAATTCTACAGAGACCGTTTCACCAATAAAAATGGTTAATGACAATTTCTCCTTAAAACTGTTCTTTTCGAATTAAACTTGAATCAAGAGAAGAAAATTGATTTTTCTTTCTCGATTTAACCTTTTTCGATACTTTCAAATTTTAGAAGAATAGATCGAGTAAAGAGAATTGCTTTCACTTTCACGATTTCTTCCTGATTCTTTTTCGAAGAGTTTTAAAAGAAAAATAGAGATAAAAATCTTTTGCTTATCAAAAAGTTGCTAACCTTTTTAAGAAAATTTTCTAACCTCAGAATTGCTAGCCCTTAACCGTGATCTTTAGCCTGCTATTTATAAGCTAACTGAAGATAAGATAGAAAATTCAATTTTTTCTAAAATTCAAATTATCCTTAGAGATAGATATCAAATCTATTTGAATTCAAATTAGATTTTAGAAGATAAAATCAAATATTTTTGAATTCAAATTAGATTTATAAGATGAAATCAAATTTTTTTGAATTCAAATTAGATTTAGAGATAAAATCAAATCTTTTTGAATTCAAATTAGATTTTATAAGATAAAATGAAATTTTTGATATTTATATTAAGGGGAAACATAAAAAAAATGTAAATTATCCACCAAAATGCTGCCAGGAGCTGACCGACGGGCATGCCTCAATCTACCGACTGACGTCGATCAAAGGGGCACGCCTATCCTTTGAACGACGGGCACCCACTCGCATGAGGGACTGGTGTCCCTCGCCTGCGCGAGCAATGAGCACCCACTCGCACAAGAGATGGGCATCCCCCTCCTGCGTTAGCGATGGGTGCCCACTCGCACTAAGCGACAGGCGCCCCTTGCTTACGCGAGCAATGGGCCTCACGCATATGAGTGACAGTCATTGCTCAAACACGTGCGACAGGCACCCTATTGACCGATGGGCATTGGTCAAACCCCAAAAAAATAATTTTTAATTTTCTTGATCTAAAAAAGCTACTTTTAGACATAAAAGGGTTTTTGGTCACCAGTATCCCTAAAATTTGTGAATTTTAAGGGAGAAAAGCCTATAAGTTCACTCCTTTACTTGAGGAATAGGTGTCGGTATCTTCATCGGGTAACTCTGATCTAGACTGCCTCGGGACCCGTTGTCTACGGTTTCTCCCAATTTTTGGGAAACTAGTACACCGGTGTCTAGGAGAGCCAAAATTCAGAAAAGAAGGAAAAAAGTGCATCCCTGAGGCAGTCCTTACCTTTTTTGGGGATTGAAGGTCGTGTTTTATCGCCGTTGAGTTGTTCTGAAGCCTTCTCTTTGAAGAGTTCGATTAATCCTTCCAAGCATATGCTTGTCGTCTCTAGGACTTTAGCATATGATCGTCACCGTTGAGCTGTGAGCGTATTCTACTTACAACCCATTTGATATTTTGCAATTGTTTTGCTGACCACCATCAGGTATGTATGGCATATGCTTGATAACCACCATCGGTTTTGCATGGCATATGATTGCTGCTATTGAGTTGTGAGCATATTCTACTACAAGTTATCTGATATCTTGCTAACCACCATCGGGTTTGCATGACATATGATTGCCATCGTTGAGTTGTGAGCATATTTGACTATAACTCATTTGATACCTTGCTAACCACCATCGAGCTTGCATGGCATATGACTGTCACCGTTGAGCTGTAGTGTATTCTACCATAACTCACTTGATATCTTGCTAACCACTATCAGGCTTGCATGGTATTTGATTGCTGTCATTGAGCTGTAAGCGTATTCTAACACAACTCACTTGATATCTTTCTAACCACCATTAGACTTGCATGACATATGATTCCTAACCACCATCGGATTGGCATGGTATATATGATTCCTAACCACCATCGGATTGGCATGGTATATGATTTCTAAACACCATGGGGTCAGTATGGTATCTGATTGCTAACCACCATTAGGTCGGCATGGTATCTGATTCCTATAATTTCAAAGAACTTTGTTAATTTGTTATATTAACTGGGTCCTTTTAAAACATAAATTTTATGTCTCTTATTTTCTTTTCTTTTAATATTATTATTTATTCTTCATCTTTCATTCTGTTATTTTGATGTGTCAAATATTCTTGAAGCAGAAATTGAAATTTTAACAAGATATAAATATCACTAAGCAAAATGCAACTTTAATAAAATATAAACATCACTAAAGTATAAATTTTGTACATCGATAAAAGTATATATACAAATCTCCCTGAAAATAAACTACATATATGGATAGTTTGATGACTCATTCGGGTCCTCATCACTGTCTGACAAATGGATCGATTGAGTGCTGGATAAGGATGGCCCTACCCCGGAGGTGGATGGCCCAGCTCTGGAAGTGGGAGGCTGATCCCTAGGTGTTGATGGCCCGGCTCTGGTGGCTGGCTGCGAAGGAATGACGACCAGTAGTGGAGACCGTGGTGCTGCCGACGGCGCTGCCTAGGGAGCTTACGAAAACTGGCCCCAAGCATACCCATCTAAGAAGGGCTGACCACAAATCCTAAAGAATCCCAGAATCGCACTAATCACCCTAGCCAACTCCATGAAGACTTGTGTCAGATCTGAGCCTTGGCGTCTGGAGGTGTCTCTGATCCCCGTAAACCTGGTCTCCATCTGCTCTCTTAGCTCCCTGATAGACCCGAATATAGTAGGTATGGAAGTCTCTAACACCTCCACCGGGAACCCAAGAGGAGTAACTAACTCATCCACCATCTGGATAGCCTGATTGATCCTCTGAGCCGATGCCGCCCATGAAGCGCTCAACCCCTGCCTCAGCTCCTCAATCAGCCTCTCGTCATGATCTAGGCACTTGTTAGTGGTTATGCCCTAGGCCAAATATTTGGACCTTGATGTAATCATTACATTTTCATTTATATAATGGTTTTCTTCACATTAATATTATTGGCATGTTACATTATTGTAATGTTTATAAATAACCATGTTATTCATGTCGTCCCTAGTCATTTATCACTAAAGGGCATAAAGATAAATTAAGACCAGTATATATTTGCATTGATAATCATGGGATGATTATATATGATAATATAAATAAAATCTATAGGTACAAGGTACTGGATAGACCTACTATGAGATCACTACATGAGATAGTGTCATAAGTGATCTTATAATAGATATGCTATTAAATCCTTTGACCTGAGGTTATCACGGTTTCCTACATAAGGAACATTATATTTTGATATAATCAAACACTTTTTTTAATTGGATAATTATAAAGTTTATGATCGGGCATAATGAGAATTATGCAGAGGAAAGTGAATAATCAAGATAGAATTTATCCCTCTTATGAGAGAGATATCTATTGTGCCCTTCGATAAGTAGGACTATAAAATGCATAGCCGTGCTCGAATGAATTGATAGTGTGATCGATGTCATTTGAATTTATCGGTCTACTTAGTGATCAAAAAATTATATGTTTGAACAATATAAGTTTGACATTGACCATGGCTTATGTTCAAACAAGATATCGTGTGACAAAATGATAATAACATATTTTGTTGTCAGGTTAAAATCGAACTTACGATATTTATATTATTTGGGTAGTCATAATTGGTCTCGCTATGATTTTTCTGTTCATCGGTTCATGCGTATGGATACCAGTAGAGGGCGTTTGTGATTGGAGCAGTGCCTGTAGTCCGAATTAAGGAGTTAATTTCAACTTTTTTGCATTGACAAAGGTTGGTAAATCTTATCCCTCCTTTTGAATCAATTGAAATACATGGATCCAGTTTGAGTTGCGATTTATATTCGACTGCGCTTAATTTGAATTACTGCAATAAAACCCAACAGTGGTATCAGAGCCACTTGTATATTCAATTGATTCAAATATATTTATGCATGTGATATACATATGATTCTGTTGGGATGAATATTGATCAATTTGTGTGTTGATACATAGAAATTGATTTCAGTTTTAATTATTAAAAACGGACAGATTGTATGTGATATAAACGAAATCAACTTTGTAATGTTTATTCTGGTATATTAAAGGGCTATGATATTAATTGATGTTAATATGATTAATGTATCTCATGATATTTTGTGTTAATGTGATTAACGAACTCAGTTAAGTGTTAATATAATTGATAATTTTTGAGATTAACGATATTAATTTGATTGATATGATTCTGTTAATATGATTAATCTACTAGTATTAATATGATTAATACGAAATTAATTATGATGGTATTCTGTGTCTATTAAATTGTTTAATTTGATTAAACGATTGCTGCTATGATTGGCAGAATCATTTTTCAAAGATACGGAATAGGGTTTTAGGGTAAAAAATCATTAATAAGATGAACAATAATTCAAACCTTTGTCAATGCCACCTCTTCATAGTGCCTTATAAGATTAACAATAATTCAAACCTTATGGTAGAAAGCCATGCTACCTCTACATAATGCCTTATATGTCGTTAATAATTATTATTTGGTAAAATAATTTTAATATATCAGTTTATAAAAAAGGATATATTGTGTATGATATGAGATAACATGATTTATTTTATGTATGTATGATGTCTTTGCATGGTGCATAGCATGGTCAATTAAACCTCATGTGGATGAGATTTATTTTATCTATTTTAAGGGTCTGTAATTTTTAAATACGACCTGCGTGTCGTTAATTTTTGTTGTAATCTTTATTTTATTCAATAGTTATAGTAGAATATTTTTGTATTATTATTGTAATAAAGATAAAGAGCAACAATAGAGATCAATCCAAGTCCATAGCGATGGATGTGCAAGATGGAAGCTGTTGATCAAGTCCATGTAAAACACCTAGGATTGACCTTTGATCTTCATATTGGCTTATGAGGATCAAAATAGATTTTGGCGATGCTATGATACGTTTTATATATTATGCATATTCTCTTAGTATATGATGCGATGAATATTTATATATGTGTATGAGATGCCATGTATGAAATGATGCATGATATATATAAATAATTAGACATCATAAGTTAAAATTAAAATCTCTGATCATAATTTCAAGTCATATGCCACCCATGATTAAAAACACTTGTCAAGACTAAGATCACCAAAATGTAGGTTTTGCTAAAGCGAAGTACATTAGGTTATCCTAGTAAAATAGGATGGGTAATGGTGCTACTCATATGTTTAAAATGGTTAGACTTAATTAGGCTATCAAAACGGTTTTGGGCTTAAGGGCATAAGATGGGATTATAACATGCCAGGACATATGATGTCAAAATCCCATAAATGATGTAAGAGTTGCATGAGATGTAATTGGTAAAAGAGTTATCTACCTAAATAACTTAATTTTAAGCGTCATGCCAAAGCTAACTTAGAATTAGGTAAAATATGGATTTTAGCCCACTAAATTATTATAATTGTTGTAATTTTATTGAGGGTTATTATTTTAGTGGGAGTTTATGAGAAAACCTAAAATGAAATTGGTACTAATATAATTTATCTTGCATGTTTGTAGATTAATGGCATCAAATAACACTTCTACTATGTCACTGAGATCTATTCTTGAGAAGGACAAACTTAAGGAAACTGGCACAAACTTCCTTGACTGGTTCAAGAACTTGAGAATTATTCTGAAGCAAGAAAGGAAACTATATGTGCTGGATGAGCCTATTCCCAATGACCCACCTGCTGATGCTACAAGGATGGTCAAAGAGAAACACAAGAAAAATATTGATGATTATATGGATGTTGGCTGTCTTATGTTAGCTACCATGGCTCCAGAGCTTCAGAAGCATTTGGAAAATATGGAGGCTTATGAGTTGAGTACTCATCTCAAGCAGACCTTCTAATAGCAGGCAAGGCAAGAAAGGTATAAGACTACCAAAGCATTACATTCTTGCAAGATGGCTGAAGGTGCTTCAGTTAGCTCTCATGTTCTGAAAATAAAGGGCTATATTGATCACCTTGAGAGGCTTGGATTTCCCCTCAGTTTAGAACTGACAATGGATTTGATCCTTAATTCATTACCTGATAGTTATGACCATTTTGTCATGAACTACAATATGAATAATATGGAGAAATCTATAGCTGAGCTGCATGCCATGCTCAAAACAGCTGAGCAAAGAATTAATAAGAAGCTTGGCCTTGTTTTGATAGTTAACAAAGGGAAAGGCATGAAAGTTAAGGGTAAGGGCAAGGCTAAGGCAAAAGTTGGTGGTAAGCCTAAGCCTAAGCCCAAGCCCAAGGCTAAAGCTCCAAATGAGGGAGTTTGCTTCCATTGTAATGAACCTGGTCATTGGAAGAGGAACTGTAAGCTCTACTTGGAAAGAATTGAAGAAGAAGAAGAGTGGTGAGACTACATCTTCAGGTATTTATGTTATAAAAATTAATTTATATACTTCTACTTCTTAGGTATTGGATACTAGATGTGGATCTCACATTTGTACAAATGTGCAGGGACTCAAAAGGAGTAGGCAACTGAGAAATAGTGAAGTGGACCTTTGAGTAGGAAATGGAGCAAAAGTTGCTGCTTTAGCTCTAGGCACTTATGAATTAACTTTGCCCAATGGGCTTTCGTTAGCTTTGAACAATTGTTATTATGTTCTTAGTTTGAGTAGGAATATTATTTCAGTTTCACATTTGGATGATGAAGGTTTTTCTTTTCTTATTAAGAATAAGAAATGTTCTATTTATTATGATGACATGCTTTATGGTATTACTATTTCATATTATGGGCTTTATGTCCTAAATCTAGAAACATCTAATAATCATGATATTTACAACATAACTACAGAGAAATCCAAACCAAATGATTTAAATATAACGTATTTATGGCATTGTTACCTTGGTCATATAAATGAGAAATGCATATCTAAACTCCATCAAGATGGACTTCTACAATCATTTGATTTTAAATCATTTGATAATTGCGAATCTTGTTTATTAGGCAAGATGACAAAGGATCCTTTCACTGGACATAGCGAAAGGGCCACTGACTTATTAGGCCTTGTACATTTTGATGTATGTGGCCCATTAAGCATAAATACTAGGGAATGATTTCAGTACTTCATTACATTCACTGATGATTTCAGTAGATATGGCTATGTCTATCTAATGAAACATAAACATGAATCATTTGAAATGTTCAGAACCTTTCAAAATGAAGTACAAAATCAGTTTGGTAAAACTATTAAGGCACTTCGATCTGATTGAGGTGGTGAATATTTGAGCCAAGAGTTTGACATTCATCTAAGAAATTGTTGAATTGTTTCACAATTAACTCCACCAGGAACACCACAATGGAATGGTGTATCTGAAAGGAGGAATCAAACTTTATTAGATATGGTTCGATCTATGATGAGTCAAAAAGATCTTTCTTTATCCTTTTGGGGTTATGCATTAGAAACAGCCGCATTCACTTTGAACTGAGTTCCATCTAAAGCGGTTGAAAAGACACCATATGAGATATGGACTGGGAGAACTCCTAGTTTATCTTTTCTAAAGATTTGGGGCTGTGAGGCTTATGTCAAATGACAAGTTTCGAATAAATTAGCACCAAAATCTGA
Organism: Excoecaria cochinchinensis; assembly: GCA_947683425.1. NCBI lineage: Eukaryota > Viridiplantae > Streptophyta > Magnoliopsida > Malpighiales > Euphorbiaceae > Excoecaria > Excoecaria cochinchinensis. The sequence goes on along the minus strand of CANTUQ010000208.1, from coordinate 9,319,896 downwards.
TAAATTTCTTTTTGTGTGATATCCTAAGGAAACTAAAGGATATTACTTTTATAACCCTTCTGAGAACAAAGTGTTTTTTACTCGAAATGGTGTCTTTTTAGAAAAAGAATTTATTTCTAAAAGAACCAGTAGGAGTAAAGTACAAATTAAAGAAATTCGAGAACCACAAGATAACATAAAACCATTGATGGAAACTCAATAAGTTTCACAAACTACTGTGGAACCTGTACCTATTACACAAGTACCACGTAAATCAGAAAGGATGCGACACGAGCCCGAGAGATATGGATTTCTTATGACGGATAGTCATTAAGTAATGCTCATGGATCAAGATGAGCCTACTACCTATCAAGATGCCGTGTCAGGTCTAGAATCTAAGAAATGGCTAGAAGCCATGAAATTTGAGATGTAATCCATGTATGATAATCAAGTTTGGAATTTGATTGATCCACCTGAAGGAATTAAAACCATTAGATGCAAATGGGTTTTCAAAAAGAAAACTGACATGGATGGCAAAGTAAATACCTTTAAAGCAAGGCTCATTGAAAAAGGGTTCAAACAAACTCATGGTATTGACTATGATAAAAACTTTTCACCAGTTGCAATGCTTAAATCAATAAGGATTCTTATTGCCATTGCTGCATATTATGGCTATGAGATATGGCAAATGGATGTCAAAATAGCATTTCTTAATGGAAACTTACTTGAGGTGTACATAACACAACCTGAGGGTTTTGTCCATCTTGAGAATTCTAGAAAGTTATGTAAGCTGCAAAGATCCATTTATGGATTGAAGCAAGCTTTTTGAAGCTGGAATCTTCGTTTTTATGAAACAGTCAAACAATTTGGGTAAAAATGAGGATGAACCTTGTGTATATAAGAAGATTAGTGGGAGCGCTGCGATGTTTCCTGTATTATATGTCGATGATATATTACTCATTGGAAATGACATCCCTATCATGCAAAAGACAAAAAAGTGGTTAGGAAAATATTTTTCAATGAAAGATTTGGGTTAAGCTGCTTATATCCTTGGAATTAAGATCTATAGGGATAGATCTAAAAGGATAATTGGTCTATGTCAAAGCATTTATATAGATAAGGTGCTAAATAGATTCAGTATGCAAAATTTCAAAAGAGGATTTTTGCCAATGTCTCATGGCATTACTCTTAGCAAGACTCAATGTCCAATGACATCTGATGAGCGACATCGTATACGTATGATTCCTTATGCTTCGGCTATAGGATCAATCATGTATGCCATGTTATGCACTTGACTGGACGTTTCGTATGCTTTGAGCATGACGAGCAGATACCAGACAGATCCTGGTGAAAGTCACTGGACAGTTGTTAAGAATATCCTTAAGTACTTGAGAAGAACTAAGGATGCATTCTTGATATATGGAGGATTGGAAGATGAGCTAGTAGTAAATGGTTATATAGATGCAAGCTTCCAAAAGATGACTTCAGATCGTAGTTAAGATATGTGTTTGTGTTAAATGGATATGCTGTAAGCTGGAAAAGTTCTAAACAAAGCACTGTCACTGATTCTACAACAGAAGCTAAGTATATAGCAGCATCAAATGCAGCTAAAAAAGCAGTATGGATCAAGAAATTCATTGCTGAGTTGGGAGTAGTACCTAGTATCAGCAACCCTATGGATCTTTACTGTGACAATAATGGTGCTATTGCACAGGCTAAAGAGCCTAGATCTCATCAGAGATCAAAACATATATTCAGGCGTTTTCATCTCATTCTAGAAATAATGGAGAGGGAAGATGTCAAGATATGCAAAGTACCTATTGATGACAACATTGCTAATCCACTTACCAATGCTCTCGCACAAGCCAAACATGATGGACATATTAGGTCAATGGGTATTAGATATATGTATGATTGGGCCTAGTGCAAGTGGGAGATTATTAGTGGTTACACCCTAGGCCAAATATTTGGACCTTGATGTAATCTTTACATTTTCATTTATATAATGGTTTTCTTCACATTAATATTATTGGCATGTTACATTATTATAATGTTTATGAATAACCATATTATTCATGTCGTCCCTATTCATTTATCACTAAAGGGCATAAAGATAAATTAAGACCAGTATAGATTTGCATTGATAATCATGGGACAATTATATATGATGATATAAATCAAATCTATAGGTACTTGTTAGAAAACAAGGTATTAGATAGATCCACTGTGAGATCACTATATGGGATAGTGTTATAAGTGATCTTATAATAGATATACTATTGAATCCTTTGACCTGAGGTTATCACGGTTTCCTACATAAGGAACATTATATTTTGACATAATCAAACATTATTTTTAATTGGATAATTATAAAGCTTATGAGTGGACATAATGAGAATTATGCAGAGGAAAGTGAATAATCAAGATGGAATTTGTCCCTCTCTTTTGAGAGAGATATCTACTAGGCCCCTTGATAAGTAGGACTGTAAAATGCATGGCCGTGCTCGAATGAATTGATAGTATGATCAATGCCATTTGAATTTTTCAGTCTACTTAGTGATCGAAAAATTATATGTTTGAACAATATAAGTTTGACATTGACCATGACTTATGCTCAAACAAGATATCATGTGACAAAAGGATAATAACATGTTCTGTTGTCAGGTTAAAATCGGACTTATGATATTTATATTATTTGGGTAGTCATAATGTCTGGCTAGAAACCAATTATGACTTATGGGCCTATTGTGGAATTGGGCCCACTGCCAACTTAATATAAACCTATTAGGTCACACACCAAGACCACAATAAATAGATTGGATTTTAATTAGGGTATTATGAAATTATATAAATATGGATATTTATATTTAAATTTCGTAATGATATATAAATATATTTACATATGATATTTCTTATTTTTGAATAAGAAATAAATAAATATATATATGTGTGTGTGTGTGTGTATATATATATATCTTACTTTTGAATAAGAGATAATATCCCTAATTTATCTCTTTAGGATTTACATATATAAATAGATATATGTTTCAGGAAAAGGTATTCACATTTTTCTAACTACATTTTCCTAAGAGAGGCTATTTTGAGAAACCCTAGCCACCACTGAAAAAAAAAAACTGGCCGCCCCATTTTCTTTGAGAAAGAAAACGAAGAGAAATTTTTTTAAAAAAATCCAGTCGCAAGAGAGGGAGCTAGCACTCTTGCGATTTTTTTGTTCATCGATTCATGCGTGTGGATATCTGTAGAGGGTGCACGTGATTGGAGCAGTGCCTGTAGTCTGATTAAGGAGTTAATTTCGACTTTTCTGCATTGACAAAGGTTGGTAAATCTTATCCCTCCTTTTGAATCAATGGAAATACATCAATCCTGTTTGGGTTTCGATTTATATTCCATTGTGCTTAATTTGAATTACTATGATGAAACCCAACAGCACTAACCCAGGACCTTATCCCTCTCCTCCATCCGTCGCTCCATGCTGGCAAGAGTAATAGTCATCGCTGTAATGACCTCCTGATGTGCCGGCTCAGAAGGTGGACTGGGCCGTAACGGCTCTACATGAGGCTCTGCTGGCGGAGGAGCTATGGATGTAGATGCCCTCCCGTGCCTAGGCCAACTATAGGGGTGGAATCTCCTGGCCTCACGGGCCTCAGAGCACTAGACCTGTGGCAGTGGTGGTGTGAGGCTCTAAGCCTACTGGGATGCTGGAGTGCGCAGTAGCTCATGCATATCAATGCCCAACTCCATATCCAATGGAGTGTGGGGCTGCTCCTCCTCCGGCTGGCACTACTATGGGGGTTGATGCTCCCCCTGAGGCTCTCATGGAGGCTACTCCCCCCTGGGGCTCTCTCGGAATATCCTCATCAAGCTGGAATGGAGGGATGTGGAAATGACGTCTAGTCTTCGCCACTATGAGCAGTCTATACTCATCTGGGCGATCCCATATCTGAGCGACCATCCCCATCGTCTGGGCTATTGCCAAGTCAATAAATATGTCCTCATCCACTGGGGGCCCAAACACTGCTAGAGGAACCTTCAGATGTAGAAGCAGTCTGGTGATAACACCTCCAGCACATATAAAAGGGGCTATCCTCCGTGCCAACCTCACCAGATTAGCCAGTATCTCATGGCTAATGTACCATCGCCCATAGACTCCAGATCTCTGCGCCATTCACTGACCCTGGGTTGCCCGCTCAACCCAAATGCAAACTGGAGAGCATCCTATGAACATATCTCAGCGCTTGCGACGAGAGCATAGTGGTCTTTGCCATATCATGATCGTACGGTGTCCCTGGCATGGTAATAGCCTCCCAGTGCTGCCTTCTAATGGCTCTCTGAGGTATCACTACGTTCCTCTCATGTAGGAGCCCCATGGCCTCGACAAAGACCTGATGGATGATACTAAAGTGGTCCCCTCTAATCCTGAACTGTATGACCCCCTCCTCTATATCTGATCTCTATAAACCTCTATAGTGGAAGGTGGCTAGAAACTCTCTCACGACCTCCGAGTATGTCTGGAAAGATGGTCGGACGAACTAGATCCATCCCGCTGCCCCGAACAATGCATCCACCTAATGCAACATCCCTATACGCTGGAGGAAGGGCCTGGAGATGTAACAACTAGCGTGGAACTGTACGTGCGCTAGGGCCTGAAACCTCTCTCTAAGATTGGGACCCATGCACTCTGGAGCCTTAGGCTCGGGCTGCTCTCGAGGAATGTTACGTCTCAAAGGCATCCTAAAAACAAAGAGAGTCGGTTTTGTGTGATAACCATAAGTAAACTAAGCACAATTTCAAAATTTTTAGGATGTGCCTACTAAAAACATTTCGGCACCTTCCCGACAAGGATGTGCCCAACTAAAAAAAATTTAGCAGGATCCCTGTAAGGATGTGCCCTACTTCCTGCATGAAAAAACTCAACAAAGATAGGCCTCAAGCCCCAACAACAATTTCATAGATATAATTATCGCATGGAATAAATAACCGTTTAACTAGGCAGTCCTATTCTATCCTCAACTAATAATTGTGAAGAGGCATTTTTCTACACTTTATTCTGCTATTTTACTATTGTTACTATTATTATTTATTTATTTATTGGTACTTACTTCCTACTGTCAGTGTATAGTTCAATATTACAGAAAATAAACAAGCAAAATTTGTGCTAAATTTTGAAGCATGCAATCTATCATGCATCCAGAATCAAAAATTTAATAAAAAGAAGTAAAAAGAAGAAATGCAATAAAACTAACTTGGTAGTCAATGAAATGCACTAAAAAAATCAAAAAAGTGTGAAACAACTAGTCTTGGATGTGCACGGTGGTGAGAGGATCATTTTCGCGCAAACGGCATGCAAAACGGGTGTAAAATGAGGGAGAAAATGCATGAAAACCGAAGGGGTACATTGGTTTGCAGGGGAGAAGAAGGAAGAAGAAGAAAAGACTGAGCCGCGTGTAATCGCATGGTTTATATAGATTTTTGTGACTGACAGGTTGCCCATCGAAGGATCAAGTGACTGGTACTCCCTACAAGCCCGTCAGTCATTTCAAATTTCCATTTTTTTTACCCTGAGAATTTTAGAAATACTCCCTGAATATTTTGCCTCCCGATTCTAGTGTACGATAGCTACCTGTTAAATTAATTTTCCTGCGAAACTAAAATGGCATAAATACACATAAAATATTTATGCATGTGAAATGCTTGAACCATGCAGAACAAAATCCACCAGGTGGTCAAAGGTTGACCAACGGGCTGGCCGTGCCTCGCTTTAGGCATGCCCATCGGTAATGGCCTTCTTTAAATACTCCTCTTTTCCCTTTAATTTGTGCACTCCTCATCTTGGATTTCGGTCAGAGCCCCTTCATTTCCAAGTTTTTTCTCTTTTCTCCTTTTTTCCCATTTATATTTAGTTTTTTCCCTGAAATTTTGAAAAATGTCATCATCAACCCTTAATAAGATGTAACGACTTCTGAATGACCCTCGAACCTAGGAAAATATCACTCTTGCCCCATATTCTTGTCTGAAGTTCCTGAGGAGAGTTAGAGTGGACCAGAATCTTCTGTTAGCTGCAGTCCGCTTCTGGGACCCCCGTTTTCATGTTTTTCGATTCACTTATCAAGAATTATGTCGCCTGCCTGAAGAATTTGCCATGATTATTGGAGCGAGGTTTCTCCCTAGCACACTACCTTGCATCTCGAGCTATGGTTTGATTCATGTGAGGGACATTGCATTGGCCTTAAGTATCCCTCCTTCAACCGTGGCTAGACTTGTTCCCCAATGTGTCGTTCTTGCTTTAGGCCCATTGATCGAGGCGCTAGAGGCTTTTTTCTGATGTACCCACATACCAAGCCAGCGTTGTTTTGCTATTTTGCCTCTCGAGATATCTAACGGTGACCTCTAAGGAGTTGACTGGCAATTTCTAGCTATTTAGGATTGTGGATGGCATTTATCGTGGGCTGCCATTTCCCTTGATTCTTGCTGAGATAATTCTGGGCTTGGATTCTGTCTGTGTTTATCCTTCTGCCGCCTTTACTAGGAGCCCCTTATTACTCCAAGTTAGTCATTATTTTAAAAGGTAGTGCATCCCTTGTGGATTTTTACACTAGTTTTTCTTATCAAGAAATGCGTCCGTTCGAATTTTCACATAACCCTGTGCCTTAATTTTGCCTGGATTGGAGCCTACCCATTCCGACGATTTTTTTTTTCAAATCTCTCCTATCTTTTAGGTATGGCTATAAGAGAATCTGAAGCTACTATCGAAGCCCCCTCCTAGAGTGATCGGCAATTATTCACTAAGGCACTTTCTTCCCTGACAACAGTTATATTCATATGCATCTCCCGACGAGGGTGCCGCTAGATTGGGTGAGGCGGCAGACGAGGACATCAGCTTTATATGCCCTTGGCTTCCTCTTTCTGCTGTATCTCTGGATGGTCATTCAGGGTGCATCCCATTATGTTGGCTTCACAAGGCTACGTTTTATATTGCCGTCCATTGTGCTCGCCAGTTTGGAGGGGTTCAAGATGTTGTGAGGCACCCTTTATCTTTTCAAGGTGGCATTTTATCCTTGGCTTTCGCTTCTAGATACTATAGCCTCTGGGCATAGCTGTTGGGGAAGACTGTTATACCACCGAGTGGGGATTGCTCCTCTGCTTCCACTAGTGCATACAAGAGCTATGTGCTTAGTCCTGCAGTTGACAACAGGACTCATCGTCTTAAGCATCTGGCCAGCAAGAGCAGTAGCAGATCATATTAGATTAGATATATTCAATAATGAACGATGTTTCTCTTTTTATAAAAGAAATAGAAAATAGTGAACACATGAGCTGAATTGCCTTTGTTTTATATATTTGCAAGGATTGTGTACATTTCAGCATGATTTCTCTATACATGATCACTATTCAACATAGATTCAAAATACAAAATTACATCTAATCTCATAGTAGATCTCATAAGCATCAAACTCCTATTTCCAATCAGCCCTCTCGGGTTTTTTTGACTGGACATTTTCTCTCAAGCCTCTAATTTTTGATCAGGATCCCTTTTTTTGGTTTTCAACTTAAAGAGGTTCCCACTTTTAGCAAGGCCGCCTTTTTTCAATTTTCGACCCGTGGGGCTTTTATTCTCTTTTTTTGATCTTTTTAGTCTTTAACCATGGAATGTTTTGAGTCTATCAACGTTGACTGGTTCTTTGAACTCGTTTCCATCGCTGTCTGTTAGAATTGTTGTTCCATTGGATAACAACCTCTTAAGGACAAAAAGACCTTCCCATGTTGCCCTAAATTTACCTCGTATGTCTAGAACACCTGGTCTCATTTGCTTAAAGACCAAGTGCCCCTTTTTCAATAAATGCTTTTTAACCTTCTTATTGAATGACCGAGCAAGTCTTTTCTGATATATTTGGTTGTAATAATAAGCCCTCAACCTATTCTTATCTAACATATTCAACTGCTGCAATCAATGCTGCTAGTTTTTGGAACTTGGGCTTCCATAACTACCCTCAAAGACTTGAGCTTTACTTCAACTGGCAACACTACTTCTATCCCATACACCAAAGAATAAGACGTGGCTCCTGTAGAGGTTCTGACAGTGGTTCTATAGCCCCATAGTGCAAAAGGCAACTTTTCTGCCAAATCCTTATAGTTCTGTACCATTTTGGACAGGATCTTCTTGATATTTTTATTAGCAGCTTCTATGTGGGCGATATGGAGAAGACTTATGATGCTCAATGCCATAATTCTGGAGTAGCTTCTTTGTTTTAGCCATAAACTGAACCCCGTTATCAGATACGATGTGGTGTGGGAGACCATATCTGCATATTAGATTCTTTTCAATGAACTTGGCCATGTTCCAAGCATCGACTTTCTTGAAGGACTCAGCTTTTACCCACTTTGTGACGTAGTCGATGGCGACTATGATGAACCTATGTCCATTGGAGGCCATAGGGTGTACTTCTCCTATAATGTCTATTCCCCAAGCTGTAAACGGCTAAGGTGATGTCAAACTGTGCAGTTCTGATATCGGTAAATGCCTCAGATCTGTATACTGTTGACACAATTGACACTGCTTCATGTACTTTGAGCAATTTATATCCATTGTTAGCCAGTAGAACCCTTGCCCCATAATATTCTTTGCCAGCATTAAGCCATTCATATGGGCTCCACAAACCCCGACATGAGTTTACTCCATAACCTTCTCAGCTTCTTTCTCGCTCAAACATCTTAACTGAATGCCATTGACTTGCCGTTTGTATGGCACACCATCTATACAGATAAACTTAGTAGATAGCTTGCGGATCAATCTTTGGTCCTTCTTAGTAGCTTCTTCTTAGAATACCGTCTTTTCTAAGTAGTTCTTAATGTCACTATACCATGGCTTCTTGTCAACAACTTCCATTTCCATGACTGGATTATACTCAAAGCTGGGCTTCTCAGAACTTGAGATCAAGATGGGCTTCATGACTACCCCTTTCGGATTATCCCATATTGACACCAAAGTTGCGAGCGCATTGGCTAACTGATTCTTATCTCTTGGAACGAAGTAAAAGGTGCATACTTCAAATTGACTGCTCAACATTTTCAAGTGTTTCACGTACGGCATCAATCATTCATCCTTTAAAGCCCATTCACCCCGAATCTGGTAGATTACTAATGATGAATCCCCAAAAATCTCTATGTTCTTTGCCTTAAGTCTATCAAGGCGTCTAATCCAAACATGCAGGTTTCGTACTCATTTTTGTTATTAGTAGCCTTGTACCTTAGCTTCTTAGCTAACAGAAGCTTTTCACCGTCTAGGGTTGTGAGAATAATCCCTACTCCTGCCCCCTTGCTATTGACTGCTCAATCAAAATGCAACTACCAACCCTGTATTGCAATGGCTGTAACATTCTCGTCTGGAAAGTTAAATTCAAACAAATCTCCTTCAATGGGGTGTTCTGCCAAGAATTCTTCCACTGTGTGCCCTTTGATTATTTTTCGAGTGATGTATTCAATATCAAACTCTTGTAGGAGTAGCAGCCATCTATCCATTTTTCCCAACAATGATGGAGCTTCCTGCAAGTACCTGAGAGGATTCTGCTTAGCGATGGCTTGTACCTGTAAGAATGGAAGTAGTGCCTTAACTTCTTAGAGGCCCAAATCACCGCCAGATAGATCTTTTCGACTTCAGTATACTTGGCCTCATAAGAAAGAAACTTCTTACTAACGTAATAAACTACAAATTCAACTTCAAATTCATCCTCCTGAGCCATCATGGCACCTATAGAACTATCCTCTATTTCTAGGTATAGGATCAAAGGCTTGACTGGCTGAGGCGGTCTCAAAATCGGAGGGTTCAATAAGTATTCTTTGATAGTGTCGAAAGCTTTCTGGCAATCGTCATTCCATATCACAGGCTAGTCTTTCCTGAGCAGCTTGAAGAACGGTTCAAAATTTGAAGTTAGCTTGGCGATGAACCTGCTGATGTACTGTAATTTCCCTAAGAAACTTTTGACACCTTTTTCCTTCTAAGGCACCAGCATCTCCCTAATTGCTTTAACCTTATCAGGGTTTATCTCAATTCCTCTCTGACTAACTATGTGTCCTAGAAGCTTTCCCGAGGTGACTCCAAAGATGCACTTCTTAGGGTTCAACTGCAAATTGTACTTGTCGATCCTCCGAAAGAATTTCTCTAAGGCCTCGAAGTGACCCTCCCTGGTAGCCAACTTATTCATCATGTCATCGATATATACCTCCACCTTTTTCTAGATCAGGTCATCGAGGATCCTAGTAGCCATCCTCTAATAGGTTGCCCCTGTATTCTTCAAACCAAATGGCATTACCCTATTACCGAATGTGCCCTACTCGGTGATGAAAGCTGTCTTAATCCGGCCAACTATCTTATTGAGGATCTAGTTGTACCCGGGGTATCCATTCACAAAGCTGTACATCATGCAAGCTGCTGCACTGTCCACTAAAACATCGATGTGAGGCAAAGGAAAGTCATCCTTTGGACAAGCTTTGTTCAAATCCCGATAGTCCACGTATACGTGCACTTTACCATTCTTCTTGGCTACCGGAATGACGTTGGCTAACCAAATCGGGTATTGCACTTCAATAAGAAACTTGGCCTCAATCTGTTTATAGACTTCTTCTTCAACCTTTTTCGCCCATTCTGGCCTGAGGCTTCTGAGCTTCTGCTTGACTAGTCTATGATCAGGGTATGTTGGAATAGCGTGTTCAGTGATTTCACAATTGACCCTTGGCTTGTCTTCGTAGGTCCAGGCAAAGACATTTTCATTCTTTTTTAATATTCTCTCGAATTTTATCCTCTCTTCAGGAGTTACATTAGATGCTATAAAGATTTTCTTTGGGTTTTCTAAAGATCCGAGATTAATGGAATGGCATCAGTTGAATCAATATCAAATATGAATGAGTTATGATCATGATTATGCATAGTGAAATCATCAGAAATGTCGCACAAGTAAGCAAAATTATTTATATTATTAATTGAATTGGAAACATCGTAAACATTATCAAATAGTCCTAGAGCAAAAAGAAAATCTAAATTGCTATGGTCTTCTTTCTCTACCAACGCAGATGTTGCAGCTGACAATTGAGTATCATCCTAGAACTTCATAGGCTCTACAGCAACCCCTTATGAAACTTCATCCTGCTTCTCTGCAGCTTCATCTCTCACCTTCTCCTTACCCTTCACTTGGGTGGCCATTAACCACTCAGTGACAATCTCTTCGGGTGCTTCTCGGTCCCAAACAGTCCCCTTGGTCATGATTTTTTCATCCTAAAAACCCTTTACTAGCTTGATCATTCCAATGTCCCAATCAAAGATGTCATTGAAAACCTCAAAACCCGGCATGACTCTTCCGTCTACCCACTGAGTTTTAACTTCTCCCGCATAGGCACACACTGAGGCAGCTGGCATAAAACTTTCTCTAATGTGAGGGATCTCACAAGTTGCCCTCTTACTCATCACGGTGGTGCCCTTGTATCTGAGGCCCCTTCGATCCTTCTGGCATCTCATTGTGATGCATGCTTGCGGCCCCTGAGAGTTCTTACCCAAACTGGCTCCGAGAAAGAAAGGCATCTTCTTCATCATGTTTACCACCCGAGGGCTCCCTGCAACATCATCTTCCTCATTTATCACAGCCACATGAAACCTGTTGAAGGGTTGCTTCACGATCTCCAGTATGGACACCTGATATTCCCTAGTTGCTCTGATTATCACTACCTGCCCCTCATGTGGGATTTTTATCATCTGGTGCAAGGTAGATGGCACTCCTCCCAGCTTGTGGAACCACAGTCTGCCTAACAAAGCTAAAAATTGGCTAGAATAGGAAGGACTACAAACTCTACCTCCGTCTCTATCAGCCCGGTCTTAACCATTGCCTTAAATATCCCCGATGCTTGCCTTCGGGAGTTGTCGTAGGTAGTGATCGTAAGATCTAACTTGATCAACATGTCCTCCGATGCTCCAAAAACTGACATCGCCACCAAAGGGCATACATTAATTGATGAACCATTATCTACCATAATGCAGGCAGTGTGCTTCTCATTGATCTGTGCCCTTATATATAAATGGCAGCTATGGTTACGGCCTTTCGCTGGCAAATCAGCACTTGAATACACCACATTCTCTGCAGCACTTCCCTTCACAATATCCAACAGCTCCATTGGTGAGATGCTGGTTGCCATCATGGACACACATAAGGCCTCTCCAACTTCTGTCTAAGCGAAGGAGATTGTCTCAATAGATCCCATATTGATATCTGAGCCGGTGTCCTTTTCGGCTGCTTCATCACTTGATCTTCCTCCGACTCATTCTCTGTACATACTGCCATGGGATCTTGTCGCTTTTCTACCCCCAGAACTACCCTTCCACTTTAGGTCAATGCTCCTATCTCCTCTTCCTCATCTTCTGAACCCCATAGGTTAGCAGACTCTTCATCATCATCATTATTTTCATTTTCATTTCCACTATTATTAGTGGACCAATAGTCTATTGTTGCCATGGAAATCCCTTTTTCACTTGCCTCCTTAAGGCAGGTGATAACAACATTCTCATCTCCATACAAACCCTCAAAACACACCATTCAGGTAGACTAGACCCGATCATGAAAATAGACGAGGGCACATTATTATATTCAGGCTTCTTTTGGTTACTTCTTTTCTCTGGATTAGTTATCTATTTAGAGTCAATTAGATCCTGAATAGTATGTCTCAATATCCTATAACTATCCATTGTATGCCCTGTGTGCTAATGGTAAGCACAATACTCATCCTCCTTATATCTCGGTCGTACTTGGCTTTTGGCAGGTCTAGGCGCTAAAGGCTGTAACTTTCCCTCCTTCATCAACCTTTTTAGCACCCAAGATAGAGACCTCTCTAGGTTTGAAAGTGACTCAGACTGGCACCTGTAGCTGAGACCTCGGCCGTTTTTCCCATCCGATTACCACTGCTAGAGCTTTTCGGTCTGCTCACTCCCTAGTTATTATTATTGCTCCTCTTGGCATAGGCCTCACTGCTCATCCTCCTTACCAAGTACTCACTCTCAGCCTCAATAGCTATATCCTTTAAGGACTCCCAGTCCTTCAAACCCTTCATCTTCAATCCATCCTTCAGATATAGGCTGGTATTCTTGATAAAAAAGCCTAATCTGGCCCAATGTGTCCGGCTTTCTCTTCATCTCCATCACCCAGTTCCTCCATCGGGTCAGGTATTCATGGAATGACTCACTTGGTTTCTACTACAGCAGCACTAGGTCTTTTAAAGTTACCTCCATCCTCGTACCACAGTCGTACTGCCTGAGGAACTCCTCTATCAATAGATCTCAGTCTTCCTTGGTTCTTCTATCTACTCCATGATACCTATCAAGCTCAAGCAGAAGTACTCTATCTTCTACATCTTTGTCAGTGTTGCACCCTTCATTACAAGCGAGTATTGCTTAATGTGTACGGTGGGATCAGATGTACCATCAAACTTCAGGACATCCAGCATTTTGAAATTATGAGGGATTAGGGCCTCTCCCTCCGGGGTTCATCGCCTTCCCCACAGTCAACATTCAAGACATCACCTCGAACTTCTCTTCCATCTTTTTCCATATAGCCTCTTCCGTCTTAGGTGCCATTCCTCTCACCCCTGCGGGTTCCTCATACTCCTCTTCTATATAATCATCTTCCAGCCTATGGGCTCCCCCTCTTCTCTATCTTGAGGAGTTAGTAGCTCTAAGATCCATTAGTGGTGGACACACTTCCTCAGGAGGATCCTCTCTAGCTTCCTCCCACTCATTTTATCCTCCTAGGGGAGAGACTGGGTTTGGCCCGGCAAGTGGTGCCATTGCTATCATCAAATTGCCCATTATGGCCATCATCCTATTCTCAAATTCCTCCAGCCTCCTACTTACTTCCTTGGCTATCATGGCACGAGTGGCATCTGCTTCTCTAAGTGGGTTAGCCATGTCGCTGTCTATTAAGAACTGGGAGGAGGTAGCTTCACTGCTTTCTAAGAGTGACTCCAAGTATTCTACCCTTTCTGGTAGCTCAAAGAAAGAATTTTTATACAGTCGCCCACCGGGACCTCTAGACTACTTGGATGGATCTATGACGGCTACAAGACATAGCCTATTAGGATGATGCATGAATAACATATAATGCATGGTCATGCCTTTATGCAGTATCCACAACCACATGCAAGCAAGTAGATCCTTCCAACCTTATTACTCCCACACATGAGGTTACGCGGTCTCTTTCCTAGGTGAGCTTAATCCATGGGTTAATGAGGAACCCAATGGACATGTATGGCAACATAACATCTCTTATCTAATATATATACGCATGGGTTTTGATCATTATGTATTCAGGCAGTCAGAATAAACTAGCATGGGCCTATCGGGGCATGAAAGTCTTTGATTAGGTGACCAACCAACTTATTTGGCTTTGTCCAATACAATGCGATCTATACAGCAAGCATGGTATTATAGTTCATACCACCTAGGGGAAGTATCTATTTTCGTTACATGAGCTTTAGTCAGGGTGATTATACTTTCAGTCTACCCAAGCATGATCCCTGCTAACGAGTTTAACTCGTCATGAGCATAGCGACGGATTGGGTCATCATTTGATATACTAGATGGTACTGGACTTGGGCTGGTGATTATTCCTAACACTTTCCTATATTGAGTGAACATAGGGTTGTGCTTTGGAAATAGACTGGGATTAAGAGAGGGACCAAACTAGCGTAGATATAAGGCTCTAATGAAATGCTATGGAGTTTTGAAAAGGGATAAAATTTTAATTTAAAACTCAATTATTTATTTTAACCAAGGTACTTTCGAAGCGAAGTCTCGTAGTCCTCCCCAGCAGAGTCGCCACTGTGATGCGTACCGAACCCCGAAGGCCCCAAAAACCGACTTTTATGGTATTTTAGAGAGGTTCATAGAACTTGTAAGCATTACAAGGGCGTCTATTTTAGGCAACAAGAGGTGTTTTGGAGTCGCCACCTAATAAAATATTATAAAAGTTCATATGGCCTCACTGAGCCTAAGACAGTGCGAATATGTCTATTTTGGCAAAAAGAGATATCTTGGAATTTCCCTTCCAATAGAATATTAGAATGATTCATCTAACCTCATGAAGCCTAAGACAATGTGTATGAGTATGTTTTGGGCAACAGGAAATATTTTGGAATTCCCTTCCTAATAGAACATTGGAAAGCTTCATCTAACCTCATGAAGCCTAAGCCTAGAGAGAGTTCGGGACTCCACTCTTATTCATACATTGGTTAAAATTACAATTGAGTTTCGCAATTAAAATTTCATTCCTTTTCTCACACATTTTAATGCAATAATTAAAGCACTAATTAATCACATAGTGAAAGCTGTAAATAAAATAAATTCAGAACAAAGTAGATAAAAGTACGATAATTTACAACAAAACTAGGGGCGGAATACAACTCCCAATATAAAGGAAATTTAAATCATGCATAAAATGGGATATTTATTAGGGATGAAGACATTGGTCCTCGCATGCATATTTGAAAGAGTAACATTAAAATGTCTATCTTGTTCAGATGGGAAATTAGGACATTAGTCCTGTTTTATTTAAGGAAAACTTTGCTCATTTGTAGAAATTCTTTGTCGTTTTGTATCAACAAATGTGAGAGAAGCATTTTATTATGAATAAGAGTTAAGAAAAATAAATGAGAGAGAAAGGGTAGAAGAAATAAACCGGTTTATCATCCCCGAATCATCCTAGCTAGTTCCCTTTTTCTGACATCCAACATTTAATAAAGTAAAGAAACTCGTAGAAAACAAATAACACATTAGCAAAATAATAAAATAAAATAATGATAAAAAAAGACATATTAGAAATAAAACAAATAATTAGAATAATAAGAAAAGAGGAAATGATTTACCTAAATGAATAGAAACAAAAAAGGGGAATGAAAGAATAACAAAGAAAGGAAGGAAAGGGGCCCAGGAACAGCCAGAACGCCCGAGTGATGGTCGTTCCTAGGGAGACTGACGGGCAGAAGGAATTCCAAGCGACAGCCCGTCGCTCACTTGAGCGACATCTATAAACTTTTAAAAAATGGGGTAATCAACCAAAATCCAAGACTTTACATTTTTAATTTATTTTTATGCAATAAAAGATCAATAAAGCAAATAAAGTGACAAAACCGGGTTAATTCAAATGAATTAATTCATGTTACGGGATAACTGTAGACACCAAGTCCTAAGGTAGCCCAGATCAAAGTTACCCAATGATGATAAGATGCCTTGTCACAGGCAAAGAAGGTTGAAAGTGGTAATTTTCTTGTCAAATTTGCATTTTTGAGTGAAAAAATAAAAAATAATAATAAAAAATATTTTTAAAATTAGATTTGAAAAATGGGGTTTAGAAATTATAGTATTTTTTAGTTCAATTTAAAATTAAAAAGAAATTCTGTGAATGTCGACGCGCAGCGGCGCTGCGCGCGCACATCTGCGCGACCAACGCCCGTCGCACGCGCCGACGGGCATCGGTCGCCCTTGTTCCGCCGCAAAGCGCCCAATTTCGCTGAAAATGCATTTTTTGGCCTTTTTCATGATTTTTTTCCCAAAATTAATTTTTTATCCCATTTTTTGTATTTTTATATATTTTTCCATTTTAAAAATTAATAAATTAATTTTTTAATTTAATTTAATTTAATTTAATTTATCCTTAAGATAAATGTCAACAATTTAATTTTATCTTTTAAATTCTAATTTGAACTCAAAAGGATTTGATTTTATCTTTAAATCTAATTTGAATTTAAAAATATTTCTAAAATCAGGTTTGAATTCAAATGGATTTGATATATATCTTTAAAGGATTTAAATTTTAAAAAGGATTTTGTTTTTAAATTCAAATTTTAAAAAGGATTTTGTTTTTAAATTCACATTTTGAAAATGATTTGTTTTTAAATTTAAATTTTAAAAAGATTTGTTTTTGAATTTTGAATTTCAAAAAGATTTAAATTTTTTTATCTTCATCCTCATTTACCTATAAATAGAAGGCTGAGGGTCGAGGGAAGGAGGTTGGATTTCTTACTTTTTATGCTTTCTTTTTCAACAGAATTCTCTCTACTTTTTTATGAAATTTCTTCTTCAAATAAATTTCTCAAATCAGGTTTCAATAAAATAATCCTTCTTGAGATAAAGAAAATAATTTTTTGTTCTTGAGTTGTTATTTTCTTTCATTCTTTATTTTTAAACAGTTTTCTTTCTTGGAATAAAACTCCGACTTTTTCATTTTCAACTTTAATTTTGCGGATCAAACCAAGGAAATCATTCATATTTTCCCTTCATTGAACACGAATTCTGAGGGTAAATATTCTAGGCCCAATCCTATTTTTCTTTTATTTTCTTATTTTATTTATTCACAATTATTTCATCAAGATATAGATATTTATATCTATTGCTTATTTATTTTATTTCTAATATTTTCTTTTATTTCCATTATTTTATTTCATTATACCACTCACATGTTTTTTTCTTTTTTTTTTTTGTGAGCTTATTTATTTTCACTAAATATGGAGCGTTGAGAAGGGGAGCCCGCTAGGATAATTCGGGGACACCAATTTGGTTCATTTTCTTTACTCTATCTCCTTTTAGTTTATCTTCATTTCCAATTTGTTCTAAATATTATTTTAATCCCACTAATATAAAAATGGTTAAATGTTTTAATTGGGATTTTTGTAAACTGAGGACCAATGTCCAATTTTCAAACAAATAAAATCGACACATCTCAAAATTATTTTGTAATAAATATGCATGCGAGGACCAATGTCCTTACTCCTAATGTATATCCCGTTTTATGCATGCTTTGTGTTTTATTTACAATGGGGGTTGTATTTCGCCCCTAGTTTTGTTGTATTCTATCTTTAGATACCTTATTTTAATTATGCTTTATTTACCGCTTTCCCTGAATAAATGATTTGCGCTTTAATTAAACTACACCGAATTGAATGAGAAAAGGGATGAAACGCTAAATTCAAAGCTCAATTATAAAATTAACCAAGGTATGAATAAATGGGAAGTCCCGAACCTTCTCTGGTCTTTGGGCTCAACGAGGCGAGAGGGCCATCTCAATGTTCAATTGGGATGGGGCCTCCAAGATACCTCTTGTGTCCCATAAAAGGCTCAAAATTGCATAGTGCTAGGCGCCACGAGGCGAGAGGGCCATCCTAATGTTCTATTAGGGTGGATGCCTCCAAGACACCTCTGGTTTGCCCAAGTGTGAGGCTAGAGGACCATCCTATCATTAGGGTGGAAGCCTCCAAGACACCTCCGGCTTGCCTATAATAGACATAGCTGTAACATCCCAAAAGTCACCCTAGTAGTATTGAGTGTGATTAGTGTAATTAAGTGAGTGTAAAATTAGGGTTTACAGATTTTGATTTAATTGAAAATGAGAAATTAGGGACTTAATTGAAAGAAAATAAAGTTTTGTAGTGACCAAAGTGTAATTTTGCATGATTAGTGTAAGTGCAAGTTAATTAGGTTAATTAAGATTAATTAACCTTAATTGAGCCATAGTGGAAACCAAGTATTGTCTTGAGGAAGTGCCACCTAACTTTGGGTTGGTTTGTGGAGTGACACCTCATATTGCCATGCATATTCAAGTGTGGGAAGTGGCAAAAGCTATCACTTTGTTCTTCCTTTGAGTCCGACCACTTCGTTCTTCATTCTACAATTATTTGTGTCTTCTCTTTGCTCTATGTGCATCTTCTTCACTTGCATGTTGAGACTAGAACAGCATTAAGCCAAAAAGGTATGAATAAATCTAGTGTTTGTTATCTTTTGCTCCTCCTTCTTTTTCTGATTTTGATTTCAAATTATAAGTATAGCTCTAATAGAATTGTACATATGTGTTGTATATGTATGTGCGTTAAAGAGGCAAGTAGACCAGCCAAGGGTAAAGAAAAGGTTGTAATAAAAGAGAAAGGAAGGAGTCCTCCAAGAGGTTTGGGATATATATGTGTTATATGTTGACTTTACTTGAATATGTATGTTGATTAGTTTGCCTTTGATGTGTAAATGATGCAGGAATGTGAGATTTGAGATATTAAGCATGACTATGTGCTAGGTAATAAAATGTAATTAAAGTGTTATAAATGCTGTGTGGCGAGAATGAAAAACTAGCATGTGCAAAACAAAGAGCAAGATGAACCTTAGTTTAGGGAAAATCCTGTTTATGTCCTACCAGACCTCTGTGTATTGTTTTGATTATAACTGGAGTTTTACAACTTCAATTTGAGTTTTTATTGCTCCATTTGAACCAAAACTTCCGTATTTTTAAAAGTCTAAGAGAGACCATAAATTAATTCTGTCTTTAAGAGGCCTAAAAATGGCAATAAACGGGAGTGTTTCTGTCTGGCTGTTGATTTGAACAGTCTGTAGTGTTTAATGCATATCTCTTAATTTATTTGTCCAAATGACCTGAAACTTGTTCCATTAGAAACTAGCCATCCTAGGAAAATTTTTAAGAAGGACACTTTGTCTAAAACTTAGGTCTAGAGGGTCGTTTAGGCGATGGAACTTTGGAATGAAAACCAGTCTCGTAAGTCACCTGAGGGGAGCTACTGTCGCGAGCACGACACAGTTCGCGACCTCACGACAAAACAACTCACATGAAGCCTTTTCTTCTTAATTTTGAGCCCATGGTTAGCATGGATCAATCCCCTATCTTTTCGCTCAACTTATTATGCATGATTAGGGTTATTAAATGATTATAAAAGTAGTTATCATTGGGAAAAACTTATGATTATGATTAAGATTGGTAATTTAACTAATAAAGTAACAATATATATAATTATGTGAAGTATAGCAAATGGAATGACAAATATGTGTGTGAGCTATGGGTATCTCAAGTATGATGAACCATGTATGCGAATGCGTATAAACACGTATATGTTAATATGTATAAGTAGTATGCAATAATATATATATATATATATATATATATATATATATATAAAGTGTTGTATGTGAATGAGTTTAGGATGACATGTATGCATAAGTAGTAAGAAATGAAGAGAGTGCATGAATGTTCTAGTTGATATATGCTATAAGTTACATGTGTGTATAGTAAACGCTAAAGTAAATGTATATGAGAATGTGTATATGCTTTGTTATAAATAATAGTTATAAGACTAAGATGTTCATATAAGTGGATAGACAGGCATGCCTATAAAGGGATAGATGATTTGCAGCTGCTAGATGCTTGGCACCGACGGGTGTCTATATGTTTGGCATCGATGGATGTCTAGATGTTGATACTTACTAGTATCTAGATGAATTGAGACTCCGGTCTCTAGATGATTTGAGACTTTTGTCTCTAGATGTTTTGGTACCGTTACTTGGTATCTATATGTACCCGTATCCACTTATATTATGAAAGCAGGCTATAAAGTACTTGTTATATGTATCAAAGATGTTCTTATTTGTTAAAGAGCTATAGAGATTGCTAAAAGAAGTACATGATTATTATATTAGAGACACTTTTATTAGCCTACAAGTGCACATGTAAAGCTATAATTGTAAATGAATACGCAAGAAGTACGCTAGTATGCTTACATGTATATGATTGTTATATATGAAAGTATGTGAGATGCAATAATATGAGATGGTATGTGATACATACATGAAAATATGATAGGTTACATGAGATGCAGGAATAGGGTAAGTTACATGCAATATGTTTATGAAAGTGTCATGTATAGGTTATCCCATCTTTATGCATATGAATGCATAGGATATGCAATATTATTGTTTTGCATGTTGTTGTCGTAAAGGTTAAGGTTTAGAAATGCATATGCATGGGTTATAAGCGGCATATGAGTGACAAAATGTTTCAAGCGTGTTGATTGTATGCTTAGTAAGAAAAGTATGATAAATGTTAATTGCTCTTATATGTTTATATTTGGTTAGCATATCGATTATTGGTATGCTTTAATGTATATGCTTGTGACTTCGTTAGAAGTCTATTATTTGTGATATCCCCACTAAGCATTATCGCTTAGCACGAGTGCTTGTCTCCCGTGTAGGTCTTTAGCGTGGAGATCATGTTTGGAGGCGTATCCGCAGGCCCTTATAAGAGCTGGGAGTTGTCAGTAGGTTATGGTATTGTAATGATGATATGTTGTTGTAATTCCGGTTTGTATAAGTAAAACATGTATAGTTATGTCCATTTAATTTTGTATTGTAATATGTAATTTGTAACCTAAACAGTAACCAGTAGTGAACAAGTGCTAGTGTATGGAATAGTGATCATATAGTGGTAGTGAATAGAGATAATTATCGGTCATAATGATAATAATATCGACTAAAGGATAATGAGTAGATTAATGTAGTTAATTGAATTTAACTATAGCATGTTTGTCGCGTAGCGCTCCCTTGTCTTTTCAAGGGGCATTGGGGCGTTACGATAGTAGCGCTGTCTTAGGCTCACTGAGGCTAGACGACCTTTCCCAATGTTCTATTGGGTAGCAACTCCAAAAAACCTCCTTGTTGTCCAAAATGGACGCACTTGTAATTTATTACAAATTCTCATGAACCTCATCTCGAAGGCCTTAAAAGCGGGCGGTTCAGGGCGCCCCGGGGTTCGGGACGCGTCATAATAACTAATCCAGAATGTTTACCCTCAGAATGTTGATTTTTGAAAGGTGAATATCGCGTGGAGTTCCCTTGAATTCTACAGAGACTGGTCGACCAATAAAAATGGTTAACGACAATTTCTCCTTAAAACTATTCTTTTCAAATTAAGTTCGAATCAAGAGAAGAAAATTGATTTTTCTTTCTCGATTTAACCTTTTTCAATACTTTCCAATTTTAGAAGAATAAATCGAGTGAAGAGAATTGTTTTCACTTTCTCGATTTCATCCTGATTCTTTTTTGATGAGTTTTAAAAGAAAAATGGAGATAAAAATCTTTTGCTTATCAAAAAGTTGCTAACCTTTTTAAGAAAATTTTCTAACCTCAGAATTGCTAACCCTTAACCTTCCTCAGCCCACTATTTATAAGCTTACTAAAGATAAGATAGAAAATTCAAATATTTTTAAAATTCAAATTATCCTTGGAGATAGATATTAAATCTATTTGAATTCAAATTAGATTTAGAAGATAAAATCAAATATTTTTGAATTCAAATTAGATTTTATAAGATAAAATCAAATCTTTTTGAATTCAAATTAAATTTGGAGATAAAATAAAATTTGTTTGAATTCAAATTAGATTTTATAAGATAAAATCAAATCTTTGATATTTATTTTAAGGATAAACATAAAAAAATGCAAATTATCCACCAAAATGCCACCAGGAGCTGACCGACGAGCATGCCTCTATCTATTGATGGGCATCAGTCAAAACGGCACGCCTGTCCTTTGAGCGGCGGGTGCGAGGGACAGACATCCCTCACCTGCACGAGCGAAAGGTTCCCCTCGCTTGCCCGGGCGATGGGCCCCTTTAGACACTGGGTCCTAAAGCAGCCCAGATTAGAGTTACCCAATGAAGATATCAATGCCTATTTCCGGGCAAACGGATGAAAGTTACGAGCTTTCGCTCTTTTGATTTACAAGGATTGAAGATTTTTATTGATAATAGGAGATTTTCGTGTGTTAGGAGGAGTTCGTCAATCGAAAATCTTGATTTTGGTTCACCGACGGGTCAGGAGATATGCCCGTCGCTCATTCCAAAGGATGGCCTCCCTCACACGAGCAGTGCCTGTTGCTCACTCGGGATGGGTCCATCTCTCCCGGGAGCGACGCCCGTCACTCACGTGAGGGGCCTGTCTCTAGCGGTGAGCACCGGTTGTCGCTCGCGGGCGAGAGATCGTCCCTCGCACTAAGCGACGCTTGTCGCGCATGCAAGAGGCACCTGTCCCTCGTGAGCAATGACTGGGCCCTCACCCCCATCTGTCGTGAGGTTACACGCCGCTCAAAAGGGCAGGTGTAGCCCGTGAGCGACGCCCGTTGGTCGGTGATCTGCAACAAGATTTAACGGGATTTTCCAAAATTTTCTTGGATTCCTAAATATATTTCCAAGATTTTTCAATATCTTCCAAATCTTTTCGAATTTTGGATTTGATTTTGGAAATATTCTACAAATCAGTCGGTTTTGATTCTGATTTTATAAATCTTTTTTTCAAATTCAAATTTAAAATTTAAATTTATTTTAATTTTTTCCTTAACCTATAAATAGGGGGCTAGGGATCATTATTCAAGGTTAGCAATTTTCATTAGAAATAGAAAGTTTGCCCACGAAAATCCCGAAAAAGCTTCTTTGTTTTGGTTTTTATCAAAAGTTTCATCAAATCTTTTTCAAATTAAGGCAACTTCGAGAAAGCGAAATCAATTCATTTTTTTATTCGGTCCATCCTTTTTAGCATTCATAATTGCTACAAAACATCGAGAAGGAAAAATACAATTTTCTTTTCTTGATCCGATCTTAAAAGTATGATTTTTGTGATAAAAATCTCCCGAAATTGCACACTACTAATCAATTTTTGTAGAATCTAAGGAGCAGAAATAACGCGACCTTCGCCTTCAAAGGTAATATTCTGAGGGTAAATATTCTGGATCAACCTCTCTCAAACTTCATCCTTTTCATATTAACTTATTTGGGACTGGTTTGCTTCAAAGGGTGATTTTAAACTTGGAATTCAATTTTATTCAACAAAATAAAAAGGTTTTTTTTGTTAAATTTCTTTATTTTTCCGGATCAGGGACGACCAATGGGCAGAGACTGCACCGACGGTCGTCGCTCAGCCCAGCGACGGGCTATTCAGGAGTTTCGACTCCACCAGTCGGTCGGCCCATGGACGGCCGTCGCTCGCCCGATGTAGGCCGTCCCTGAGCCTTCCTTCTTCTTCCTTTACTTTCTTTTCTCTTTTTTTTATTCTTATTTCTCCCTTATTTTTCCATGATAAATTTTTATAGATTTTTTGCCTTTATTCATTTTTTATATTTATTTTATTGTCGATTATTGCGCTAACATGATTTTTGTTTTTGTGAGTTTAATTTTTTTTTCAGATTTGTGGTGTTCAAA
This sequence comes from Excoecaria cochinchinensis, assembly GCA_947683425.1. Classification (NCBI taxonomy): domain Eukaryota; kingdom Viridiplantae; phylum Streptophyta; class Magnoliopsida; order Malpighiales; family Euphorbiaceae; genus Excoecaria; species Excoecaria cochinchinensis. Next base: position 9,295,850 of record CANTUQ010000208.1, on the reverse strand, counting down.
ATGGAGGACACCGTGATAGTTTGAGGACATCATTCGGGTTTATTTCTTTATCTTGTTTCTTTTCATTTCAATTTCCATGTATCATTTATTGCAAATATTGTCTTTACTCCGCTAATATGAAAATGGTTAAATGTTTATATAAATTAATTTGGGATTTTTCCTAATAAAAATGGGACCAATATCCTAGTTTTCTTATCCAAATAAACCATCACCTTTAACATGTTTTTTTCTTTAAATATATATGCGAGGACCAATGTCCTCATCCTTAATAAACACCCCATTTTATGTATGATTTACATTTTTGTTTACAATGGGGGTTGTGTTCCGCCCCTAGTTTTGTTGTATTTATTTTTTATTTACCTTATGTTTATCTTGCTTTCATTTATCGCCTTTATTATGTGAATGATCTATGCTTTAATTAATGCATTAAAATTGTACGAGAAATAGAATGAAATCTTAAATTCAAAACTCAGTCATAATTTAATCAAGGTATGAATAAATGGGAAGTCTCGAACCATCTCTGGTCTTGGGCTCAACGAGGTTAGAGGACCATCTCAATGTCTTATTGGGGTGGGGTCTCCAAAATATCTCTTGTTGCTCAAAATAAGCCCAATTTGCATTGTCTTAGGCTCCATGAGGTTAGAGTACCATCCCAATGTCCTATTGGGGTGGGGACTCCAAAATATCTCTGGTTTGCCCAAAATGGATGTATATGCACCGTCTTAGGCTCCACGAGATTATCATCTCAATGTCCAATTGGGATGGGGACTCCAAAATATCTCTGGTTTGCCCAAAATAAACACAGCTACGCCGTCTTACGCTCAGTAAGGCTAGACGACCTTTTCCAATATTTTATTGGGTGGCAACTTCAATAAACCTCCTTGTTGCCCAAAATAAACGCCCTTGTAATCTCTTACAAGTCTTATGAACCTCTCTCGAAAACCCTAAAAGCAGGTCTTCGGGGCCCTCCGGGGTTCGGTGCACATCATAGCCCCGCCTGCATGAGTGACGGTCATCGCTCGAACACGAGCGATGGGCACCCTATCGACTGACAGGCATCGGTCAAACCCCAAAAAAATAATTTTCAATTTTCTTGAGCTAAAAAGGCTTTTTTTGACAAAAAAGGGTTTTTGGTCACTAATATCCCTAAAATTTGTGAATTTTAAGGGAGAAAAGACTACAACTTCACTCATTTACCTGTGGAACAGGTGCCGGTATCTTCATCGAGTAACTCTGATTTAGGCTGCCTCGGGACTCTGTGTCTATAGCATCCTTCTGAGTGACGGGCGCACACTTTGGCCGACTACCGTCCCTCAGGCGCAGAGCTCCAGGGACGGGCCGAAGTGAAGTGGCCGCCATCCCTGAGGTGTGGCTCACTAGGGACGGGCATGTGAGAATGACTGATAGCCGTTAGTCATGAGGCACGGCTGTCGCTCATCTCTGTTTGGTATTTAATTGTATTTTCTATTCTGTGCATTATTAAATGCTATGGATCATTTTGAATGGTTTATATATTGTTATTAAGGCTTAATTACTGGATCTTTAAGCATGAAAAATAATTCTATACTGATACTGTTGGCTTTAAATAAATGAATAGATAGCCTGCATGAGATGGGTCGTGGATAGATAGGCATGTCTATAGGGTTATTTGCTACAGCCTATGTGTTTGGATCCCGTTTAGGTCCCTATGCGTCTCGGGTCCTGATGGATCCTTATGTGTCTTTGGAGATTAGTTAGATGCCTATGCGTATGAATTTGAATAAGAACTGTACCTTTGGGTACCTATGCGTTATTACCCGTTATCCACCTCTTAGTAATGCAGGTGACTTTGACTTATGAATGCAATAAGAAATATAAGGACATATATGTGTTGAATTTCTGTAGTTATGAATAGTACATTTAATTTGATATTGATGCAAAATGTTATTTGTGTGCTATTCCTACTACTCTTATTGTTATGTTTATATAACATACACTTATGTTTGCATCGATAACCATTGTGAATGGTTGTCCATGTCACATTTTTTCCCATTAAGCCATTGCGCTTAGCATGGTTATTTATCTGTGCAGGTGCAGAAAATCTGTGACCTCTGAAGGACAGCCCACATTTCTCCAATGCCAGCACAGTAGGACCAGCTTTTGTGTAGGTCCCTTTTGATTGGAATTGTAATATGTTAGGTTGTATTAAGTTTTTGTATGGATGTATTTGAATTATATAAGTATGTAAATCTGTAGCAAATGTACAGTAAAGTGTATTCACTCTGGTAACTGTTATGTGTGCAATTAGTTAATAGTAATGTATGTGTAAATCTGTTAAAGAACTTTTGAAATTCCTAATCTAGGGGTTGTGTATGCATGTAAGTCAATGTTTGAGTTTCTTTGTTAGCATACTTATGAGTGTGACAGCCCTCAGCTGTCGTAGTAACTCATCTTGAGATTGTGGTATTCATTACGTATGAATTAGGGGTGATACAGTAGTAATGCCTCTGCTACTTCTGTTGGTAGTATGTGTTATTTTGACATGTGATCATTGTGGTAAGCCCCATACTGGAGAGTGTAGATTTCTAATTGGAGCTTGCTTTAGGTGTTGGTCTAATAATTATCGGGTGAAAGACTACACGGTAGCTCAGACTTCTACAGCTACTTCTCACGCACCAGGCAATGGACCAGTTGCACAGAGGGGTTGAGGTAGGTGAGCAGCCCCTAATACAGCTACATCCAGACATTTTACACAACCTTCACAGGGAGCAGCAACAGGCCGTACCTATGCAGTGAGAGCCATGGAAAAAGAAGATGCCTCTGATGTGATCGTAAGTAAATTTACTCTCCTATCTAATTGTGTTTATGCACTTGTTGACCCATGCTCCACACACTTATATGTGAACGCTGATATAGCACGGGGAAAGGGTTTGAATGATTCACAGTTAGGCCAGGATATTTTAGTGAGTAATCCTTTGGGGCATAGTGTAGTGGTTAATAGAGTATATAGAGATTGTCCTATCAGGGTACAAGACTACACCTTCCTTACAAATTTAATTGAACTTCCATTCTATGAGTTCGATGTCATCTTGGTCATGGACTGGTTATCCAGTCATCAAGCTATAGTTGATTGTAAATGCAAGCGGGTGACTCTTAAAACTATAGATGACCAATAGATTATAGTAGTAGGTGAAAGAACATATTTCCTCTCAGATGTTATTTATGCTACAGCTAGAAAGCGGTTGATTAGGAAATGATGTAATGCTTACTTGGCTTATACAATGGAGGTTAAAAAGGAAAGGTTAAAGGTAGCAAATGTTCTTACAGTGTATGAGTTTCCAAATGTTTTCCCTAATGAATTACCAGGCTTGCCACTTGACAAAGAGGTTGAATTTACTATTAATGTGGCTTCGGCACTGCACCCACCTCCATATCTCCTTATAGAATGGTACTTATAGAACTTAAAGAATTAAAGATTCAGCTGCAGGAGTTACTTGATAAAGGCTTCATTAGGCATAGTGTGTCACTCAAGTTATGCATTGATTACAAGCAATTAAATAAAGTAACTATTAAGAACAAGTATCCCCGTCCGAGAATTAAAGACTTATTCGATCAATTAAAAGGTGCAGGTGTCTTTTCAAAAATTGATTTGAGATCGGGCTATCATCAACTTAAGGTAAAAGAAGTAGATGTGTCTAAAACTGCTTTTCGCACCAGATGTGGCCATTATGAATTTCTGGTGATGCCATTTGGTCTTACAAATGCACCAGCAGCTTTTATGGACTTGATGAATCAGATCTTCCACCCATACTTTGATTAGTTCATGGTAGTCTTCATTGATGATATTCTGGTGTATTGAAAGATGCTAGAAGAGCATGATAAGCATTTAAGGATTATTCTATAGACTTTGAGGGAAAAATAGTTGTATAATAAATTCAGCAAGTGAGAGTTTTAGCTGAATGAAGTGTCATTCCTGGGTCATGTAGTGTCAGCAGAGGGTATTAAAATGGATCCAAAGAAGATAGAAGCTATCCTAAAATGGAGAACAACCAAGAATGTTACAGAAGTCAGAAGATTTCTCGGATTAGCAGGGTAGTACTGAAGGTTTGTAAAGGGATTTTCCACCTTTGCCGCACCACTGACCCGACTACTACAGAAGCAAGTTAAGTTTGAATGGACGGATAAATGTTAGGAAAGCTTTTAGAAGCTTAAAAACTTGCTGACAGAAGCTCCAATGTTTACACAACCCGAATCGGGTAAAGAATTTGTGATTTACAGCGATGCCTCTATAAATGATTTTGGATGTGTATTGATGCAGGAAGCTAAGGTGATTGCATATGCCTCCTGGCATCTCAAGACACATGAAAAGAACTATCCTATGGAAGATCTTGAGCTTGCTGCCATTATATTTGCATTAAAAATTTCCAGACACTACTTGTATGGTGAAAAGTGTTACATTTATACAGACCACAAAAGTTTGAAATACTTACTCACACAGAAGGAGCTTAACTTAAGATAGAGATAGTGGCTTGAGCTTTTAAAAGAATTACGATTGTCTTATTGACTATCACCCAGAAAAAGCTAATATAATAGCCGATGCTCTTAGTAGGAATTTCATAGCAGGTAATCTAAATTATCGTAAATAAATCTGCAACCTGTATAATACGCAAATTGTCACATCCCAAAATGGCCCTAGTCGGGATTGTGCATGCTAAGTCGAGATCGGAAGGGTATTTCAGTAATTTGTGCATGAGAATTTGGATAATAAGGACTTAATGGCAATTAATTAGTTAAGTGTGTTAAGAAGAGAAGTGCTAGTGTGTGCTTGTGGTGTATGGAAGTAGGATATGAGTGGTTTTGGAAATGATTGGGTGTGACTCAAGTATGGTGCTTTGATTTGGAAAGTTTGAGTGGATTTTATGGTCCAATTGAGTGCTGCCAAGTGGACTGTTAGGTGGGCATTGAAAGAAGAAAAAGAAGAAGTAAGAGGAAGAGAGAAGAGGGAACACAGATTTTTGGTTTGGCTTTCCCGTCCCCTCCTCTCACGCCCTCCCTTCTTCTTCTCTTCTCCTTTCTTTGCTTCTCCTTTCTTTCTCATTTGGCTTGAGTTGTGTTTGGCTTGAAGTGAGGCTGCTTTGAAGAGGTAAGTTGGTTTAAGGTGTTCTACGTGTTGTGTTTCTTCTTCTTCTTCTTCATCTACTGGTTTTATCTTCAATTAGGGTTTGAACTAAGGAATTGTGGGTTTTGTTGTGCAAGCTTTGGATTGCATGAAGAAGCAAAGTAAAGGCAAGGAAAGGATTGAGGACTGATCTTGAAGCTGATTTTGGATCGTCATTTCCAGGTTTGGGAGTGTTTTGATTGCATGCAATGTTTGAAGAGCTTCTATGTTCCTGTCTCTGCCCTAATTCCCACTAGGCTTGTAAATGTGTTTGCATTATCTAATTTTTGGAATTTGTTATGTTTTGAAATATGTATATGCATGATTATGTGAGTAAATGTGTTAGTAATGCATGAATAGGATTAAATTGGAAGTACTGTGTTTGGGTTTTGAACTTACTGTTATTTTGTTAGGGTTTATGTTCTTGAAGGAATTAAATGTGTCTATGCATGATTTTGGTTGATTTGATTGTTGAATTAAGTTGCAATTATCTTGTTTATGCTGTTTGGGACATCGATTGAAAGGTAAGATGAGTTTTGTTGGTGTTTTGAATTAGATTGAAAATGGTTTTTATCGAGTTCTTCGAAATTCTGGAAAACGATGGAATTCTGCATGTTTGCGATAGCGGGAAAGAAGAAGGAGGCGACTCACGCGACGTGAGTTATGCTCACGCGACGTGAGCCATGCTCACGCTTGGTGAGCAATGCTCACGCTACGTGAGCCATGCTCACGTGACGTGAGCCATGCTCACGAGGCGTGAGCTATGCTCACGCGACGTGAGCAACCTTCACGTGACGTGAAGGTTGCTCAGGTCTCCCGACTCTTCTGTTTTGCTTCTGTTTTTCTTTCCCCAAGCGACCAGTTTTTATAAAATGATTTCCAAACGCTTTTTAATGGTATTTTCCTTTACTGTGTGCTATATTACCTTGCTGATATGATTGATTATCCCAATTTATTTGGTATTAATAATATGTTATCTATGATAAGTTATATGTGGTATTTTGGAATAAGTTTTGGATTACAGTGATCCTGTTAAATGACTGTGGGATTTTAACTGTATGGTTTGGATTGAGATATGCCTATTGTTGTGATCTTTATTGCATGTCATATTTCGAATGCGAAGGATTTATGAAGGTTAACTTTCTGACTGTTTAGTTCCAAACATGTTCTGTCTTAATGAAAATTATGTTAAGCATATCTTTAGTCTATTTCTTCTTTAGGAATAATTTGCCATGCTTAAGATTATGTTGTAACTTTCCCCGATTAAGATGATGCGTCTTTGGTCATTGGCATAATATGATTCCACATGTGTTCCTGACATGCTTTAGTATTATGAGTATTGCTAAAATATGATTGATGGAATTTTCGCATGCTCCAGAATATGACTTGTATGAGGTATGATTGATATTATGCTATGCTATATTTATTTGAATAATATGGTTAATGTCTGAATGCATTGTTATGCTTTAGCCTTGGAACTCATTGTGTTATGTTAAATGTAATTTGGATTATGCATGATTTATACTTAGTTATCTTCACCTAATGCATGATTAGGATTTTGTGTTGATAATCATTGGCAAGATAATGTTTCTATACCTGATTCTTGTCATGCTTTAGAACATTGTTTAATGTTAAAAGGTGTTGACTGTATTATGTTTTGCAATGAGAATTGTATGACCAACTTTATGAGCATATTTATATGTCTATCATTCTCTAGTTTATGCATGATGTATATATATTTATGCGTTATGCGATTCTAAGCGTGAATTGTTTTATGCATGACCTGCGAGAGTCAGTCTAGTGGATAGTTAGGCATGCCTAATAGAGTCTGTTAGCTGCAGCCCATAGTTCTGTTTGGACCCCGATCAGGTCCCCGTTTGGTTCCTCGCGAACCCTTTTCTGTATTGGATCTTGTTTAAGGTCCCTTTTGAAAATATCTGTGATAGTTAAAGTATAATGGTTTAATCGATTCGTACCCGTAATGTACTGTCTGTAATCGGCTCGTACTCGGAAAGTACTGTCTGTACACTCGTTATCCACTACCTAGAGTCAGCAGGTGTTCTTTGAATGTTTATTTGAACTGCTCTGATCTGATTTGGCTATAAATGGATTATCTGAATGAGTATATCGATGTAATGTATATCGAATTATTTCTGAATGAATATGATTAGGAAATACTGATTGTATGGCTTTATTATATGAGCATGTTTATATGGATTATGTTTTAGCCTTTGCATATTGTACTTGTTACTTTGAAATAACTATCAGAATGTGATATCCGTTTGAGTATGATAAGGATTTCAGGAATCAGTTTATATGTATATGGATGTGTCTATGGGCTTTAGAATGTATGTCTGTTTTATGTAAGCATGTTTTTATATCTAACATGATTACCCATACTTACCATGTGATTTGTTATAAGTTTCTAATGCTTTGAAATGATTCGATTGATGTATTTAAGTATATGACTTAAGCATAGTTTTGTTATATCTATTAGCATGTGAACCGAAGCAAGTTTGATGGTAAGTATGTGATGATTACTGTACTTTCTGCATGTTGATGATATGAATGTAATGTTATGTGATTATGCTTTCAGTCTCCGATATTAGAGTGTTTTCACTTGATACTTTATATATGAGAGTTGCGTAGCGGTAATATGATGCTTTGGATTTTGTACCTTGGATTTTGACTAGTGTGTGTGTGTAGCATTCTTAACATGATGGTTTGGTTGTCAGTTCATGCATGGGTGCTTAGTTATGTCAATTGCATGTGTAAAGCTCATGTGACTCTGCACGGTAAGATGTTGATATTTGCTACCCATGTAGGTTTATGCATGTGATATAGTATGTAGTTCAGCATGATGATGCTTGTAACGTGTATTGTATTATGTCTGTTTTGGTCTATCCTGGACATGAGTTTATGGTTTGATTGTGAGTATTGAAACGAATGCCTTTATTATGCAAGCCTGATCATTTATATGTTATGAATATCCGCATTTGCCATTTGAATGTGTTTTGCCTCGGCGACCATTGTGAATGGCCGTCCATATTCTGGTGTGTTCTCCCCACTAAGCGTTTATCGCTTAGCACGGATTTCCTTTCCGTGCAGGTGGCAGGTTTGGTTCTGTTCGAGTCACGCATCTGCAAGGTCGGCCACGTTGAAGTTGAAGTTCTATATTTTGTTCAGCTTCTGTACTTCACTTTTGTATTTCTGTATTATTGTTTATGTAATTATATGTAAGTTTCTTGAGATCTCTTTTGGGTATGTAAGCGTTAATATGTTTTTATGTTAAGTTTCCTTTGCTTTATCATTTGCTTAATGCTTCCACTTAGTGCTTGCGTGTGTGGGAGTTATTGCATGATCAGTCTGTGCCGCAAGGTAAGTCAAGTTTTTAAATTAACCCGTATTTTCGTATGTTTGTTATGTATGATTGTGTGCTTCTGCATAGTGCATGTGCATATCTGTATGAGTGAGCGTCGGGTAGCGCACCCGTCGGCGTCCTTCCAACGGGGACGGCGATGGGGGTGTTACACAAATGCCTAATGACATTTTATACAACCCTATGGGCTATGAATGTTAGGTTGGGAATGGCACAGGATGGAGCAATTATAGTTGAAATGCAGCTTAAATTGCACTTTGTATAGCAAATGAAAGCTACTCAAAAGCAAGATGATCACTTAACTGTTATTGTGAAACGAATGCATGATGGGCAAGATAGTGACTTCTCTTCGGGTGCCAATGGTGGTTTATATTACAAGCAAAGATTATGTGTGCCTAATCAAGCAAATTTGAAAAAGAGTATCCTGACGAAAGCTCATCATATTAGCTATGTAATGCGTCTTGGCAGTAACAAGATGTACCAAGATCTAAAGCACAATATTGGTGGCCAGGCATAAAGTGGGATATAACAGAATTTGTAACTAAGTGTTTAACCTATCAACAAGTGAAAGCTGAACACCAAATTCCATCCGGTCTACTCTAGCCTATCTCGATACTAGAATGGAAGTGGGATCGAGTGACTATGGATTTTCTTATAGGATTGCACTCACAAGGAAGAAGTATGATGTTATATGGATGATTATTGATCGAATAACTAAATCAGCTAAATTTTTACCTATCAGGATGGGTTATCCTCTGATCAGGCTAGCAGAGATCTATATAAATGAGATTGTTAGATTGCATGGAGTTCTATCCTCCATTATATCAGACAAAGATCCCCGATTCACATCCCGATTTTGGAAGAAATTACAGGAAGCATTAGGGACTAAACTTCATTTCAGCACAGCTTTCCATCCTCAAATAGATGGGCAATCAAAAAGAGTGATCAGGTACTTGAAGATATGCTGAGAAGCTATGTTCTGAAATTTGAAAACAACTGGGAAAATATCTTCCTCTAGCTGAGTTTGCTTATAATAACAGTTACCAGTCTAGTATCAAGATGGCTCTATAAAAAGCATTGTATGGGAGAAACTGTAGGACTCCTCTATATTTGACAGAGATGAGTGAAAATAAGTTAGTGTGGTCAGATTTTATTCGAGAAATAGAGGAAAAAGTGCAGATAATCTAAGACAGATAAAAAGTATTCATGGATCGACATAAGTCTTATGCAAACTTGAAGAGAAATGATATAGGGTTCTAGGTTGGTGACAAGGTTTTCCTTAAAGTGTCTCTATGGAAGAAAGTGTTCAGATTTGGTAAGAAAGGCAAGTTGAGTCCGAGATTTATTAGTCCCTATGAAATTTTGGAATGTGTGGGACCCATGGCCTATCGGTTAGCATTGCCTCCAAAGTTAGAAAAAATTTATAATGTCTTCCATGTATCAATGCTTCAGCGATACCAATTAAACCCCAGCCATATCATCTAGCAAGAAGAAATATGAATACAACCGGGTTTAACATATGAGGAGGAACCAGTGAAGATACTTGCTAGAGAAGTCAGGCAGTTGAGGAGCAAGCCGATCCCACTAGTGAAAGTGCTATGGAACCGCCACAACGTGGAAGAAGCCACATAGGAGCTTGAAGAAGTAATGTGACAGCAGCATCCATAGTTATTTTATACAGGTAAAATTTAAAGGATAAAATTTTTATAAGTAGGGGAGAAATGTAATGGCCCAAAATGTCGATAATCGTGAACAGTATTTCTCGAGTATGAATATCACACTTGGGGTGGAAAATACACTCGAGGCACAAAATATATTTTAATTGATTATCAAAAAATACTAGTCACCACGAGTCCAAGGGTAAATTTTGAAATAAAATTGAAGTCAAATAGGCCTCTAAAAGTTGAAAATAAGAAAAAATCACAATTTCGGTTCAAATAGCAAGTAGTTTGACCAGAAGTTTGACCAGATATTAAAAATGGCTAAAGACCTCTGTAAAATTATTTGAATGCATAGATTGACTCAAAATAATATGGGAAATTATTTGATAATGAAAAATTAATTTTACAGTAACACTATAAATTAGTTAATCGGACCGATTTCAGTGAACCGAACCGAGAACGGATTCCGATTGACCTAAAAATTTTTGTGTAGGCTAATGAATATATTTTAAGAATTTTGAAGTCATTTTTATGAAAAATTGATCTTGGAAAGAGAGAGAAATAAATTAAGGTCACATAATGGCTAATTAATAGAATTGGGCTAAAGATTGGGTTGGCCCATTTGGTTAGACCAAGCCCAACCTATCTAGAGGACATATAAAAGGGAAAAAATTTTGAAATTGTGTAGAAAGCTCTCTATTTCTCTTCTCCCCTTGCATGGCCGAATGGTTTTCCTCATTCTCTCTATGATTTTTTCATCTCTTTTTCATTAATCTCACTAAATTAAAACTTGCCAAGTAAATTTTAGCCTCTCTTTTCATTGGTAATCATCTCTAGAATTCATTTGTGATGGAAGAATTGATAAAAATTATGCCGAGAAAGTAAAGTGTTAAAAATGAAGTAGGTGACTTTTAGTGAAATAAATTATTTTAATGCATTCTATGGGAAGATTGAAGGTTGAATAGCATGAATATATGATTATATTGAATTAAGGAGGAAAGAAAATGAAGGTTCTTTATATGTGTATATTCAGCCACTTTAGGTACCAAGGAAGCGGAAGGTGCTTTTAAGGTTCAAGGCAAAGAAAAGGAGGTTTAGAGTGTGAAAGAGAAGGTTCAAAGGTTAGTGGATACAATATCCCTCTTTTTCCATCAAGTTTGTGTAGATTTTAGTGTATGTATATTAGGTATGTGTGTGGTTTATGCATGTATAATTAAATCTAAGCTTGTAAACATGATAATGGAGGTTTAAAATGTAGAATAATGTAATTAAAATGGAAGTAATCAACTTGGAATGGAAATCCTAACCTAGGCTGAATGGGGACATATGGTTTAAATGCTATGTATTTTGATATTAAATGTAATATCATCATGTATTTATGTTAATTAGCAAGAAATTAATTTAAATAAATGATTAATGGAAGAAAAAGAATTATGGGGGAAAATTGATGTTATGGCCGAATGTACTAATAAGGTATATTAGTGTGTATTTTACTAATTTAATGAATATTAGGCTATAAAATGAATGTAGTAAAATAGAGCGTACATTAATTTATTGGAAATTTTTAGAGTATAATTGAATTTAACTTAGGTTGATATTGCATTATGTATTAAGTAAAAATAATGGAACATGTTACTTTTAAGTGAACTAATGGCATAAATAGAAATTGAAATAAATAATAAGTGGTATGGAATTGAAATTAGTGGAAAAGAATTTGAAGAGAATTGGTAATTATTGATGGCCGAATGGTATGTGTATATGGAAAGAATAATGTAAAATGTATATATTTATGTGCATAATGAGTTAGTGAAATTAATGAATAAAGTGATTGCCCTTAGTAGTCTGGTAGAAAAATTTAGCTCAAGATATAGTTAACTAACCATAGGAACACCATGCCACGGTGCGGGTCATGGCGACTCGCTTAAGTAGGCTAATGACGGTCTACCATACTGATATTAATACGGATACTGAGATTAATATGTACCGTGATATTGTTTGTAATGTAGTGGACCTATGGGGTCTACGTCCCATATATACGATTTAGAGATTTCTACCAAATTGATACTAGGGGCAAAAATTAAGAAAATGGATTAAAATGAATAAATAAGTTTAAATACGAGAAATTAAAATGGAAAAGAATAAAATTTTAAAGATTTAAAAGAATAAGGGGTAAAATGGTAATTAGATAAAATATTAAGGTAAAAGGGTAAATAAGGAGAAAAATGGTAAATTAAACAAAAACAATAAAATAAGAGCTAAAAGTGTTATTAAGCATAAAAATAAGATATAGGAACAAAATGAATATTTTACATGTTAAATAATGAATTAAGTGTGAATAAGTAGTGGCAGGATGGTAATTATTGAAAAATAAAGGACAGAATCGTAAATTAATAAAATTTAAGGGATTAAATTGTTATCTAATATGTTCATATTAATAGAGGGATTAAAAGGGTTAATTGAATAAGTATGGGAAAAAAATTGAATTAGATGGATTAAATAGACTTAATAAGTAATAAAGATAATAAAAATAGAATAATGTAAGATAATATAGTATCAAATATAAACTAGTGTAATAACATTTTTAGTATATAATATGTTTATTGTGTATATGCATGAAAGTTTTATGGAAAATTTTGGATATGAATCTACCACTGGGCATTTTAATGCTCAGCGTGTAGTTTTTGCTGACTGCACGCAAGTATAGTGCAAGGGAGTTCTGCAGCAAGCATACTTGGAAATTTTGGGAGAGGATTGGCAAAGCGATTAGAAAGTATATTTTGTATATGGATTAATATGGCATGTATATGTATTTTGTTATTATACTTGGTTATGTAACATGAGTTGTAAAGGATTTACACAAATATGCATGTGAAGAGTGATGCATGTTTGTGAATCAAGTTATAGTTGAGACTGTTTTGTGAATGAATTATGAGATATAGAATGTTGTGCCCACATTGGGCTGCGTATTGATTAGTGTGCAGCCATTATGCTGCCAAAATTTATATTAAATGAATGGTAAAGTTTTGAACAGTTATAGGTCGATCGACGAATGTTAATAACAGGGATTAAGTTGCAAATTGGATTGATAATTAAAATGTTAAATAACCTAGTGAAAGATCATCAAGCAAATGAAGTGGGCAATTAAATTATAAGTAGAGAAAAAATTTCACCCGTTTTTACAACAATCCAGATTTGGGCATACTTCAAACAATCATGGTAATCACTGAATCCAAGATAAACTGACCACCCTATGTACCGTATAACGAATTAAGGGTGTTACAAATATCATGCATTTTCTCATTTAAATTATCATGTTCATAATGGTATTCATCCTTGTTTCCAATTGATATCCATATATATTTTCATTATATAATGTTAAACACATGTTGGATAAGTTTCATGAACTTCCGGTGAAGTTTGGGTTCAAAATAGTGAGAAAAACTCACCTTTTAGGCGGAAAATAGGGGTCACACGGTCGACAGAAAATTCTGACAGTCGTGCGGGGTGACAAAATGGGGTACTATAGTGGCAGAATGCTTTTACATAGCAGGCAGGATTCCCTACTAGCTGTGTACCCTCAATTTGCTGCATTCTACACAGGGCAGATTACAGGTCTGATTTTGTACAAGATTTATCACCTTGTTAGAGGCATTTTTAGGCAAAACATACTTCTAAAACTTTGTTCCTATGTCTTAAGTTTCTAATGACACAAAAATCATGCAATTTGGACTTATATCCTAGGAAATATGCCCTTAGGATGTTAAGGTTAGATCCGGTTTTGACTTCTTCTAGAAATTTGTCGGTATGGGCCTTAAATTTCATCTGAAATTAAAATCATCTCATTTGGAGATCTGTAGCTCAAAATAAGGCCAAACCGAAGCAAGACCTACTGGATCCTAAGGACAACTTTTCAACTGTTACCACTTCTTGCTCAATTATGCCTATTCCATGCAAAACTTAACCATTTTACACCATATTACCACACAATACAACCATTTCAACCCATTCCAAGCATCAATTCATGCCAAAACATGAGCATAAAACTAAAGAGTTTCCAAACCTCTTAGTGTGCTTCAAAACTCCTTTTAGCCTTTACTAGCTCGTATCTTTTCTATCTCCTTTCTTTTTTTGCTGAACTCACGCTCTAAACTATCACCAAAATTCATGTTACAACCATCACCAAACTCAAAATTTCATTCTCAAGAAAAGAAGAAAAGAAGAAGAAGGCAAATCATATAAAATCATACCTTAAAAGCTCAAGAATTTGGCTTGATTTAATTATACCCCTTTAATACCCATTTAATAAGTAAGATAAGGAGATGAAGTGAAGACAATTTCTGTAATTTCAGCAATGGAATGGCCAACATTCCATCTCCCTCTCTCAATTTATGTGGTCTTCATAATTCTAGAAGGATAGGTGCTTAAATCCTATTGGTTACTTTTGAGAATTTCCTTTTTAATCCTTACCATTTCCTTTAATTTGGCTTTAGTATATAATTACATCCCATTCATGTATTGGCCCACTAAACATCTTAAATCATGTAGAAATATCACATTTAAATAAATTACTAATTGGCCGCATGTTGTTAGGCATATTTCTACACGCTAATTCCGCAAGTATACGGTGTACCGATTATAGTATAAAAGATGTTGATCCCACAAGGAATGTAGATTAATATTACACACTATTACTACTCAATTTTAATCTTGTTTAAAATATTCATTAATTTGAAAGTTAACTCTAAACTATCATTATCATGTAACTTAATTAAGCCTAATTAATGATAATCAAAGAAGACAAAGTATATAATGAAGATTTAATAATTATGAAACTTGATTCCATCATTTAATTATAATTTTAATCTTATAAGCAAGCCAAGTTGGAATGTTGTTCTAATTCACTCTCTCAACCATGAATTAGAATGCCTAAAATATGCAATTGAAATGTTAATCCCTAACTCTCATTAATGAACTAGTTAATTTCAATTACTTATTCTAAGATTATTCACCAACCTATAGCAATTATCTCAACATACTGATCTCTCTAGTTATGTTCAAATAATGAATTCCTATTAGTTGTAAGTTAAAATGAACCTCTCAATTCTACTTTAACTTATAATGATCATGCAATAATATACTAATAGAAAATCCTGCATTCAAAGATTACTAACATAGATGGAAATAGAAGAAATTAATATAATTCAAGTTCATTAAATAACATTCATTTAAATTACAGAGAAGAAAATAAAAGATAAGAGTTAGAAAAAAGAAATCTCTCAACCATTTTCCTAAACCCTTGTAATAAATTTTTATCCTCCTTGGTCTTCTTCTTCAAAACATAAAATCTAACTTAGAACTTTAACTATATAAAAACTGTTCTTCAAACTTACAGAAAAATAATTTAGTTAAAGAAAATTCATCATCCATTAATCATCCCCCAAAGTTACAGTTGAATTACATATTTATAGTGTTCTAAGAGTTGTGTCCCTTTCTTCAAAGAGTTACAAAGGTTAGTGGAGAAGTATGTCCCTTCAAGTGACTTTTTGAAAGTAACTGTCCAACGGCTCTTTCTGTCGCGTTCGCGACAGAATGCGATTTCCCTTGCTTGCTCTCCTCTTCTTCTTTTGCTTTTCCTCTTGTGCACGACTTGTGCACTTCTGTCCGACTCGTGCTCTGGACATCGAGTCGTGCTTTGCTTGTTTGAGTCATGCTTTTCTTCTTCTGTACTGCGACTTGTCAAGAGTTGTGTCCGCCTTCACGAGTCAGACTTCGCTTTCTTCTCTTCTTGAGTCGTGCTGTGCTTCACGATTCGTGCCTCTTCTTCCTTTTTCACCCAAATCACCCTATAAAACATATAAACACGTAAACTAGACAAAAAACACGAAATACAAATATATTTACATACTTAACTTCTTAAACTTACACAAAACATACACTAAATAATATATCAATTAAGCAGCTATCACACGTGCCGAATCTTTTGACTTAATGACGATTACATCCTTTCGACTCACCCTTTGC
The DNA here is from genome assembly GCA_947683425.1 of Excoecaria cochinchinensis. Classification (NCBI taxonomy): domain Eukaryota; kingdom Viridiplantae; phylum Streptophyta; class Magnoliopsida; order Malpighiales; family Euphorbiaceae; genus Excoecaria; species Excoecaria cochinchinensis. Next base: position 9,279,652 of record CANTUQ010000208.1, on the reverse strand, counting down.
TTAATCGTGCACCTTTGGTTTCCATTTCGCCCTAAACATGTCTTATTATTGCTATGTTGTATTTTCGGTCCTTACAGTTTATGCTCATTTATTTTGATTTTTGACATAGTCTCTTTTTGCTCTTTTACTTTGAATTTCGTGCCGATAAATAGCAAAAGAGAATTTATTAGTTGCTATAATTAGGGGTGTTCATCGGTCAGAGTCGAGGATTAACTCGAGCCTTGAACTTTGGCTAAAACCACCACCTGAACTGAACCACCTGATGAACCCGAAAATTCAATAATCTGCAAAAATCTCAACCCAAAATCTCAGATCTCAAACCTCAAACACATCTTTCAATTCAAAATCCCATATAAAAACTAAGAAAATTAAAAATACAAAAAAAATAAAAAAACTTCAATTCAACCTGCAATAAACCCAGATCTCAGGCCAAAAAAATAAAAAACCCAGATCTTTGCTTCCTCCTCGATGGATCTGGCTTTTTCTTTATTTTTCTTTTTTATTTTGTGGTCCTTCTTGCTGGATAATCACTCAAAGTGAAGGACAGCGGCGATAGGCGATAAGAAGCAGAGAGAAAGAGAGAGCAGAGACGAGAAGTGCTGTGAGAGAGAGTAGAGACGAGAAGCTCTATGTGTGTGTGTGAGAGAGAGCATAGACGGTGTCTCTGAGAAGCTGTGCGTGTGTGTGTGTGTGACAGAGAGAGAGAGAGAGAGAGATTGGGGGGGGGGGGGGGGGGGGTGTGGGGAAGAGGGAGAGGTGGGTACTAGGCAAAGTGACAAAAAAAATAAAGCTTTATATAGTAATTTGGTCGGTTCGAGTTTTGGAGATTTAATCCAACTCGACTCAGAATCTCTCAAATTTCTAAATCCAAATCGAATCGAATCCCCGAGCAATCCTATCTAAATTGATATTTCGGATCGTATTGTTCTGATCGATTCGGGTTTTGCATACCCCTAACTATAATTTTCATTGAAAAACACTGATAAATAAAATGGAAAGAGGCAATGGATTTTTAAGTGTTGGGCAACCTACTCACGCTGTAACGCGTGAATTAACACTTCTTGGCACATAGAAAGTCTATCACCTAAGGTGTTTATTATGTGAATTTTGGTTAAGTATGAGTGCTAAACTAAAAAAATATTAAAATTTAAGTGGTAGTATGGTAAATCAGCTCAAATTTAAGGATTAAATTATATATTAAATCAAAGAATTTTGTACCATCACCCTTAGCCTTATTTGGTTTGTGATATGCTTTGATTCATTAATGTATTTTTCTTTTAAGAATAATGTTTGTTTTGATAATTCTGTGCGTGGTATCGTAGTATATGGTTTTTGTTCATTATTCTTAAATTATGAAAATAACTTATTTTCATGATTATCTGAAACCTTATAACTTTTACTTTTTATCACATTATTTAATTTTTTAACAACTAACATTAATAAATTACTTAACTCACATTAATTATTTAACAACTCACATTAAATTCTTCATTTTTTTATTTAAATATTTTAAAATATTTATTTAATTATTTTAAAAATATTAATATTATCTTAAAATATTAAAAGCTATAGAAATAATTAATATTTTATAAACCGAAAAACAATTAAGTTATTTTTATATTATATAATTAAATCAAATATAAAATATTATAAAATCACATAATATCATATAATTTTTTTAAATATTATATTATTATAATTATAATGTATCATATGGTAATATAATCAATAGACCCTTAGTGCAAACCAAATAGGAACTAAAAAAACTTAAAAAAAAAAAAATTAGCTGAAAACAAAATAACATAACCGGATACTGTGTCTGCCGGAGGGAAAAGAAAAAGTAAACTCTGAGACGGCTTTCAAACAACTAAGAAAATGTATAGAAGTAATCCAAAACGTTTCGTCATTTCTTAGCAAAACCTACTTAGCATCTGCATCTGCATCTTGGCGAAACAGCAACTGTTCAAGGTAAATAAACAACTTCCTAATTTTCTTGATTTTTAGCTACAGACTTCACATCTGAACTCCTTGATTTCTCATCTTTGTTCCAGTGATTAGTCAACTTCAATTCAGAAAAATGAATAATCTCCTATCATATCAGTGGATGAACTGTTTTGCTTGTTGATCTAAACTTGTAGGCTTGTTGAGCAGGATCTTTGTAATGGCTCGATCTGCGCTTGATGAAATGTCAGATTCAGGGGCATTTAAGAGAAGTGCTTCGACATTTCGCAATTTCATTTCGAGAGAACCCAATTCTCAGTTCCCACCTGAATCTGGGAGATATCATCTTTATATATCATATGCTTGTCCCTGGGCTTCCAGGTGCCTTGCCTACTTAAAGATCAAAGGACTTGAAAAAGCTATTAGTTTCACGGTAATTTTCTATCACTAGAATTGAAACTTTATTTATACTTAGAGATTCAATTGTGCTATTGCTTTGATCAGTCTGTCAGACCCATATGGGCAAGAACCAAGGACACCGATGAACATATGGGATGGGTTTTTCCTGCTTCAGAGACAGAGGAACCAGGAGCTGAGCCCGACCCTTTAAATGGGGCAAAAAGCATCAGGGATCTTTATGAGCTTGCAAGCTCTACTTATGCTGGAAAATATACTGTTCCTGTATGTGTTCTAGCAATTAACTTATTTCTTTTCATTTCATATTAATCTTTGCTTTCTTCAATCTCTTCAAGTGTATGTCGTTTTTTGTTTTGTGGCAGGTGCTTTGGGATAAGAAGCTCAAGACAATCGTTAATAATGAGAGCTCAGAGATTATCCGCATGTTTAATACTGAATTTAATGATATAGCTGAAAATGCAGCTTTGGATTTATATCCTTCCCATATGCAAGCTCAAATTGATGAAACTAATGAATGGATATACAATGGGATAAACAATGGTGTCTATAAATGTGGTTTTGCAAGGAAGCAAGAGCCTTATGAGGAGGTGAGCTTTCTTGTAGTATTGTGGGCATAATAAGGCCAAGAAAAAGCAATAAATTCACACATTTTGTCCATCAATTTTTGATTTTTTTTTGATTGTCTGTCTCTGCAGGCAGTGAAACAGTTGTATGAAGCGCTGGAGAAATGCGAAAAGATACTTGAAAAGCAGCGTTATTTATGTGGAAATACACTTTCTGAAGCTGATATCCGCCTGTTTGTCACCCTTATAAGATTTGATGAGGTACCTGCATGTTTTAAAATAAGGTTTTAGAATTTTTTATGTTTGGTTGTAAGTGCAGAGATTCTTTGTGAAAGTACTCGTTTCTAATAATTTTACAACTCTATTGGCATCTTGGTTTGGAAAAATACTACTCCATTTTAACTAGTTGCTTCATTTCAATCACATATTATTGAACAAGTAATAATTTTTCTTATCCTAATGTTCGCAATAATTCTAATTTTTCTTTTTCTTATTCTAATGACCTACAAAAAAGAATTGGGGAATATGTATTTCATAAGGCATGTAAAGCTTTCTGTAGTTTATTAAACACTAATGGCGTGCTCTCGAGTTGTCATCCATGCACCGGTGCACTGAGCACTACACACCATTGAATCGGCATGTTCACATTGATCGGACGATGCACAGCCCTTGTTGCATGAAATCATTGCCCCTTGCTCTCAGAATTTTTATTTTTTTTATTTTTCTTGATTGGATTGCATAGCATTGCATGAATTTGATTTCCTTTTCCTATAGGTTTATGCTGTCCACTTCAAGTGCAACAAGAAGCTCCTGAGAGAGTACCCAAATTTGTTTAACTACACAAAAGACATTTACCAAATCCCTGGGATGAGGAGCTCTGTAAATATGGAACATATCAAGCGGCATTATTATGGTAGTCATCCTTCTATAAATCCATTTGGAATCATTCCCCTTGGCCCATACATCGATTTTACTTTGCCTCATTACAGAGAAAGGTTTGCTAAGTAGATGATAGATATCTTCCTATGAAACAACTAATGGTGTTTATTCAATTGAGGTATGATGAATGGTGTTTTTTCAATTATGGCATTTTGTATTGTGTGTAATATAGAAACATAACAAGGTTTCTTTAAATTTTTTGGAGATAAGCAGGCATGCAAGAAATACTTACCTGGACCGCTTCCATATAAATTAATGAATCAAACTAATGATAAAGTGTCGAATTGGATAAGTTACTTAAAAAAATAATGAAATGGAAGTTACCATTCACATGTGGCACTCTATTATTAATTTGGTTCATAAAAAAACTTATAAACCAAGTTTAGACAAGAAATTTTGGACATGCAATTGGCAACTCAATTTTCAGTCCTCTCTCTTTGTTTCTCCTCCCCTATCCTCATTCTTTTTCCTCTACATTTTTTTTTCCTGCTGGTTTGCTGCTGGATCTTTATGTTGTAGCCTTAAAATTGGAAATTTAGTATTTTTCTTTTACTTTTATGTGCTTTTGTTGTATATCCCTCAGTGGATGTAGGGAGATTTCTATTGATTTTGTTTTGGATTTAAAGTGTTGTTTTGAGGTGGTGGATGTGGGAAGATTTATGTGTTTTGGATTTTATTTTGAATGTAAAGTTTGGTTTTGTTTGTTTATATTTGGAATTGGATATGTTATGTTTTGTTATGTAAGGGGGTTGTCTCTTATATTTTCTTTGCCATTAACTATAACTCGTAATATTTGTTCTTAATGTGGTCAAAAGTGCAACCTTATGTTTCAATTGTTACAATATTATTTTTCACATTTTATTAAATATTAAGAAAAAAAAATTGCATCTATTGCATCTGGAACCTATTATTTTTGGGGCAATGAAATCAAGCCACCTTTTGTTTGCCAAAAAAAAAAAACTTGCAGTGATTTGGATAATTGGGTCTCCTTGATATTATTATTCTTTTAGTATTGTTATTATTGTTATTATTATAACGATTTATCACATAAACTATTTGGGTGTGGAAATCTTTTTCTTATTAAAGTTCAATCATACTCCTTCAGTATTATTATTATTATTATTATTATTATTATTATTATTATTATTTTGAAAAAAATTCCATAAAATACTTGTTTTTGCATGAGTTTCTAAAAATACATTTTCTTTTTTATTTTAAATATACAATTTTAAAATTTTTATTCCAAAAATACCACTTTTTTAATTGTTATCGGTTACTTGAATCTATTTTATTGATATTCATAAATAAAAAGTGGAAAAAAAATTCTATTTAGTTCAAAAAAGTTTAAAATAATGGCATAAAAATCAAGCAAGTGATATTATACAAATTCCTTGGAATCGTTCCCTAAAATCAATTTTTTAATTTGTCAAAACTTTTCCCTTTCTTCAATCCCTGTTTTATACTTTGTTTGGATTGGTGGAATTAATAATTATTGTAGGGAAAGTAAGTGAAATTCAACTTACTTCTATTGTTTGGTTTGCAAAATACCAGAGTAAGTGAAAGTAAAATAAAGAAATTATTTTTTTCAATCTACTCTCAATCGTCCAAAATATTTACTTTCAGAGTAAATGGGATGAATGGAGGACCAAAGTACCAATTAGACACTGGGTTGAAAGGTTGCTGTTGGAGTAGGAGATTGAATTGTTTGTCCTCTAGGTCAGGTTCGGATGTAGAATCGGACCCTAAATGTGGTCGCTAAATATGGCGGGATTTTTTCCCGCCAGTATTGGAGATGGTATTTAGAGACGGAATAGATGTTCCGTCTCTAAATAGAGACGAAATAACGTTTCCGTCTCTAAATAGAGACGGAAACGTATTTCCGTCTCTAAATAGAGACGGAATTTAATTCCTTCTCTAAATTTCGGGTTTTAAATCTAATATCCTTTCGTTCTTTTTTCCCCTCTCCTTTCTCCTCCCTGTATTCGCTGCCCCCTCCCTCCGTTGCCCGAGCCATCCGGCGTTTGGTCCCACCGCCGCCGTCGAGTAAACGCCGGTGAGGTTATCTTTTTCCCCCCTCTTTCTTTTTTTCCCCTCTTCTTTCTTTTCCCTTTCTCCTCCTATTCCGCTGCCCCCCTGTACGTTGCCCATCGCCGTCCGGTCCCCTTGCCACCGACGAGTCGACGCGGGCGTTGTTCTCCGGCCTGTCGTGTGCTCCGGCGTTTCTCCTCCGGCGAGATCTGCATCAGGTAATAATTTTTTTTTTATTTTTTGAATTATTATATGTAAAATGTAGAGTAATTATCTGTTGCTGTGGGAGTTTTTGATGTAGTTATATTTTTCTTGTATTTAAATTGTTTTATAAAATTTAATTGGTTTAGAATTATATAGATTGGTCACAAACACTAAATTAAAGCATGAAAAAATAGCACAATGATTTTGAAATTACTTTTATGATATTTGAATTGATAAGATATATTATTGTTGTATCCAAAGTAGGGTTGACCATTACTGCGCATGAGCTACAAATAGTAATTATCATTTGGAAATTGAATTATTTTTATACAATAATTTTATTGACTTTATTAATTGTACAAATAAATTCACTGATAATAGATAAAATTAACTGTAATTAGTGTCCATCTAGTCTTTGCACTACTAATTACCATTTCTAAGATTTTAATTTGTATCGGAAAAGGTTAATTTTATCAATAAAATGCAGATGTGATATATCCTTTTCAGTTTACATTTTCTCGTTTCCCCGAAGGAAAAAAGAAATTATTTTTTCTCAAATTGCATTGCAAAAGTAATAATTTATATATTACTTTTCTTTTTCGAATTTTACACCTTTTATTGATTTATTGATTTCTCTCCTCTTCATCTTTATTAGAAAAATTAAAAAAGGAAAGTAATTAAGGGAAGAAAAATCCAAAAGCATATATACGTAGAAAGGTTTTGAAAAGAAAAAGATCCATTAAACATACACGGCATCATCCAAAAAGGGAAAAATCAAATAGCAATAATATTTTTGAAGTGGGGATTTCAAAATAGCTTTCCAGTTGAGCAGAGGGAGTGCCAACTCTCATCATCATTCACCGCTCCACCATACACATCTCTATCATCATCATTCATTCTAAAACTTCACTTTACATTTTTATCACTATATATTTTTATGCTACATCGTCTATTATATATGAATAATACACGAATTAAACTTAAATAAGGAATTTTCAATTATATTTATATATACTTTTAGTGCTTCATTTTTTTAACAATATACTCTTGTATTTATAACTATTGATTGTTAATGTAGTACGAGATATTTATCATGCACACCGTCAGTCGATGCATATTAATGTACACGGTTAACACCAATACATCTCTATCAATTTACTGATACACGTCATATACCTTAATCAAATAATAAATTTTTGACATATATTAAAATTTTTACTACTAATTCTTTTAAAATTTAATGAGATGTATGCAATCATGATTTTGGTAAAGTTTTAAATGTTTAGGATTACGTTATTGGGTTTGAATGGATTAAAAAGTTTGCTAGTTTTCTTAAGTAGCCTAAAAGCTACGCCGTCTGCCATCATTTTTACCATTAACGCTTAATTAAACCACTAAATTCAAATTCATTTATTTTGAGAATCATAGGATTCTATATAAATGTTTTAAATGAAGTCTACGATTAGGTGCTGATTAATTATAATAACATTGCAAGTTTAAGTCTTATAAATAAAATAAAACCCCTCGACCTCTAATGTTTAAATTTGGAAGTTGCATCTTCCATGATAAGTTTAAATTTAATTTAAATTATATTAATTTTTTAGAATCAGTGTATTAACTCACAAGTTTGATTAAGACTTGAGAATTAAATTTGGAAGTTGCAACTCTAATTCACAGCTGTTGGTGAATTTATCCTTTTTTCTTGAAAGTTTTAGGTGGAAGGGTTAATGTGATATTGTATTTGTTTATTTATAGAGTTGAGATGTGTTGATATTTTATAAAAGTGTAAAATTTGCTATTGTTTAACAGGGGGATAAAGACCCGTATAAGGGGAACTCTGCCCCTTTTTTCACAGAATTTCACGCATTGTAATATACGTAAGCAATTTAATTTGTCATGTATGAATTCAATTATATATAGTTGTCAGCGTAAATGTAATTTTTTTAAATGAAATTATATATCTTGTTTCATGTACCCCGCCGGTATCGGTATCGACCGCTGATCAGTTTCGCATCACGCGTTTTTTCGATCCCCTGCCCCCTCCCTGACCGACTGGTATATTGACGAAAGATCAGTTTTTCGATATCAAACTGAATTTGATAATAATAAATATTTACAGTGGATTAGATGTGAGAACTTATTGCATAACTAATTATGCATTAATTTGATTGAAGAAATAGATTATATAATAGAATTGAATTTAATTATGAGAATTGGAATGCTTTGGTACTAATTATGTATTTTTGATTGTTGCACTACAGTTTAACAATAATGAATAATTTAGACAGAAGTTGGATGTATGAAGACTAACGCCTGATGGTTTCATTAATCTTGAGTTTGCCGAAGGCGTTCAATATTTCATTGAGTATGCAAGCTCTCAGCGTGCATATATGGACGATTTGAAAATTAGATGTCCATGCAAAAAGTGTAAACATAGGTGTTATCTACCTACGGAGGAGGTGCATCTACATTTGCTGAAGAAGGGATTTGTGCCCAATTATTTTGAATGGACAAGGCATGGAGAACCAATAATATGTAGCACGTCCAGAAGTTCAGAATTTGGGCCGAATATAGTTGAATCTGAAGTGCATTCGGAATTTGCACCAGAGGTGGATTAATCTGAGTTGCATGGGGGGGGGGGGGGAGGAAATTTGATGGCAAACAATGTTTTTGCACCTGAAAATCCTTATGCCCAAATGGTTTATGATGCAGCGGGAAATACATTTCAACCCAATTTTCGTGGGAATGAAGAAGCGGAACCGAACCCAACAGCCAAAAATTTTTTCGACTTACTTAATGCTGCTGACCAGGAATTATGGCAAGGATGTGATAGTATGACACAGTTAAGCTCCGTGGCTCGAATATTGAACATTAAATCTGAAGGTCATATTTTTTATCGGAGTTTAAATGAAATACTGGCTTGGTACAATGAATCGTTGCCATCGGACAATCAAATGGTTGAAAGTTTTTATGATATGAAGAAGTTGCTTAGGGGTCTGGGTTTGCCTGTAGAAAAAATTGATTGCTGTCGACTCGGATGTATGATCTATTGGGGAGATGATGTGGATTTAATGGATTGCAAATTTTGTAATCAACCAAGGTTCAAGCCGATTAGTGGTAATAGGAAGCAAAAATTAGTACCATGGAAACGGATGTATTACTTTCCTATTACTCCAAGACTTCAGCGGCTATATTCATCCGATGTTACTGCATATCACATGCGATGGCATGATGAATATGAACAGGCAGATGGAGTAATGAGCCATCCATCAGACGCAGTTGCATGGAAGCATTTTAATGACATTCACCCCGATTTCGCTGCTGATAGTTGAAATGTTAGATTGGGTCTAAGCACTGATGGTTTTCAGCCTTTTGGGCAATCAGGACAACAATATTCATCATGGCCAATAATAATAGTTCCTTATAATTTGCCTCAATGGATGTGTATGAATGAGGCTTACATGTTTTTAACAGTAATTGTGCTGGGCCCGAAGAATCCAAAGCAGAAAATTGATGTATACATACAACCATTGATTTCTGAATTGTGGCACTTATGGGAATTCGGTGTGCTAACATATGATGTGTCACGCAAACAGAATTTTATGATGAGAGCAGCTTTGATGTGGACAGTTAGCAATTTCCCTGCATATGCTATGCTATCAGGTTGGAGCACAGCGGGAAAGTTAGCTTGTCCCTACTGTGGCAACGACTCGGATGCTTTTTATTTGACTAATAGGTGTAAAATTTTGTGGTTTGACAGTCACAGGAAATTTCTTCCTCCAAATCACCCATTTAGACGAAATAAACACAAATTCATTAAGAATAAAGTTGTCCATGATCCCCCTCCACCTAATAGATCGGGTGAAGAAATCCTACAAGAGATTGATGAATTGGGTTTGCTGAAAGTAACAGAACTTGAAGCTGAAGAACTCAATAGTAGCATTTCCAAAAACTTTGGTTGGAGAGAATGCTCTATATTCTGGGATTTGCCTTATTGGAAATCAAATTTGATACGGCATAATTTGGACGTGATGCATATCAAAAAAAATATCTTCTAAAATGTATTCAACACGATAATGAATATTGAAGGAAGGACCAAAGATAATGCAAAATCGCGTGCTGACTTGAAATTGTATTGCAAAAGAAGTGAATTAGACAAAGATTCCCGAACGAGCAAGTATCCAAAAGCGTGTTACACTTTGGACAAAAGGCAAAAGGAAGTTTTGTGCGAATGGTTGCGAATCATAAAGTTCCCAGACGGCTATGTTTCAAATTTAGCAAGGTGTGTTAACATGAGAAAGTATAAATTGTTCGGAATGAAAAGCCATGATTGTCATATATTCATGCAAAGGTTGATGCCAGTTGCTTTTCGTGAGTTGTTGCCACAGAGAGTTTGGGAAGTTATAACTGAGTTAAGTATATTTTTCAAAAACTTGACATTGTCTGAGATAAAGATGGCTGACATGGAAAAACTCGAGAATGAAATTGCAGTCATACTTTGCAAATTAGAGGGATTTTTTCCTCCGAGCTTCTTTGACATTATGGAGCATTTACCGATACATTTAGCACATGAGGCCAAACTGGCAGGACCTGTTCAATATAGATGGATGTATCCCTTCGAAAGGTAAACCTAAATCTTTGATATATACATACGGTCGATTAATTTGGTAATTTATTATTAACTAGCCACAATTGTCATGTAGGTATCTGTATCACTTGAAAAAAAATGTCAAAAATAAAGCACGAGTAGAAGGCTCAACATGCAATGCGTACTTGGTTGAAGAAGCTAGTACGTTTTGTTCTCATTGCTTTGAGCCTCACGTCAGCACAAGACGCCGCAAGGTTCCTCGTAATGACGACGGATGCCAAACAAGTACGCATGATGGAAATTTAGCTATTTTCACATATCCTGGTCGATTACACGGACGTTCTACCAGAAGAATGCTGACAGATGAGGAATTGGAGGCTGCACATGGTTATATCTTACGTAATTGCCAAGAAATTCAACCATTTGTGCAGTAAGTGTTACTTGTTTGACTAGGCGAATATTTATATAATACCATCAATATCATATATAAGTTATGTTGTCCGATGCAGTTTATATGAGGAATGGTTAAAGGAGCTTATGCCACATATAACACAAAATGACATAAATAAGGAAGTCAAAAAGCACTTTCATTTATGGTTCAAGACATATGTAAGTGTTTACTTCAAATATATTTAAGACATATATTGTATTTCGTGAATTGATTAAATGACTAAATGCAATTACATTATGTAGGCATCGACGCATACAATTGAAAATAATTTCATATCTGATGTTGCGAAGGGACCATTGTGTACTGTTAAATCTTATCCGGTTTATTTTGTGAACGGCTACAAATATCATACGCAATCTCATGGTCATAACAAGGCTACTACAAATAGTGGAGTTTGCATTCAAGGTGAATTGATGAATTATTACGGCAAAATTACAGAGATATTGGAAATTGAATACCCCGCCTTGCAAATAAAACGATGTGTGCTATATTTAAGTGCAAATGGTTTGATCCAACGCTTAATATTGGAACAAAAGTGCAAAACAGCTACAATTTGGTTGAGATAAATCAAAGAAGAAGACTTCCTAATTTTGAACCTTTTGTGTTGGCCATGCAAGCGACTCAAGTGTATTATCTTCTGTTTCCTAGCCTAAGGCGAGATAAGAAAGATTGGTTGGCAGTTTGCAAAGTAAAACCGAGAGGCTTATTTGAAATGAAAGCTAATCGACAAAATAAATGAATTGAAAGTGAAGCCTTTCAGGAAGATGAAGTGGCGAGTATGAAATAAATGAAAGCATGCCATATGAAGATAATGAGCCTTTGAACAATGTCGACAATGAATTGGTTGATATTGCATCGGACGAGGAATCCAGGTCTACATCTGAATTGGAAAGCGAATTTGATTCTAATTATTCAGAAAATGAAGACGATAGTGATAATGAATTACATTTAAGTGATGATAGCGAATAATTTTTTGACCACGTGAGTATGATCCATATGACCCGCATATCATTTAATACTTTCTGTTTGGTTTAATTTACAAATGACACATATATGTATTATTGATGCGGAACCCCAAGGCTAAAGAACCCGAAACCCCTTAAACACACAATATGGCATGAACATGAACAAGAAGAAACTCCCAATCTAAAGAACCCCCAAACAACATGTGAATGGAAACGCTTATAATGGATTGATTTAAAAACACAAGAACAGAATTCGCCACAAAATAAATACCTTGATAAGAATTTAAGTTCTTGATGCAAAAGAAGAAGACAAGCTTTCCTCTCCAATGAAGAAAATTCGGCCAAGCCAAATGATGGTATTCAAAAGTGTTTTAGATGTGTCTTTTACAACTTATCATGAGGTATTTATAGCCCCCAAAAGGTAGGTAACCCTAAATAAGTCAAAAGGCCACCTAACACATGGCCACCTAACACATGGGTCTCCCACCAAACCCTAAATAAGTCAAAAGGCCACCTAACACATGGCCACCTAACACATGGGCCTCCCACCAAATAACTAAAGCCCAAACTTATTAACTCTAAAATACAACAACCCACAAGCCTAAAATAATTAATTTAAATGAGCCCAAGCTAAAATAAGCCCAACTCACTTAAAATAAGCTTATTAAGCTATATAAGGGTCCAACTCAACAAATTAAAACAAAACAAGTCCAACATAATAAAATAAGCTCCTTGGGCCTCCTAAAGCTACTCTACTAGCTTAAAATAGTTGATCAAGCCCATTTGATTCTCCTCATGTCCATTCGGCTTTATTAGATTGGTCATAGTGTCATTCGGTTCCAATCTCTCTTGACTATGCATAGTTTCCACAATACGGTCCACATATGCATTTAGTGCTTCCTTGAACTTCTTGGCTCTTGATCTTGTCACCGGTCCATCCGGCAATGCTAGCCCTTCCTTAAACTTAATCTGCTTTTGATGTTCCTTGGTCGTGCTCGCATCATCCCCTCCCTCTTCAAAAGGATTCGTCCTCGAATCTGAATCTAGATCAAAAGAAGATAAGTCAGAAACATTGAAAGTAGCACTAACATTATACTCACCTGGTAAGTCAATTTTATATGCATTTTCATTGATGCGTTCCAAAACTTGAAATGGTCCATCTCCCCTTGCATCAAGTTTTGACTTCCATTGTTGTGGAAACCTCTCTTTTCGCATGTGCACCCAAACCCAGTCACCTGGTTCAAAAATAACTTGTTTTCGCCCTCTATTAGCCTTTTGTGCATACATGCGATTCTTTTTCTCAATTTGTTCACGTGCTTTCTCATGTATTGTTTTAACCAAATCAGCCTTCTTTTTGCCATCCAAGCTAGCAAGCTTATTCAGAGGTAAAGGCATCAAATCCAACACAGTTAATGGATTAAAACCATACACAATTTCAAATGGAGAATAACCTGTAGAAGAATGTGTAGAACGATTATATGCAAACTCAATGAATGCCAAACAATCTTCCCAAGTTTTCAAATTCTTTCCTACAATTGCACGCAACATGGTTCCTAAAGTCCTATTAACTACCTCAGTTTGCCCATCAGTTTGTGGGTGACACGTAGTAGAAAATAGAAGTTTAGTGCCTAACTTTCCCCACAAGACTCTCCAAAAATGACTTAGGAACTTAACATCCCTATCTGACACAATGGTTCTTGGTACACCATGAAGTCGAACCACCTCCCTAAAGAAAAGATCAGCAATATTTGTTGCATCATCTGTTTTATGACAAGCAATGAAATGAGCCATTTTACTAAATCTATCCACAACAACAAATATGCTATCCTTACCTTTCCTAGTCCTAGGCAATTCCAAAACAAAGTCCATTGATATGTCAGTCCAAGGCTCACTAGGCACAGGTAAGGGTGTATATAAACCATGAGGCATAGACCTAGATTTAGCTTATTTGCATGTAATACACCTGGCACAAACTCTTTCCACATCTCTTCTCATATTTGGCCAATAAAAATGTTCACTAAGCATATCCATGGTCTTTTGCACACCAAAATGCCCCATTAACCCTCCACTATGTGATTCCCTCACAAGCAATTCCCTAACTGAACATATAGGGATACAAAGTTGTTTACCCCTAAAAAGATAGCCTTCATGCCTATAAAACTTATCAAATGCAGCACATTCACAAGCTTGATACACATTGGAAAAATCAGCATCATCGATATACAGCTCTTTCAAATGCTTAAATCCAAGTAACTTAGAAGTAAGCATAGAAATCAAAGCGTACCTTCTAGATAGTGCATCGGCCACAACGTTTTCCTTACCTTGCTTGTACTTGATCACATATGGGAATGTTTCCAGAAATTCCACCCAACTGGCATGCCTCTTGCTCAACTTCCCTTGTCCCTTTAAGTACTTAAGAGATTGATGATCACTATGAATCACAAACTCCTTAGGCAATAAGTAATGCTCCCAGACTTCAAGAGCCCTCACCAATGCATATAGCTCCTTGTCATAGGTGGAATAATTCAACAATGGCCCGCTCAGCTTCTCACTGAAATATGCTATGGGACGATTTTCCTGCATCAAAACAGCACCTATACCAATCCCAGAAGCATCACATTCAATCTCAAAAGTTTTAGAAAAATCAGGCAAACGCAAAACAGGAGCAGTACATAATTTCTCTTTTAAAGTGCAAAATGCATTTTCTTGCTCTTTTTCCCATTTAAACCCGACATTCTTTTTGACAATCTCATTCAGTGGTGCAGCAATAGTCGAGAAATCTTTAACAAATCGTCTATAAAAGCTAGCTAACCCATGAAAACTTCTTACCTCACTCGCAGTCTTAGGCGTTGGCCATTCTTGGATAGCCTTCACCTTTTCAGAATCTACCTCCACTCCTTTAGAGCTCACTACAAAACCTAAGAAGACAACTTTATCCATGCAAAACGAACACTTCTTAAGGTTTGCATATAGCTTCTCTTTCCTAAGCAGATCTAAAACAGCTTTAACATGCATGATATGATCATTTAAGCACTTGCTATAAACTAAAATGTCATCAAAGTACACAACCACAAATTTACCAAGAAAATCACGCAAGACATAGTTCATTAAGCGCATGAAAGTACTAGGTGCATTAGATAACCCAAAAGGCATCACTAACCACTCATACAATCCATATTTAGTCTTAAACGCGGTTTTCCACTCATCCCCTTCTTTCATCCTAATTTGATGATAGCCACTTTTAAGATAAATTTTAGTGAATAAACAAGCACCATGCAACTCATCAAGCATATCATCTAATCTAGGAATAGGATGGCGATACTTTACAGTGATTTTGTTGACCGCTCTACAATCCACACACATCCTCCAAGTTCCATCTTTTTTTGGTACCAAAAGAACTGGTACAGCACAAGGACTCATGCTTTCCCTTACATACCCCTTTTGAAGCAATTCATCCACTTGCCTTTGCAATTCCTTTGTCTCCTCTGGATTGCTTCTGTAAGCTGGACGGTTAGGTATTTGAGCTCCTGGTACAAGGTCAATCTGATGCTCAATCCCTCTCAAAGGTGGTAATCCGTGTGGTACATCTTCAGGAAAGACATCTTCATACTCCTGCAATAAGGTCATAAAAACACTAGGCAACTCGGGGTTAAGGTCGGTTTCAGTAAACAAAGTTTGCTTAAATCGAATCAAAATTAAAGCTCTCTTGCCTAAGTATGCACTCTTTACTTCTCTCTCCTTGGCATAAAAACACGGTAGCTTCTTTACTTTTTCACTCCTCTCATTTTCTTTTCGCTCACTTTTTATATTCTTTTCTTTCTTTGCACTCACTAACCTCTTCTCTTCTGCACATCCCACTTTCTTTTCCTCACTTGTGCAGTCACTCACCATTGGGCCTTTATTTTTATTCTTTTCTCTCATGGCCTCTTTTCGCTCTTCTTTCTTTTTCACCTCACTACTCAAATCCCCACTTGAAGATTGCTGAATTTTTAATTGCTCAAGATAAGTTTCTTTAGGAGATAAAGGTGCTAGGGTGATTTTCTGCCCATTATGCACAAAAGAGTACCTATTCTTATACCCATCATGTACAACATGCCTATCAAATTGCCAAGGCCTACCCAACAAAACATGACCGGCTTGCATTGGTACGACATCACATACAATCTCATCAGCATATCTACCAATGGAAAATGCAACTACTACCTGCTTGGTCACTTTAACTTCACCACTATCATTCAACCATTGTAACCTATATGGGTTGGGGTGTTTATCACATTTCAGCCCCAATTTCTCAACCAAAGTATTACTAGCTACATTAGTGCAACCACCCCCATCTATGATCAGACTACAAGCTTTCCCACCTACCAAGCATCTAGTGTGAAAAATATTTTCCCTTTGCTCTAGGCTATCTTCCTTTACATTTATATTCAATGCACGCCTAGTGACTAAGGCTTCTCCTTTAACAGCATATTCAACACATCCATCATTATCAGAACAATCCTCTAAAGGTGGCATACTTAAATCACTACCATCAGAATCATCACCATTATCAGATTCAGAAACAATTTCACCACCCCTAATAAACATGGTCTTTCTATTAGGACACTCAGATGCATAATGACCACGCCCTTGACATTTAAAGCATTTAACATCCCTATGTTTAGAAGGTTTGGATGAAGGATCAGGAGTACCTTTTTGGATTGAAGTACTCTTCTCCTTGCCCCTATTCATTTCAATGCCTTTCTCCTTGGAATCTGAATGGTGCTCCTTTTTCCTGTCTTCATTTTTGCTCCATTTTGGACTCCATTTATTGTTGGAATTTGAGAATGATCTTGCTGCCCTTCTTTGTTTTTGTTGCTTTTCCACCTTCATGGCAATGTTTACTAAGTCATCCATCTCTACATAATGTTGCAATTCCACTACATCAGCGATTTCCCTATTCAAACCTCCCAAAAATCGAGCCATTGTCACCTCTTCTTCCTCTTCTATGTTTGCTTTGATTAATAACATCTCCAACTCCTTGTGATAATCCTCTACTGAACTGGTTCCTTGGGTGAGTCTATGTAATTGTTGGTGCAACTCTCTATAGTAATAGGATGGTACAAATCTCTTCTTCAGCACTCTTTTCATCTCTTCCCAAGTGCCTATGGGTGGTTCCCTATTCCGCCTTCTATTTTTTACCAACTCATTCCACCAGACTAATGCATAATCAGTAAACTCCACTGCTGCCAATTTCACCTTCTTTTCTTCTGAGTAATTATGACAAGCAAAAATCATATCTATCTTTCTTTCCCATTCTAAATACACTTCAGCATCATTCCTACCCCTAAAGGATGGAATATTCATTTTTATGGCACTAAGGTTGTTATCTCTCCTCTCCATTCTTTCTTCTCTCCCTTCTCTACCCCTCACAAATTGCACCTCTTCATCATAGTCTTCATATAATCTGTTCACTTCTTCCTCTCTATTCCTATGGCTTTCAATTGACCTACTCCGATTTTGGGACCTAGAACTTTCATTAATTTTCTCTTCCATCCCATCCATCCTAGTAGTTAACTTTTTGAATTCACCCATGAATGCCTTGTACATCAATTTCAAATCTGGCACATTCTCCTCCTCTTCCTCACTCATTACGCCCTTTCCGTCCCTTCTTGACATTGTATATTATAAGCTACCAACAAATGGTAGTAGGAAATAAAAAGACCTCACAATTCACTCCCTCACGTATTTCACTCAAAAGATAGCACTCCACTCGTGTTTCACTCAACTTGGCTTTTACCCTCTTTTAAGCTTACACACTCAAGCCTTTTCCCACTCAAGCTTGCTGTCCTCAGTTGCACTTCAGAATTTAATTTCCAACCAAAATAATTCACAAGCAGCAAAATATAAAAGGAATACAATGAAAATACTTAACAAATAAGATAGGTTCAAAACTAGAATAAAAAATTACCGGAAGGAATAAAACGAAAGAGCACACAAGAAGAAGATATGTATGCTGTCCAAAATTACAGATTTTAATTAACAAGAATCAATTTGTTAATTATGGTGTACTAGAAGCAAAATTACAAAAGACAATAAAAATAGCAACTTAGAGTGAAAGAAAAAGACAACTAATGCATAAATGCAGAAATTGATATCTCCCTAATGGAAAAGTCAATTTTGATACAATGAATGTAAAGACAAGAAATCAAAGAAGTCAAAAATGACGACTACCCATAAATATTCACTTTGACTTTTCAAATTAATCTCCAAATTCAAAGTATGACCAAATCTAAATTTTTGTTTCTTTGTGATTTTTCTTTCCTAACTTTATCTCAATGTTGACTTTTCTTTTTGTTTTTTTTTTAAATTCGGATGAACAGTGCTGTGAATAGTACTATGAGCAGTAACTTGAACAGTACCAACGACATTTTTTTTTTTAGAACTTAAAACATCAAACACAAGATTTGATGTAGGAACAAAGAAGAACACAAAATGACAAAAAAAAAAAAAAATAAAGAACACGAAATTGATAAGAATAAGATTGTAAATTAAACAATGCGGAATTATCTTGTTCTAATGGAAATAAAACAATAGAATAGCAAATTAACACAAGATAAATAAGAATTTATCCTAATCCAAACTCTGATACCAAATGGTGCGGAACCCCAAGGCTAAAGAACCCGAAACCCCTTAAACACACAATATGGCATGAACATGAACAAGAAGAAACTCCCAATCTAAAGAACCCCCAAACAACATGTGAATGGAAACGCTTATAATGGATTGATTTAAAAACACAAGAACAGAATTTGCCACAAAATAAATACCTTGATAAGAATTTAAGTTCTTGATGCAAAAGAAGAAGACAAGCTTTCCTCTCCAATGAAGAAAATTCGGCCAAGCCAAATGATGGTATTCAAAAGTGTTTTAGATGTGTCTTTTACAACTTATCATGAGGTATTTATAGCCCCCAAAAGGTAAGTAACCCTAAATAAGCCAAAAGGCCACCTAACACATGGCCACCTAACACATGGGCCTCCCACCAAATAACTAAAGTCCAAACTTATTAACTCTAAAATACAACAACCCACAAGCCTAAAATAATTAATTTAAATGAGCCCAAGCTAAAATAAGCCCAACTCACTTAAAATAAGCTTATTAAGCTATATAAGGGTCCAACTCAACAAATTAAAACAAAACAAGTCCAACATAATAAAATAAGCTCCTTGGGCCTCCTAAAGCTACTCTACTAGCTTAAAATAGTTGATCAAGCCCATTTGATTCTCCTCATGTCCATTCGGCTTTATTAGATTGGTCATAGTGTCATTCGGTTCCAATCTCTCTTGACTATGCATAGTTTCCACAATACGGTCCACATATGCATTTAGTGCTTCCTTGAACTTCTTGGCTCTTGATCTTGTCACCGGTCCATCCGGCAATGCTAGCCCTTCCTTAAACTTAATCTGCTTTTGATGTTCCTTGGTCGTGCTAGCATCAATTATTGCCACATATAATTATGATTATGTAATAATAACCTGATGTATAATCTTGTTCAATAATATATTCAGGGAAAAAAATGCATCACAAGAGAAGGACTGGCACTATCCAACAACCTAGGGTGCGTTCGTCATTATCCACACCAGTTAGTCAAGGTGTGTAACACCCCAAAACCACCCCAGTAGTTTGAGCCTGTCCGTGTCGGAATGTGTGTATTTTTATGTGCTGCATGTGTGTGTTAAATTGGTTTATTTATTTAATTTATGTATATTAGTTTGAGAAGAGGAGTTAGGATATAGTATAAGTGGGTGTATGGAAATAAAGTGTGAATAAGGGATAGCTTAATGTGTATGTTAAGGTATGAGAGTAGGGTGTGATTTAGGACATATGTCTTTTGGAGAGAATGACATGTGGCAAAGAGGATAAGTGGGCATTTATGAGTTTGGTGAGAGAGAGAGAGAAGGCAGCCATTTTCCCCTTGTTTTCCCGTTCTTCTTCCTTCCTCATGCCATTTCCTTCTTCTTCTTCTTCTTCTTCTTCTTTCTCCTTTGTTCTTCCTTTTCTTTACATAATCTGCTCCCTCTTCCTTAATTAAGTAATTTGATTTGATTAGCTTGTGGATTTGGAAGCTTATAGGTGAGTTTGGGTTATGGGTGTTTTAGATTCTTCTTCTTTCTCTTTTCTAGGTCTTAGTTCATAATTATTTAGATATATGGGTTGTTTTAGAATTGATCTTGATTGTTATGGGTTTGTGGTTCAGAGGAGGCTCCTAGACCGGATAAAGGAAAAGGAATTGCTAGCGGAAGCGGAGCTCACGACTAGGAGCGAGGAAAAACCAGGTTTGGGAACTTTTGTGTAATTGTGTTTTGAATAAATATTGATGGTTGCTATTTTTGTGAAATTTATGAACTATGATGAGTGGATTTGTACTTGTATGATGTGAATATGGTTAATTTGAAGTGAATTGTGTTGAATGCGAAGTATAGAGTTTGAGTTTATGGTTGCAATTTGGGGATGTTTTGCTGGGAATTATCGCAACAGGGCATGGGTCACGGTGGCAACCAATTTGATTACCACCGTGAGGTATGCTCGGGTTGCATTCTGCCCAGGAATTTTGGTATGTCACGGTGGCAATGGATTTTGTTACCACTGTGACCTACCTTTGATTTACATTCTGTTTTGGAATTTTGGTATGTCACGGTGGCAATGGAATTGGTCACCACCGTGACCTACCTTTATTTTACATTCTGTTTTGGGGTTCTGCTATGTCACGGTGGCAATGGTTTTGGTCACCACCGTGACCTACCTCAAGCCTACATTCTGTTTTGAGTGGTGGTATGTCACGGTGGCAATGGAATTGGTTACCACCGTGACCCACCCTTATTTGGTATTGAATATTTATTTGTTAAACGCAAAGTTTGAGTGTGGAATTAATGAATTTATATTCATATCAACATTGGATTAATGCTTCGTTCTGATAGGGTATCCATTGTTTTGAATAATCGATGATTTCTGTATGATTTGTAGATTTAATTTATTTGATCGTAACCTGCAAACCAAATAAGTGGATAGTTAGGCATGCTTAATAGAGCTTTGTGCCGCTGCAGCTATATGTACGACTTTGGACCCTGATCAGGTCCCACGATTGGATCCTCGCGATCCCTCTGTCTGAATCTTTCTTAAGATTCCACGTAAAAACAATTTGAAAACAAAATAAAAAGAATGGTTCGATACCTTCGGTATCTATATGTTCATAAGACGATATCGATACTCCCAAGTATCTATATGTGCTCGTTATCCACTCATTATGATTATGCAGGTGTCATTGTGTTTTGTACATGAACTATTGAATATGAATGTCAATATTTGAATTAACTATTTATGATTATATGCCCATAATCGTATTGTTATCATATGTTTTCTGTCATCGTCACTGTGAGTGGCGGTTATGCATTTTGTGTTTTCCCCACTAAGCGATTTCGCTTAGCACGGGTGTTTATCCGTGCAGGTGTGGAAGGTTTTGGTACGCATATTCTGGGCGTGTCGCATCGGGAAGGCCAACACAACTAGAGATTTGGGTGCTTTATAGTATAGGCTTTCCTTTTTCTTTTTGTAATAGATATATGGTTTTGTTGGCCCTTTTGGAACAGTGTATCTTGGGCTTTTGTAAATTTGGTCCTTTTGTAATATGTAAAGATTTTCTTTGGTATATTAATGAAGTATATATTTTGTTCAGTATCACTCTTCTCCGTTTTAAAGATTTTAATTATCTCTGATTTGTCGCTATATTTATTGTATTGTTTGCATGTTTGTACTAGTGGGATGTGACCCTCCTATCTATCCAGGGAGCCTTCTCCCTCCAATCCGTTTGGAAGTCTCCTTGGTATAAGTTGGGGTGTGACATTAGGTGGTATCAGAGCGCTAGGTTTAGATGTTACTGGGTTTCAGTGTGTTAGTTAGTTGTTAGAGTTGTGTTGGCCTGATGCGCACTGCGTTTATGTTTTGTAGTTATAGAGTCCGCTCGTGGATCGCTTGAGGGGTCAGCGGAAAGTGCGAATCCCCAAGAGCAGGATCCCTCAATTTTTGGTCCGGCTCAACCTCCTAGGGGTTATCCTGAGGTGCCTTTGGGACTAATGGACGCGATGCTTCAGAGTATGACAAGAGTACTTGAAAGGGTAACAGCGCCCAGTGCACCTATTGAAAGGCTAAGAAAGCATGGTGCAGAGGATTTCTTTGGTACTGGTATAGATGAATCTAACAAAGCAGAGATGTGGTTAGAAAAGACAGCCAGAGTACTTAAGGAGATAAGATGCCCACCGGAGCAAGAAGTGGAGTGTGCCTTGTCTTTGTTACAAGGTTCAGCTTATGATTGGTGGAAGTTGGTGACTAGTCAACCGCAAGTTCCTGAACCGATAACATGGGAGTTCTTTGAGGATGAGTTTCAGAATCGGTATGTGACCAAAGCTTATAAGGATGCTAAGTGGGCACAGTTTCTCACTCTTAAGCAAAGAACAATGTCTGTGGCTGAGTATGAGGATAAGTTCAATAAGCTCAGTAAGTATGCGCCGCCAAGGGTCCTTACAAAAGAGTTTCGATGTCAGCATTTTGAAGCAAGTTTGAATGAGTCTTTGAAGGTGATGTTAATATCATTGATGTCGGCTCCAAATGTGAGGTATTATCAGTTAGTTCAAGCAGCCTTGAGGGCGGAGCGTTCTGAGAATATATTGAGAGAAAAGGCTCAAAGAAGAAAGTTTGCAAGAGGTGGTTCTTCTTCAGGCAAGAGAGCGAGGGAATCGCAAGGAAACTTTGCTGATGAATCTGCAGCTAGTCCGGCCCCTAGAGGGAGAAGACAGGGTTCTTCTAGGGGAGCGGGCTCAGGTAGAGGAGATGGCCCTCCCCGATGTTCTCATTGTAATAGACAACATTGGGGTGAATGTCGGTGGTTAACAGGAGGCTGTTTTAAATGTGGCTCTACGGACCATTTACTTGCAAATTGTCCGAACCGACTTGGAGATTCTTCGGGATAACAAGAAGGGAGCCGAGCTGGATCTAATGTACCCCAAGGAAGTCGTATTAGGGGTAGAGGAAGGGGTCGAGGTGGACGGCCTCGAGATAGAGAAGCCTCAGAATCAGTAGATCGCCCTGTGCCATCATCTGGTAGAGCTTATGCTATGAAAGCCCGAGAGGAACAGAATGCTCCCGAAGTGATTGCCGGTAAGTTCTCTTTGCTTGATTCTGAAGTCTATGTTTTAATTGACCCGGGCTCTACCCATTCTTATGTGTGTTCTGGTAAGTTGTGGGATAGTTTGGGTAGTGAGGAGAAGATGGAATATGAGATTTGTGTATCCAGTCCGTTGGGTCAGAGTATTATGGTTAATCGTGTATGTCGGAAGTGTCCTTTAAAGATTCAGGGTACCGAGTTTGTAGTAGATCTGATTTGTCTGCCATTCCATGAGTTTGATATTATTCTGGGAATGGATTGGTTGGATAAGCACCGTGCAGTGGTAGATTGTCATAGGAAAGTAATGGTTTTGAAGGATAAAGATCAAATGCCTGTTGTGGTAAAGGGAATTGGAAGCAGTTCTTTGCATAATGTGGTATCAGCTATGAAAGTTAGAAGATTTATCAGGAAGGGATGTGAAGCGTTTTTGGCTGTGATTTTAGATTCTCGGAGAGGTCAAGTAAAGATTCAAGATATTCCGGTTGTAAGAGATTTTGTAGATGTTTTTCCGGAAGAATTACCGGGATTACCTCCTGAGAGAGAAGTTGAGTTGTCAGTAGAGATTATTCCAGGTACAGCTCCGATTTCTAAGGCTCCGTACAGAATGGCCCCAGTGGAATTGAAGGAATTAAAGAGTCAGTTGCAAGAGTTGTTGGATAAAGGATTCATTCGGCCTAGTGTGTCACCGTGGGGCGCTCCAGTGCTGTTTGTTAAGAAGAAAGATGGAACCCTTCGGATGTGCATTGACTATCGACAGCTCAATAAAGTGACTATTAAGAATAAGTATCCATTTCCAAGGATTGAAGATCTTTTTGATCAGTTGAGAGGAGCTGGGGTATTCTCTAAGATAGATTTGAGGTCAGGTTATTACCAGTTAGGGGTTAAGGAAGCAGATGTGGCTAAGACGGCTTTTCGGACGCGTTATGGTCATTATGAATTTCTAGTGATGCCTTTTGGTTTGACCAACGCGCCTGCAGCCTTTATGGATCTGATGAACCGTGTTTTTCGACCGTATCTGGATAAGTTTGTTGTGGTGTTTATTGATGACATTTTGGTGTACTCTAGGAATCGAAAGGAACATGAGGAACATCTTGGTTTAGTATTGCAAATGTTAAGAGATCATCAATTGTATGCGAAACTCAGTAAGTGTGAGTTTTGGTTGGAAGAAGTGGCCTTTCTTGGACATGTGGTGTCAGCGGAAGGTGTGCGGGTTGATCCTAGCAAAATTGAAGCGATTGTTAATTGGATGCCTCCGAAGAATGTGCCAGAAGTGAGGAGTTTTCTGGGGTTAGCAGGGTATTACCGACGGTTTGTTCAGGGGTTTTCAGTGTTAGCATCTCCTTTGACCAAGCTACTTCGGAAGGATGTCAAGTTTGTATGGACTGAAAAGTGCCAAGCCAGTTTTGATCGTTTAAAGGAATTGTTGGTTAAAGCTCCTGTGCTCACACAGCCAGTTTCGGGTAAGGAATACACTATGTACAATGATGCTTCGGGTATTGGCTTAGGTTGTGTTCTGATGCAAGGGAATAAAGTAGTAGCTTATGCATCGAGACAGTTGAAGCCTCATGAGCGGAATTACCCGACTCACGATCTGGAGTTGGCAGCGGTAGTGTTTGCGCTTAAGGTTTGGCGACACTAATTGTATGGAGAGACGTGCAGAATTTTCACCGATCATAAGAGTCTCAAGTATTTGTTAACTCAGAAGGAGTTAAATTTGAGACAGCGGAGATGGTTAGAACTCTTCAAGGATTATGATTGTATCATTGACTATCATCCGGGTAAATCTAATGTGGTGGCAGATGCTCTTAGTAGGAAGTCTTTGTCTGCGTTACTGGCTAGTCGAGGCAGATGGAGATTTGATTCTGAAGGTGCTCTAATTGCTCAACTTAAAGTTAAGCCTAGTTTGAGATCAGAAATTGCAAAGGCTCAGTTAGATGATCATGTGCTTCAGCGTGTTTGTCAAGCAGTGAAAGAGGGCAAGCAGTCTGAGTATTTATTAGACAGTGAGGGAGTGTTGAGGCATGGTACTCGGTTATGTGTACCTAATGTGGGGGAGTTAAGAAAGAAGCTGTTGCAGGAAGCTCATTCATCAGTCTTCACTATGCATCCTGGTGGGGATAAAATGTATCAAGACCTGAAGCAATTTTATTGGTGGCCAGGAATGAAAAGAGAGATAACAGAATTTGTTTCAAGGTGTCTTACTTGTCAGCAAGTGAAAACCGAGCATCAAGTGCCATCGGGATTGCTTCATCCCTTACCCATTCCTCAATGGAAATGGGATGACATCACGATGGATTTTGTATCTGGTCTTCCTAGGACTCAGCGTAAGCATGATTCTGTATGGGTTATAGTGGATCGTTTGTCGAAGTCTGCACATTTTCTACCAGTGCGATTGGATTATTCGATGGACAAATTGGCGCAACTGTATGTGGATGAGATAGTCCGATTGCATGGGATTCCGTTATCCATTGTATCAGACCGAGATCCTCGTTTTACATCCAAGTTTTGGAAAGAACTTCAAGCAGCTTTGGGAACACGGTTAAATTTCAGTACTGCTTTCCATCCGCAGACTGATGGTCAATCAGAGAGGGTTATTCAGGTTTTGGAAGATATGCTTCGGGGTTGTACTTTAGAATTTTCAGGAAGCTGGGATCAGTATGTGTCTTTGATGGAATTTGCGTATAATAACAGTTACCGGGTAAGCATTGGTATGGCTCCTTATGAAGCACTATATGGGCAAAAATGTAGAACACCAGTGTGTTGGACCGAACTGTCAGAAAAAGCTATGATAGGTCCGGATATAGTGCGGGATACCGAAGAGAAAGTGAGGGTGGTGCAACAAAACTTGAAGGCAGCCAAGGACCGACAGCGTTCTTATGCTAATCTGAAGCGTCGGGACATTCAGTATGAAGTAGGTGATAAAGTTTTCTTGAAAGTGTCACCGTGGCGTAAGGTTCTCCGTTTTGGCAAGAAAGGCAAGCTAAGTCCACGTTTTATTGGCCCATATGAGATTATAAGGAAAGTAGGTTCAGTGGCATATCAACTAGCTTTGCCTTTGGAGTTAGCTAGATTACATGATGTTTTCCATGTATCGATGCTCAGGAGATATCGGTCAGATCCTTCGCATGTGCTACCAGTGCAAGATATTCGGATTCAGTCAGACTTTTCTTTTGATGAAGAACCGAAGAGGATTTTGGATAGAGAAATCAGACAGCTTCGGAATAAGCAGATACCGTTAGTCAAAGTTCTATGGCAACATCACGGTATTGAAGAAGCTACATGGGAACCAGAGGAAGCTATGAGATTACAATACCCTCAGTTATTCGGAACAGGTATGAATTTCGAGGACGAAATTCTGTTAAGTGGGGGAGTATTGTAACACCCCAAAACCACCCCAGTAGTTTGAGCCTGTCCGTGTCGGAATGTGTGTATTTTTATGTGCTGCATGTGTGTGTTAAATTGGTTTATTTATTTAATTTATGTATATTAGTTTGAGAAGAGGAGTTAGGATATAGTATAAGTGGGTGTATGGAAATAAAGTGTGAATAAGGGATAGCTTAATGTGTATGTTAAGGTATGAGAGTAGGGTGTGATTTAGGACATATGTCTTTTGGAGAGAATGACATGTGGCAAAGAGGATAAGTGGGCATTTATGAGTTTGGTGAGAGAGAGAGAGAAGGCAGCCATTTTCCCCTTGTTTTCCCGTTCTTCTTCCTTCCTCACGCCATTTCCTTCTTCTTCTTCTTCTTCTTTCTCCTTTGTTCTTCCTTTTCTTTACATAATCTGCTCCCTCTTCCTTAATTAAGTAATTTGAGTTGATTAGCTTGTGGATTTGGAAACTTATAGGTGAGTTTGGGTTATGGGTGTTTTAGATTCTTCTTCTTTCTCTTTTCTAGGTCTTAGTTCATAATTATTTAGATATATGGGTTGTTTTAGAATTGATCTTGATTGTTATGGGTTTGTGGTTCAGAGGAGGCTCCTAGACCGGATAAAGGAAAAGGAATTGCTAGCGGAAGCGGAGCTCACGACCAGGAGCGAGGAAAAACCAGGTTTGGGAACGTTTGTGTAATTGTGTTTTGAATGAATATTGATGGTTGCTATTTTTGTGAAATTGATGAACTATGATGAGTGGATTTGTACTTGTATGATGTGAATATGGTTAATTTGAAGTGAATTGTGTTGAATGCGAAGTATAGAGTTTGAGTTTATGGTTGCAATTTGGGGATGTTTTGCTGGGAATTATCGCAACAGGGCATGGGTCACGGTGGCAACCAATTTGATTACCACCGTGAGGTATGCTCGGGTTGCATTCTGCCCAGGAATTTTGGTATGTCACGGTGGCAATGGATTTTGTTACCACCGTGACCTACCTTTGATTTACATTCTGTTTTGGAATTTTGGTATGTCACGGTGGAAATGGAATTGGTCACCACCGTGACCTACCTTTGTTTTACATTCTGTTTTGGGGTTCTGCTATGTCACGGTGGCAATGGTTTTGGTCACCACCGTGACCTACCTCAAGCCTACATTCTGTTTTGAGTGGTGGTATGTCACGGTGGCAATGGAATTGGTTACCACCGTGACCCACCCTTATTTGGTATTGAATATTTATTTGTTAAACGCAAAGTTTGAGTGTGGAATTAATGAATTTATATTCATATCAACATTGGATTAATGCTTCGTTCTGATAGGGTATCCATTGTTTTGAATAATCGATGATTTCTGTATGATTTGTAGATTTAATTTATTTGATCGTAACCTGCAAACCAAATAAGTGGATAGTTAGGCATGCCTAATAGAGCTTTGTGCCGCTGCAGCTATATGTACGACTTTGGACCCTGATCAGGTCCCACGATTGGATCCTCGCGATCCCTCTGTCTGAATCTTTCTTAAGATTCCACGTAAAAACAATTTGAAAACAAAATAAAAAGAATGGTTCGATACCTTCGGTATCTATATGTTCATAAGACGATATCGATACTCTCAAGTATCTATATGTACTCGTTATCCACTCATTATGATTATGCAGGTGTCATTGTGTTTTGTACATGAACTATTGAATATGAATGTCAATATTTGAATTAACTATTTATGATTATATGCCCATAATCATATTGTTATCATATGTTTTCTGTCATCGTCACTGTGAGTGGCGGTTATGCATTTTGTGTTTTCCCCACTAAGCGATTTCGCTTAGCACGGGTATTTATCCGTGCAGGTGTGGAAGGTTTTGGTACGCATATTCTGGGCGTGTCGCATCGGGAAGGCCAACGCAACTAGAGATTTGGGTGCTTTATAGTATAGGCTTTCCTTTTTCTTTTTGTAATAGATATATGGTTTTGTTGGCCCTTTTGGAACAGTGTATCTTGGGCTTTTGTAAATTTGGTCCTTTTGTAATATGTAAAGATTTTCTTTGGTATATTAATGAAGTATATATTTTGTTCAGTATCACTCTTCTCCGTTTTAAAGATTTTAATTATCTCTGATTTGTCGCTATATTTATTGTAATGTTTGCATGTTTGTACTAGTGGGATGTGACCCTCCTATCTATCCAGGGAGCCTTCTCCCTCCAATCCGTTTGGAAGTCTCCTTGGTATAAGTTGGGGTGTGACAAGGTGATGGATCGTCTCATGCTTCTGCACCTCCGCGTACGGCTGCAGAATCTACACCCCCGACGTATCTAGGCCCATCTCATCCTGCTGGTACATCATCTGCTGCAGCACCTCCTACAGAGATTCCGTCTGAGACATCTCAGAGATATCCTGATACAGTTGAAGGCCCTTTGCCCGGATCAATTGGTGTGGACGGACGGATTTATATTGTCATTGAAGGAGAATAGTGAGTTATTAACATTCGTATTTCTATTTACTATATATGATATGCTGTATTTCTTACAATTTATTATATTTATGTTGTCTATTAGCTTTTTGCCATCTGGTGTTTGCTCCCGCTCCATGGCTCGAACATTTAAGGAGAGAATAAAACTCAATGGTTTTTTATGGAAGAATATATCTCATGAGATAAAAATGTTTTATTTTCAAGAGTTTCAGGTAATTAAATTAAATTATTTATTTCTAATTATTGCACCTTAATTCATGTATTATTTAAATTTTATACGTATTGTATAAATACATACATTATGCTTAACTTTTTTCTTTTTGTTTTATATTTCTCAGAAAGCTTTTTATTGGAATTCCTCGGTTGATCACCTAGTCTACACTATTTGGGAGAAACGTGCTCGTGTACATTACAAGGACAGGCTTAACAAGCTGGACAAAAAGGGTCGACGACCATGGTACATAAATGAAGAAATTTGGGCACATTGGATGCAGTACTGGTCATCACCGGAGGCCCTCACAATTGCCGATCGGAATTCTACTAATAGGATGGGCGGGACAGAGGGAGTTAGCATTTCTATACACACTGGAGGAATGTTGTCCCATCTGGAGCATGCTGACAGACTCGTAAGTATTCATACATCTTAATTTATACAAGCTACTTTTTATTGCAATACATCACATCTTGATAATAGGCTAAATATTTCATTGCATGAAGGATGATGGGAAAAATGTTGTGTAAGGAGTTTGAAAAGGATTTTGATTGTGGATAATACAATTATAAATATATTTTCATGCTTTTTAAGCAGGGAGTTTGTTACAAATTAAGGGGAAACTCTGCCGAAATTTTTTAAATCTATGGCAAGTGTTATTGTTTTTTTGAGTTAGAATTGTTTTCGCTTAGTATTAAAATATTAACATATATGAGTATTGTTGTGGTTTTTTCATATTACTTTTGATACAATTTTAAGGAACGTTAAGTTCAAATATTGTTGACCTATAATTTATTTACAGGAGTCTAGTATGGGCAGAGCACCGTATCCTCATGAGTTATTTATGCATACACATACGCGAAATCATGACGGTGTCACATTCGTCAGCGATCGAGCTAGACAAGTTCATGTATGATTTTTAAAATTGTTACTGTTATTTTTCTATATGTTTTTAGTTTTAGATTACTCTTAAATAACATTCAAATAATTTTCATTATAGGAACGGGTACTAGAGGGTCTTCAGAGTCAGCAGGCAGATGGTGGTAATGTTGATCATGCAAGAGTATATTATGACGTAGCTGGCGGTAGGGACTGCTGTGGACGGGTCTTCGGCTTGGGCTCTTATGCAAATACTTGTTATTCGCATGCTGCTTCATCCTCTACGGCAACGGCAAGTATACTTGCTGCGACTACAAATGAGGTCATTGAGCTTCGCAGCACAGTCGACACTTTAATGGACCGCATTACTAGGCTAGAGGAATTCATTACCCAAAATATTCATGTACCGTCGGCTGATCGTCCACAGTCACCTCTATCTTAGTTACTGTTTAATACACTTTTCAAGTACTTTTTCTTGTAGTCCTATTACATATATATATATATTAATACATTACTATTTATACTTTTATTTATTTTACTTAATTTTTATTTAATACTTGTTTCATTAATATTATTATATAAATTTTGCCAATTATAGTTTTATTATTAAAAAAAATTATGTATTAAAAATAGATTTCAAGACGAAAAATATATTTAAATATAATTAAAAGATATAGTTAATAATATATTAAAAAAATATGTATTTAATTTAGAGATGGAAAAATAATTTCCGTCTCTATTTTTAGAGACGAAAAAGTCAATCCGTCTCTATTTTTAGAGACGGAAATGATTTTTTCGTCTCTAAAATAGAGACGAAAACGTCAATCCGTCTCTATTTTTAGAGACGAAAATGATGTTTCCATCTCTAAAATAGAGACGGAAAACTCGTTTCCGTCTCTATTTTTAGAGACGAAAAAATAATTTTCGTCTCTAAAAATAGAGACAAAAAATTTCGGTGACTTATTTGTCAATGCTATTACTTAATCCACTAATTATTTGTAGGCTTAACATCATTATTCTCATAACTTTACACATAATTTCTATTAACCTTACTTCATTAAATATCCATCGATAAGATTTTACATTTAATTTCCTTATTACCGTGACTAACAGTACTCTTAGTATACTAACACCTGAATTACTCATATTGTTTATTTATCATTATTTCAGTGATCATTATTTCACTATTAACTCTTAACATTTAATGACAGTTTTACTCTCTTTTATGTCTTTTGTTCCATTACAAACATTCTTAGGTGACCCCATTACTTAATTTTACATGTACAATATCATGAAAATATTAATTATCATATTTTACACTTTAAATAATTGACCCAACTTATAATACTTATAATAATTCGACAACATTGTCTTTTACATATTTTATTACACACTCTTAACTCATCGTGACTTAAATATGAAATTCACAGTTGTAGACACCGGGTCCTGAGTCAGCCTAAATCGAAGTTACTCAATGATGATAAGATGCCTTGTCACGGACAAAGGAGTTATAAGTGATGATTTCCTTGAAAAATTGCATTTTAGAGTGAAAAATTGGAAAATAATAAAAAATATTTTAAAAATTAATTTTGAAAAATGGGGGCTTAGAATTATAGTGTTTTTAGTCAATTTAAAATAAAAAAAAACAAGTGTCGGGCACGGCGGCGCGATGGCGCCCAACTCGCGGGCGTCTAGGCGCCGGGCTCGAAAAGGCGACGCTAATGCAGCGCGTCGCTAAAAGCGCGCGCGCAGCATTGCGTGCTGGAGCGCGCAATTTCCATGCCTCCGCGCGCGGAATCGCGCAGCGTCGCAGCGTGCGACGCCCGTCGTTCGTCGCTCAATAGCGACGGGCGTCCCTTCCCCCTGGCGTCGCTAAAGGGCCTGAAACAGCTATTTTACGATTTTTTACCCCTTTTTTCTGATTTTTTTCACCCTAAATCAATGTTTTTGAGTCCAAATAAAATTCTAAAATATTCTTTTTGATAATTAATTAATTAAACTTGATTTTATCCCCAAAAATAAAGGAATTTGTGTTAAAATAAAATTGTTTTCCCGAATTGAATTAGGGCAACTTTCTTTTATCCTATATATTTTTTATGATGGGAAAAACCTAAAGGAGAAGGGGAGCCTCCACTTTATTTTTGAGACCTGAAATTTTATATTTCTTCCTTCTTCTTCTATTTTTTTCTCTTCAACAAAAATTTCAGATTTTCTCTTTTAATTAATAAGGTTTAATTGAGATTGAAAAATCAATTTTCAATTCTTAATTACTCCAATTAATCCTTTTGGCTCCAAATATTAATCATTCACTTCCAAATCAATTTCTTTTCAATTTTATGCATTTAAATTAATTTCTTTTTTTCCTCCATAAGCAAAGATAATTAATTTCATTGCTAAATCACTTTTTTAAGCAAATTTCCGGAAATTAAATCATCACTTCACTTTCATCGAATCCAAAACTCTGAGGATAAATATTTTAGGGTCAATTTCTATTTTCTTTTATTTTATTCATATTTAATCTATTCATGTATATTTTGTTGTTTGTATTGATTTATTTATTGTTTTCATTTATTTACTTGTTGTATTGAATTTATATTTGTTCTATTTAATTGTTTATGTATGATTTTATTTTTATTCATGTGAATATTGATTTCTTTTGATTCTTAACATGTAAATAATTTATTTTATTTTGATTCCTCATTATTTTTAACATGTAATTAATTAATTAATTAATTAATTAATTTGTGTTAATCATTTTTACCATGCAAATAGTTTATATTAATTATGAACACATCAATTAACCTTATCATATATCATTATTATTTTCATCATTCTTTTATTTACTAACTTTTATCATTCTTTTGTCATTGTTACATGTTATATTTATTGTCTATTCAATTATTTGTTTATTCTCATTATTTTTCATCATGTTCATAATTTTCATGTATTAATTCATTAATATGTTATATTTTATTTTAATCACATCATTTATTTAATTTGTCATAAAAATGCATTTTTCACATTTATTTTAATTGTTAACATATTAATTCAATCGTCATTTTGATATCAAGCTATTTTATCTTATTTTATTTCATTTTATCTTTTATTATTGATTTAATTGTTTTAATTACTAATATTATTTTTTATGCTTTGTTTTTATGTCAAAACTCATTTTTTGCTTGGGCATTTTTTGCGAGTACACGGGGAGATCCAAAAGGCTCGTTCGGATTATTTATTTATTTATTTTTGTCTGTAATATTTTGTTTATTTGTTTTATTTATTTATTTATTTTTGCCGTGTATATTTTTCTTATGAAATTGTTTATTTAGGCCTGCTAGAAAGAAAATCGCTAAATTATTTTTTTTATTAATTAACTTGGAATTTTTCCTAAATAAAGATGGGACCAATGTCCTTGTTTTTCTCCATCCAAAACAAAGCCATCACATCAAAATTGTTTTGTAATAAATATGCACGCAAGGACCAATGTCCTCATCCTTAATGAATATCCCGATTTATGCATGGTTTGTACCTTATTTACAATGGGGGTTGTATTCCGCACCTAGTTTTATTGTAATATTTTACATGTGCTTTATTTTACTTATGCTTTTACCGCTTTTCTTAAATGTATGTTGTGCGCTCTAATTATTGCATCGAAATATATGAGAAAAGGGATGAAAACTTAAATTCAAAACTTAATTATAAAATAACCAAGGTATGAATAAATGAGAAGTCCCGAACCATCTCTGGTCTTTGGGCTCAACGAGGCGAGAGGACCATTCCGGTGTTTCATTGGAATGGGATCTCCAAAACATCTCTTGTGTCCTGCCAAAAGACTCAATTTACAATCCTAGGCTCCATAGGGTTAGAGGGTCATTCCAATGTTCTATTGGGGTGAATGCCTCCAAGACCCCTTTGGTTTTCCCAAAATGGATAAGATGCGCCGTCTTAGGCTCATTGAGGCGAGACGAACTTTCCCAATGTTCTATTGGGTGGTGACTCCAAGAAACCTCCTTGTTGCCCAAAATAGACGCATTTGTAAATACCTTACAAAGTTTTCATGAACCTCATCCCGATCGCCCTAAAGCGGGCACTCGGGGTATCCTACAAGGTTCGGCGCGCGTCACAGTGGCGACTCCACTGGGGACATCTAAGTGGCTTCAATTCGAAAATACGTTGGTTAAAATTTATAATTGAGTTTTAATTTAAAATTTTTATCCCTTTTCAAAAATTGCATATCATATCATTAGAGCCTTAGAACTATGCTAGTTTGGTCCCTCTATTAGTCCCGGTGCGTTCCCGAAGCATGGCCCTACGTTCACTCAATGTAGGGAAGTGTTAAGGATAATCACCAGGCCAAGCCTCGTACCATCAAGGTATATCAAATGGTGACCCGATCGATCGTTACGCTCGTAATGAGCTAGACCCGTCGGCAGGGACCATGCTTGGGTAGCCCCAAAATATCATCACCCATGACCAAAGCTCATGTAATGGCAATAGATACTTTCCCTAGGTGATATACCTTAATACAATGCTTGCTACGTGGGCCATTATATATTGAACAAATTTAACCCATTAAATGGGCTTTTATCAAAGGCTTTCATGCCCCGATG
Organism: Excoecaria cochinchinensis; assembly: GCA_947683425.1. Classification (NCBI taxonomy): domain Eukaryota; kingdom Viridiplantae; phylum Streptophyta; class Magnoliopsida; order Malpighiales; family Euphorbiaceae; genus Excoecaria; species Excoecaria cochinchinensis. Next base: position 9,244,818 of record CANTUQ010000208.1, on the reverse strand, counting down.
GGCCCATCTTAATTTAGTTGAAATGTTTAAATACATAAAGGCCAAAATCCATATGTATGTGCATTAGATAAGAAATGTTATGATGCCGGTTTTCCACCGAGCACCATACGGGTCCATTGGGTTCCCCGCTAACCCATGGATCAAGCCCACCTAGGAAAGAGACTGCATTACCTCGTGTGTGGGAGTAATAAGGTTGGAAGGATCTACTTGCTTGCATGTGATTGTGAATACTGCATAACACACTATCATGCATTATATATATCATTCATGCATCATTCTAACAACTTAATTTTTCAGCCATCATAGATCCATCTAAGTGGACTAGAGGTTCAGACGGTCGGCTAGTGAGTACGATTCCACTTTTTGAGTTGCCTGAATTAGTGCCCAACTGGGATTCTGAGTCACTCTCTCCAGGACTACAAATGGCAGAAGAGACTGCGGCATTGACCACTCAAGACCTAGCAAGGAGGCTAGAGGAATTTAAAAGAAGGATGCTTGACATGATGGGCGCTATGGCTTAAAGGATTGCCCATCCTCCTGCTCCACCAGCAGCTGCTGCCCCACAGCCACCTGTTGTTCCGCAACCACAGGCAATCCCTCCTCGGGGGCAAGCCGAACCACCTGCTGGTGGGGAGGCTCCCTTCGTTAGAGTTGCTACTCGCCAACCTATCCATGAACACATGGCTGCTCCACCTATCGAGCCAAGAGGGGAAAGGGTCCCTAACCCCAATGGTGACTTTATGATAGAGGAAGAAGATGAAGGGCCAATAGTCCATCATGCTGTGAAGCCTAGGGCACTCAGAGGAGAAGATGAAGCCTTAAGAGGGATGAGGCAACAGATCGAAGCCATCACTCGAATGCTGTCAGCTGGTAAGGGGATCAACCCTGAAGACAGAGACCTCGGGGACGAGGAACTGCTACCCCAAAGGTTCAAGATGTCCGAACTGCCAAAATTTGATGGCACCTCCGACCCATCCGCCCATATCAAACAGTATACCCTGGTCATGAAAGGCATAGGGTTGAGTAAAAAGCAGAAGGTGGAATATTTTGCCTTAGTCTGGTGGGTCCAGCAGTTGATTGGTACCACGGGTTGGATAGGAGGTCCAAGGAGGACTGGGACCTTTTGACCGAAGAATTCATGAAGCAGTACGACTGCAGCACCAGGATGGAGGTCACCCTAAAAGACCTTGAGCTCTTACAGCAAAGGAGCGATGAGTCATTCCATGAGTACCTCACCAGATGGAGGAACAGAGTCATGGAGATGAAGAGGAAGCCTGACACTGCAGACCAGATCAGGCCGTTTATCAGAAACTCATGCCCTTACTTAAGGGACTTGCTCAGTTTTTAGGGGCTCAAGGACTGGGAGTCGCTTAAGGATATCGCTATAGAGGCTGAGGCAGCTTACCTGGCAAAGAAAGCAAGCCATAATAACTTTGCTGGGAAAGGCTTTGGGAACCAGTCTGGGCACAGACCGGGAGGTGCCGGGAGCAGTAACGCAGAAATGGCAAGACAACAGAGGTCTCAGCCACCGGGGCAGTACAAGGCCAGAGGTACTTTTCTAATTTGGGCCGCCCTTTATCCTGGGTGTTAAAGAAACTGATAAAAGAAGGGAAGCTGCAGCCCCTTCCCCCTAAGCCAGCCAAAACCCAAGGACAACCGGGTCATAGAGATGATGAGTATTGTGCTTTCCACCAGCACACGGGGCATATGACGGACCGGTGTGTGAGGCTAAGGCATAAAATTCAGGACTTGATCGACAGCAAGTAGATCATAAATCCTGAGAAGAGAGAAAAGAAGAAAAAGGCAGGTTACAATGCGGTCCCTCCACCATGATTATGATCGGGTCCTCTTAATCCACTAGTGAGAGTGGAAATGAAGATTATGTTCTTTCTTTTTCAATCTTTGTTATTATTTCGAGAACAATTTTTTATGACAATGTTTGGTTATTTCAATAGAACAATTTTTGCTTATTTGTGTGATATTTCTATTGATTTCATTTAACATGATCACACTGCATTTACTTTGGCATTAATTCAAATAATATGGCTGCATTTAATCTCAGAACTTTGGACAATTCAAAGAAAATATTGATAAGCATCTATTATAACTCCTGACAAGAGGAAAAATCTGAGAGCCAAAAAAAGGAAAAAGCTAGTTGCAATTAGGGGATTGGATGGAAACTCACTAAGAGCACTAGAACCTTTCTGATTACCGGTCAAAGCGATCCCTGGATAAGACGGAACCTAGGAAATTATTTAGGCAACATTTTCTTTGTATAGCTCTCTAAATGACTATTTCCTACCCTTATTCTACAATCTCTTGCTAGCCCGTTGAGCTTTGTGAAGGTGTGCTAAATGCGTGACAATTTTGTTGTTACACACGTTAAAACTATCCCCTCGCCTAAAATGAATTTTGCTTCCCCGTAAAAGAATGGCCGCTCTACAAGGGATGGACCTACATTGGGACAATTCTTTGGGTCATCAAAATCGCCTGGATAAGGATGAGTTAAAAAATAAAGAAAAAGAAAAGTTGAGCTCAAGATAGTAATCTCTTCATAAATTCCTGTGGCAATCACTCTAACTTAGTTTTTGTTCTAAGCTTGATGAGCTAAAAGTATTATCAAATCCAAATTCAAGAATACCTTTACAATATGCGATTGAGCTAAGGATGGTCCTCCCATCAGTCGAGTCAATATTATAGCCATTTTTCTTTAGCAACCTGATCCTCCTTTGATAGCCATCTACCTAAGCCTAACATTACAACCAAAGTAAGACCTCTTGATTCTTGGTTCAGTCTTATCCAATTAGCGGAGATGACCTTCTAATAAGGTTTGGTACATAAGAAGAGGCATATGGTGTTTCTTGAGCTTAAAGCGAGGAGCTACGAGTGCATTCATGCACTCGAGTTAAGTCTCATCCCCAAAGTTACATCTAGAATTCGCGTTCAAAAAAAATTAAGAGATGAGAGATAACATTCAATCATGAAACCCGAAAGGGCTGATTGATAATAGGAGTTTGATGCTTTCAAGATCTATCTCGAGATTAGCTGAAGTCTTGTATTTTTTGAAATCAATGCCAAAATAATGATCATGTTTAATGAAATCAAATTGAAACACATGCATTTATGCAATGATGTGATCAGAGTATTGTACCCTGTGTGATCAGAGTCATGTATCTGCCTATCCTCTGCTACTCTCAGCACGCAAATGCTTCAGCCGATTCATCCTATTATCAGATGTGCAAAAATCAAGCTCATACAACTATGTCCTAAGACTCCTGAAAGATTCTTGCCAACAGCTTCAGCAATCTACGAAAAAAAAAAATAAAATAAAAGCCGTTAGAGTAAAAATCGTAACTGGCACTCTAAGCAAAAATTAGGCAAAAGGATAGGGTGAAAACCTGAAAATAGGCAGTCTATCCTTAAAAAAAAAAGCCACTGGATTGGGTTGGGTCCATTCCAGGCAAAAATAAGGCACAGGGTTATGTGAAAATCCGTAAATGACGCATCTCCCGCTAAGAAAAGCTAGTGTGAAAATCCACAAGGGACGCACTACCTTCAAATAATGACTACAGGTATCAGATGAGAATCTCGCAATCCCAAAGGGCATGAAATTCAAAAGCAGCTTAAAGGGCATCGATCCTATTGCAAATTACAGCTAGCCCAGCTATCATCTCCCAGTCCACATAGATGAATTCTTATCCTGCATCCCTGCATGACTCATGCATTTCACTTGCATGCTCACTATTTTTCCTACATATTTTAGTTTCCCTATTTTGCAGAAAGAGAGATTTGATGCAAAAACCGACAGAAACCGAGTGACGACATCGGTCCAAATAACCAACCAAAAACCTCTTAGGAGGCAACCAGCCAAAACAACATCAGTTCAAGCATCGACATAAGACCTTTGAGGAGGTAAATTTAGAAGACCTTTGAGGAGGCAAATTTCGAAGACCTTTGAGGAGGCAAATTCCAAAGACCTCTAAGTAGGCAAATTCCGAAGACCTTTAAGGAAGTAAATTTAGAAGACCTTTGAGGAGGCAAATTCCGAAGACCTTTGAGGAGGCAAATTTAGAAGACCTTTGAGGAGGTAAATCCAGAAGACCTTTAAGGAGGCAGAATCCAGAAGTCCTTTGAGGAGGCAAATCTCGAAGACCTTTGAGGAGGTAAATTCAGAAGCCCTTTGAGGAGGCAAATCCAGAAGACCTTTGATGAGTCAAAAATCCAGAAGACCTTTGAGGAGGCAAATTTCGAAGACCTTTGAGGAGGTAAATTTAGAAGACCTTTGAGGAGGCAAATTCCAAAGACCTCTAAGTAGGCAAATTCCGAAGACCTTTAAGGAGGTAAATTTAGAAGACCTTTGAGGAGGCAAATTCCGAAGACCTTTGAGGAGGCAAATTTAGAAGACATTTGAGGAGGCAAATCCAGAAGACCTTTAAGGAGGCAGAATCCAGAAGACCTTTGAGGAGGCAAATCTCGAAGACCTTTGAGGAGGTAAATTCAGAAGCCCTCTGAGGAGGCAAATCCAGAAGACCTTTGAGGAGTCAAAAATCCAGAAGACCTCTGAGGAGGCAAAACCTGAAGACCTCTGAGGAGGCAAAACCAGAAGACCTCTGAGGAGGCAAATCCAGAAGACCTTTGAGGAGGTAGAATCCAGAAGATCTTTGAGGAGGCAAATTCAGAAGACCTTTGAGGAGGCAAATCCAGAAGACCTTTGAGGAGCAAAAATCCAGATGACCTCTAAGTAGGCAAACCCTGAAGACCTCTGAGGAGGCAAACCTCGAAGTCCTTTGAGGAGGCAAATCCCGAAACTCTCTGAGGAGGTTAGACACTAAAATCTCATAGTCCTCTGAGGGGGGCAAAGTTCCTAAGTCCTATCAAGGGGCACCACCGCCTCAACAAACGCTAACACATCCACAAGATGGCAACAACCACCACAACAGTGTAACCATGTTGGAAAGACAGCTGCCTCAGGTACGTGTCTCTTTCCTTTTCTTCTTTGAGTTTAGGCTCACCTGGACACTAGTGTACTAGATTCCCCTAAACTGGGGGCAACTATAGATACTGGGTCCTGAGTCAGCCTAGATCGAAGTTACCCAATGATGATAAGATGCCTTGTCATGGGCAAAAGGGTTAGAAGTGATGATTTCCTTGAAAAATTGCATTTTAGAGTGAAAAATTGAAAAATAATAAAAAAATATTTTAAAAATTAATTTTAAAAAATGGGGGCATAAAATTATAGTGTTTTTAGTCAATTTAAAATTAAAAAAAAAATTCGGATCGGGAGTGTCGGGCGTCCAGGTGCCCAGCGTGCCGGGTGCGAAAATTGGAACTATTAGTAAGTATGGGAATTGGTAAGGCTTAATATTTTCTGACTAGCAAAATGTATTTTTGGTTACCTATGAGATATAACTATTAATATGTTAATTAAATGAATTAGGTAAACAATGAGTAATTATAATGTCATTGTGATTTAAAAAGGTAATAAAGTTATTTCTGGTTATGGTATCTAAATGAGTGTGTATACGAAATTGTTTAGGTTTTCGTATGAGTATAAGAATATGAATTTATGATAGCTTTAACCGGTGTACTTTATGCTTATGTATATGTATTTATGCATATGCTCATTTCGCCAATCACTGTATGTGGTTGGTTATTATTTTGTGGATCCCTACTAAGCGTTATCGCTTAGCCCGGGTGTTTCTCCGTGCAGGTTATGAGATTGAAGTTTAGTTTGTACGGTCCACTGCGACTTTGGCCAACGAGTCGGTAGAGATTTCATAGGAAGTGTTTTTGATCTTTGGCATGTAAATAAGTTTTATTTATGTAATATTTTGTGTTGGGTTGTATTATTCTCTAGTGCGAATGATGGTGTGTTGGTGATATAAGCTTAGGATGTGTATATCTTGAGGTTCTGATTTTAGGAATTTTATTATTCTGTTTTGCTATGAGTGCTTTTGTCTGGTAGCACCCTCCGCTCACCGTAGCTCTTTACCCATGTTTCCTTTCGGTATACTATGTGTGGGATTAGGGTGTTACACACAGGATGATACTTACATGTGAAAATTATATGCACAGAATAGAATGTACACACATGGAGGAAATGTATAGGTTTTTTTTTATGTTTTTTTATATATTTTTTTAACATGTATGAATGACATGCGATGCATGAGCATGCCGTGCAACATCCATAACCACATGCAAGCAAGTAGATCCTTCTAACCTTATTACTCCCACACAGGAGGTCGTGCGGTCTCTTTCCTAGGTGGGCTTAATCCATGGGTTAACAGGGAACCCAATGGACACGTATGGTCCACGGTGGAAACCCGGCAGCATAACCTCTCTTAACTAATGTGCATATGTATGGCTTTTGACCATTGTGTATTTAGGCAGTCCGAATAAATCGACATGGGCCTATCGGGGCATGAAAGCCTTTGATTAGGTGACCAACCAATCTATCTGGGTTTGTCCAATACATAATGACCCATACAGAAGCATAATATTATGGCTCATGTCACCTAAGGGAAGTATCTACTTTCATTACATGAGCTTTGGCCAGGGTGATGTTACTTTAGGTCTACCCATGCATGGTCCCTGCCAACAGGTCTAGCTCATCACAAGCATAACGACCAATCGGGTCTCCATTTAATATATCAAATGGTACGATGCTTGGGCTGGTGATTATCCCTAACACTTTCCTACATTGAGTGAACGCAGGGTCGTGCTTCGGAAATGCACCGGGCCTGAAAGAGGGTGCAAACTAGCATAAATCTAAGGCTCTAGTGATATGTTTTAACCAAGGTACTTTCAAAGCGAAACCTCATTTAGTCCCCAGTGGAGTTGCTACTATGACGTGCGCCAAACCCCGGAGGCCCCGAAGACCCACTTTTAGGGTGTTCGAGAGAGGTTCATAAGACACATAGAGATTACGGGGGCGTCTATTTTGGGTAACAAGGAGGTGTTTTGGAGTCGTCACCCAATAAAACATTGGGAAAGCTCATCTAGCCTCAATAAGCCTAAGACAAGTGCTTGCATCTATTTTGGGCAACAAGGAGTACTTTGGAATTCCCATCCCAATAGTACATTGAGATGGTTGATCTAACCTTGTTGAGCCTAATATGACATACATAGGTCTATCTTGGACAGCAAGAGATATTTTAGAGTTCCCATCCCAATAAAACATTGGGATGGTTCGTCTAACCTCATTGAGCCTAAGACTAGAGAGGGTTCGGGACTTTCCATTTATTCATACCTTGGTTAAAGTAACAATTGAGTTTTGAATTTAAGATTTCATTCCCTTTTCTCATTCATTTAAATGCAGTAATTAGAGAGCATAATGAAAGTGGTAAATTAAGCACAAAGTAAATAAAAGCACAATAATTTATAATAAAACTAGGTGCGGAATACAAGCCCTAATAAAAAGGACATGTAAAACATGCATAAACAGGACTATTTATTAGAGATGAGGACATCGGTTCTCGCATGCATACTTAAAAAGAATAATATTGAAGGTGATAATTTATTTGGATAGAAAACTAGGACATTGGTTCCATTTTATTAGAAAAATTTCAAATTAATTAATATAAAAATTTTTGTGATTTTCTCTCTAACGTGAATAAAATAAATAATATTACATAAATTACATGACAAACAAATTAAAAAGACCAAATAAGGAAAATAATACAAACAATAAAAATAATGAGTCCAACCAAATGAGTCTCCTGGATCTCCCCGCTTGCTCGCGAGCATGCCCAAGCAAGGAAAACAAGTATTGGAATCAAAACAAACACAAATGAGATTAATGTTAGTAATTAAATCAATTATCAATTAAGACATATGAAAAGATAAATAAAATAAAATGGAATAAAATACATCATAAATGACAAATAAATTAAATGACATGATGAAACAATTAAATTAACTTATTAATAAATTAATACATAAAAACATAATAATAATAATAATAATAATAATAATAATAATAATAATAATAATAATAATAATAATAATAATAATAATAATAAAAAGAAGAATGAACAATAAGTAAATAAAAAAGAATCAAAATGTAAAAAAAATGTTTAATCTATATCTAAGATCACAAAAAATGAATAAATAAAAAAATAGATCTAGAGATCTACATGATGACTAATTAAATATGAACAAAAATAAATAAAAGAAAATAAAAAAAAGGGATCGAGTCCAGAATGTTTACCCTAAGAATTCAGATTCGATGAAGGGAAAAATTATAATTGGTTTTCTTATTTTGATCCGCAAAATTAGAATTAAAAATAATAAAATTGGAATTTTATTACATGAAAGAAAATTTGGTTAAAAAAATGATAGAAAAAAATAAAAATTTTCAAGAACAAAAAATTATTTTCTTTATTTCAAGAAATATTACTGATTAAATAAAAGTAAAAAAAATTCTCAAGAACAAATAATTATTTTTCTTTGTCTCAAGAAAAATTATTGATTAAAGAAAAGTAAAAAATTCTCAAGAACAAAAAGTTATTTTTTTTGTCTCAAGAAAAATTATTAATTAATAATTGAATTTTTTAACCTTAATAAATTTTATTTGGAAAAGAAAACTCAAAAAAATATAGAGAGAATTCTATTGGAGAAGAAGAGAAGAGAAAATAAAAATTTTTAACCTAAAATAATTCCCAACTTTCTAATTCTAAATTTTTCTATTTATATGATTTTTTGTGAAAAACTAATTAATTAAGGGAAGAAAATAAATTTAAATCAGATTATTCCTTATCTATATTTTAAAACTGGAAAAAATCATGAAAATGCTTAAAAAAATGGTATAAAAAATCAATTTTGGGGAAAACAATCTCGAAAAAAGGGATTTGCGGCAGACTGGGGTGGCCGATTCCCGTCGTTGGCGAGCGACGGGTGCGCGCACGAGAGTGAGTGATGCCACTGCGCGCGCCCTGCACACTAGGACTCGCGCGACGCGCGAGGGAGGTCTGCCCTCGCCTGCCGGCAGCCAAAAATGTTTGATTTTTTTTAAATAACAAATTTGTCTATAACACTATAATTTCCTAACTCCTTTTTTATTTTTATTTTTATTATTTTTTTAATCTTTAAAAAGCAAATTTCACACGGAAACCATCACTTTCAACTTTTTTGCCTGTAAACAGCTGTTAATTTCATCATTGGATAACTCTAATCTGGGTTGACTCAGGACTCAATGTCTACACTGTGGTTCGTAAGACTCCTCATGGGATTGCTTGAACTAATGCAAGAGTGTAGGAAGTTCGCAAAATGAGAATGCATAAGGAGATTCGTGCTGATGACATTGATGCAACAGTGCATCATATAGTGCTTATGCATGAACAAATGCAGGAGTGCATTTGGATAGGTGGTTTGGGTAGAGAAAGAGACGATAATGCCTTGATTAAGGTGATGATCGACTTGAAGTGGCCCAAATACCGGTCTAGAAGTGTTAGTGCATGATTGCAATGTCTTTATGATGATCATAGTGTCAAGTAGTACAATGAGTGATGTTAACAATAGTGAAGTTCAGTGTTAAGTGTGCTTGAAGTATAGCAATTTCGGGATGGGTGACCTTGGGGTAGCTATACAGCGGACCCGGTAGTCATTTTTTAGAAAAAGTGTTATTTCGCAAACTTGATTTGTGGGCTATCAGGAGTCTAGTGGTGAAATTTGAGCTAAAAACGGAGTCAAATAGGCCTCCGAAAGTCATTCTGAAGTTGGCCTCTGGTTTTGTTCAAATTGAATTAGGGTTTGACTGAGATTTGACTGAATTTTTAAAAATAGTTATTGAGCTCAAAAGGGTGTAGTGTGGGAAGTGTAAAGGTATAAAATAAATTTTTGTAATTTTTGATAGCTTTAGAATTGGATTTTACAATAGAACAAAAAGCGGTTATATCGGACCGGTTTAAGTGAACCAGGCCCCAAATGGACTCCGATTGAGTTAAAAATTTATAACAAGACTATTTTTTTGATGTTTTAAGAATAATGGAATTGGTTAGGAGTGAAAATAAGGTGAGGAACACATAGATGCTTTGAAATAGAGGAAATGAATCGAAAAATTGAAATTTTGGTTCAAATCGGTCAGACCACTTGGGATGGACCGGTTTGATTCAATTATGGACTATATAAGGGAGGAAATGGCTGGATTTATCTAGAGAAATCAGCCACTCCACCGCCTCTCTTCTTCCTCTCAAGGCCGAACCCTTTCTTCCTCACTTTCCTTCATTTTTCTTCATCTCTCAACCAATCTATCCCCAAACTTGAACCTCCTAGACAAATTAAAGCTCCTCTGTAACCTAATAGAAGTGATTGGAGTCCATTTGGAGCCCTGGAAGTAGGAAAAATCAAGTGTACAAAGTTTAGGTCAAGATTTGAGGTATGAGATTTAAGTTGTTTTACTTAGGTTTATTGGTCCCTATGGGAGTTTTCAAGGGTGTAGAGTTCATTTATGATGTTATTTTGTAAAAATAAAGTATGGTTTTTATGATATGAGCTTGTTTATATTCAGCCATGGTAAGAACTCAAGGAGAGGAGGAGATTTCTAGGGCAAAAGTGAAAGAAAAGAAAGCCAAGAGAAGTGTAGAGCAAGAATTTGAGGTTTGTGGTGATTCAATCCATCTATTTCCATTGATTTATGTTCAATTTTAGGTTATGTCTAAGTGTGGGTATATGATCATGCCATGATTAATTAAATCTAACTTGATAATCATGATTAGTGGGCTTAAATTAGTGTATAAACATGCTTAGATTAAATTAAAACAAATCGGTATGAAATCCCTAATGTTGGTCCAATGGATACTTAAGGAATTGATAATGTATATATAAGTTTTATGGCTTATAAATGATGGTTATAATGTGTTTAATATGTGTAGTGCATGATGAAATGAATAAAGGATTGAAAAGTAAACTAAATGCATTTGTAATGGTTAGGCCGAATGGATTATTAAGGGTATAAATGAGATGTGTTGTGAAATATGGTATATAATTGGTAATTGAGGCATGTTTATCATGTAATCTAGACAATGGAGTGGTGAAATGAAATTAAAGTGGACTATATGGAAATATGGCATCTTGGCCGAATTGGACTTAAGGGAACTTTAATGTGTATTTTGATACTTAATATATAATGGTATAAAATGATTAAATGTGGATAAATGAGTGTGTATACAAATTTGTAAGTGAATATGATGTGTATGCCAAAATGTGTACGTTGACATAATGTGATATTTATGTAAATTTCAAAGATATACTGCCCTTAGTAGTTGTCTGGTAGTGAAATCTAGTGCAGGATATAATTGGCTAGCCATAGGAATTTCACACCGCGGTACGAGTCATGAGGACTTGTTATTGATAAGCTAATGAGGGTCTGTCACAGTGTATAGTGTATAAAAGTGATCAGTGTAGTGAAGTACAATGAGGAATGGTCCCATCGGGGTCATTCTATAGTGTAGTGGATCTGTGGGATCCACGTCCCGCATATCCGGTCAGTAGATTTTCTACCGGGTCTATACTAGGGGCATTGTGGTAATTAAATGATAAAAATGGTTAAAATAGTAATAAATGTAAAAATGAGTGAAAACAGGACTAAAATGGAATAAGTAGAAAGTTTAGGGGTAAAATGGTAATTTTATAATAAGTTGGTAAAAAGTGATAAAGTTAAGTAAAAAGTGGTAAAGTTAGGGTAATTTGGTAATTTTGGTAAAATATGAAGTCAAAATGGTAATTTAGAGTAAAAGAGATAAACTAGGGACTTAAATGTAATTTGGTGAAATTATAAGGCCAAAAGTGGAATTTAAGTGAAAAAGGGGTAAATTGGTAATTAAAAGTAATTAAGAAGGGTAAAAGTGGAAAATAAGATTAAATGGGGTTAAAAGTGTAAATAAATAATAATTAAGGGCATAATGGTAATTAAGTGTAAAATGAGGACATACGTGGAATTAGTGTAAAAGAAGGGATATGGATGGTATTATGGAAAAAGTGGGGACTTAGATGTAATTAATAGAAAAGTTAAGGGTAAGATTGGAAACCAAGGAAAAAGAATATGGGCAAAAATGTAATTAGTAAAATAATAAATTTATTGAAAGAATTAAAATGAAATTAGTGTGTAATAAATTATAATGTTTAATAATATGCTTAATTTGATGAATAAATTGAGTAAATATGATAAATATAATAAATAAAATGTAATAGTTTAGTTAGTTGAGTAATTAGTTAGTAGCGAAAATTTATGGATTTGTAACCACCACTGGGCATATTAATTCTCAGCACGTAGTTTGTTTTGTCTGCATGGAGGTACGCCTTAGGACGGAGCAAGCATACCTTGGTCAAATCGGAGCTGTCAACGAGGAAGAGATCCAGTTTTATTTTGTATGTTTTGGTATTATATATTAGCATGTATATAAAGTTTGGAATTAGATTGCGTGATGATTTTATGTATGTATGTATGTGAAGATTATGACTCAATGGATGGAAGTTTGAGACTATGAATGGTGTGGATTGGTTATTATTATTGTTGTGCCCTTACCGGGGCTGTGGTTTTTGAAATTTGCAGGTTTGGGTAGTAGAAATTACATGCCTTATACTGCCGAAATTTTTATCAAATGAATAGTAATATTAGACAGTTATAGGTCAATCGACAACTAAGTGAATAAGTGAATTTGTTAAGTGAAAAGAGTGATTAAATGAATAAAAGATTAAGTGTAAAAAAAAATTTAGCCACAATTTGAATTAAATTTAGGTCGACCGTAGTACGATCATGGTAATCGCACAGTATTCCTAAGTCGGCAGTGTATGTATAGGGTATAAGGGTGTTACACGACTCCTTTGAGCATCATTTGTTTCTGAGGAACTTGATGGAAAATATCTAGAACACTGGAAATGGATTCTATAGAAAGTCCATTATCCAATTTTGTTCAAGGTTGCCAAAATGGGAATGTAAAACCCTCAACACTCTATACTATACGTACAGTAAATAGATACCACAGTAATCTCATCAATATTGACAACACAAGACCATGATATAATGCGCAGTTTAGTAAAAAGTTTTCGCATTCAAATGTCAATTATACCCATAAGCAAAAGTAGAAACAATAATAAAGTAGTCCACTGAAAATCGTATACATGCCATACCTATGCTTACATATCCGCATTTGATCCATAACTCGACTGCCATTGATATTCCGGCCACTTAAAAACTTTCTATTTTCATAACCTACGCGCAGCAACAACACTACGCGCTGAGCATTGAAATGTCTAGTGGTGGATACATATCCTAAATTTAGACTATATGAGCATTGCAATCTTTAAATTTAATTAAGTTATGTCATACAATAATGTCTTATTCAATCCTTTATTTCAGTTGCTTATCGTTGTATCTTTTGTATCATTCAATAATTATACCATAATATTTTCATTTCAGTTGTTAACATTACTTTTGACTGCACTGTTATCCTTAACCTTAATACTTTTACGTTCAGTCCACTATTTAATATTCAGTCATATTTAGGTACAGCATCAGTTATTGAATTATTTTCTAGAATATTTATCGTTCCTTGGTTATGCCCTTTACTCCTTTCTATTAATACTAATCTTTTTACGCTTTATGTTTATGTACTGTAATCAAAATACATTTACATTGTTTCCTATTTAATTTCAATCAGCTATATTTATAATACTCTAAATTACCGATATGTCTTTCGATACACTTACTTATCTAAATACTTAATATTCCTATTAACAACTATTTCATAATTTATTTCAGTATTACTGTGATTATTGATACCATTATTGACAGTAACATCTGAATTATCCATTTTATTAATATTATCATCGTAACAATTAACATTATTTCCTCATTAGCTTTTAACATTTTACTTGACAGTCCTGAATTTCTTTAATTATAAGGTTTTATGACTCATTACTACCCTTCCAATAACTTTCCGTTTATCTAATAACATTATTACTTTCATGTACACTACATACTAAAGACTTTAAATTCCATTTATTTTATTTCCACATAACTACCTCATAATTATGCTACTTGTTATTTATCTTACACTATCTTTTATTTATTTCTGATAATTCGTTTACCTTATATATATATTAACTTGTTTCATCTTTTTACTAGCATTGTCATTACTCATTATTACAATTAGTATTATTTTGACTATTGCAATAATTATTATTAACATTAACAGTTATATACATGTACAATTATATTAATCTAATATTGACATAAACTATAGTATCAACATTACTACTATTATTATAATTATTCCTATTATTAAATCATGAATTTCTTCATTTATTTTCAATAATACAGTTATCCTCATAATACTTATCAATCACTTTTAATCCCTAAATTTACATTACTATCATCAATTGCAATTTAATCTCTAAATTTTTCACTAATTTACAGTATTACCTATCGTTCCCACTTATTTACAATAATGCCATTAAGTTACTTATTATCGTCTTTATTTATTATCTATCATGTAATTGCCACTTAGTCCTTATAAAATTATTGTTCTTTTACTATTTTACACTTAAGTCCTTTAAACATTACTAAAAATTACAATTTTACCCTTGAACAATTATTTACTTCATTCAATTATTTACATGTAATAATCTTTGTTTAAACTCATTCATGCACTTAATATAATTAACTACTCACATAACTAAATTCACATGCATGCTTCATGAATATAAATAATACATTTAATATCAATTATCCCAATATTTAATTAATTTAATTTTTATACATGCAAAAATATTTTTAATGTCAATTAAATCACTCATTTAAGGAAATAAACATATAAAGTGCACATAAAATTACATAATTTTCATTTATGTCCTCATATTGTATCATATTTACGTCTAGGTCCTTTAGTTATTATTAAATTACAATTTTACCCCTAACTTTTTCATATTTATAAATATGCCACCAAATTAATTTATCAATTTATTTATTTCATTAATTAATAAGCAATTTACCATTAAATCACTTAATTAAGGGAATTTACACATCTAATACGCATTAAAGTCCATATTCTCCGTTTTGTCCCTAAACATGGCAAAATTACAATTAGGTCCTTAAACTTTACCAAAATTACCAAAATGCCACTAGTTCATTTTATTTTACCATTTTATGTTATTTAACATGCAAATTATGATTTTACCCTCCAATTACCAATTTCATGCCAAATTACATTTTAGTCCTTATAAAGTGACCAATTTTCATATTTAATCATTTAATTACGTTTTTACCCTTATTAACATACTTATGGTCATAATTACCATTATGCACTCAAACTTTTTGAAAAATTCCAATTATGTCCCTATTTTACACAAATATCACTTTAATCACAATTTAAACATTTTAAGCTCATTTTTACCAAATTGTCCCCTGTACAGTACTGGCAGACATCTATGACCAGGATAAACGAAACGCTAACCCCTAAAGGCTTGAATAACCTAAAGGACCCCGAAAGATCACTTCAGTCTTTAATACATACCAGAGGAATCCCGAGGGACCACTCCTGCCTTTAAATACTTTTCAAAACATTTTAACTTTTAAATACAGTGAGGTAGGACCGTCATTGGCCTATAGAAAAGTGAGACGTCATGCTTACACCCGCGGTCTTATGTCACTATAGCTAGACAACATATCCTGAATTAGACTTGACTACCAGAATACTACAAAGGGCTCCAATAATCCATCTTTCACATCTTTAAGTTACTATTCATGCATTTTATGGAATTTCATCATATTATTCCATTCTTTTTCATACAATTCAATCATTATACATCTGATTATCATCCTCATACCATCACATGCCATAAACGATCATCATTTCATCATGGTACACTTGTATACATACATGTACACATTCGGCCAACATACTTACTTTTCACCATTAATTCTTTTTATCAACTTTAACATTTATTTAGGCTATTCACATGTTGAATAACATAGCCATGCCATTATTTCACATTAAAACACATCAAAATTATACCTTTACATACATAACCCATTTGACCTCACATGCACATCATACATCATGCAACTTTTTTTTATGTTCTAACACATGCTATTAGCTAGTTCACATGCCAAATACCATGTATACATCATAAACATGCCATAAACATCATGAAAAATCCATGTATACCATTCTGCCTACATACTAATCTTTCACTCTCAATTCTTTTCATCAACTTTAACATTTATTTATGTCATTTACATGTTAAATAGCATAGCTATGCCATTATTTTTCATTAAAACTCATCAAAATCATACCTTTACACATGATAACCATTCGGTCACATACATACATCATACATCATGACATTTTAACATGCTCTAACGCATACCATTAGATAGATCACATGCCAAATACCATGTATACATCATAAACATGCCCTAACATCATCAAAACACATCAAAATCATGTGATATACCATTCGGCCTAAGTAGAGATTCATCATGCCAACTTTGTTTTCTCATTTTAAATATTCATGTCATCATTTTTAACATTCCTAAACATATCTATATTGTTTTATTCAATTAAACATGCATATTTCACATACTTTATGTTTAAACATAACTAAAAGTCATACTTTTAACATGGAAAAAGGAGGATATTGTATCTATTAACCTTATTTTCTTGTTCTCCACATCTTAATCATCTTTCTCTTGCCTTAGCTCCTTAAAACACCATCACTTCCCTTATATTCCTTAAGTGGCCGAATAGAAAAATCAAAGAAACCACCATAAATTTACTTCCTTTTTGAAATATAATCACATAAACATCATCTACATATCCTAAAATACCTATTGGAACCTTTAAACCAATTTTAAAATATCAACTTTACATACCTCAATTTGACACATAAACTTTTCCACTTATTTTCTCCCACTTATTCCACTTCAAATGAACTCTAATTACCAACATCATATTCTAGAGAGGCTAAACTTTGCTTAGGAGGCTTGGATTTGGGGAGAGATAAAGAGAGAATTAAAGAAAATGGAGGAAAAATCATGATGAACAATTATGCCTTATGGAGGAGGAGGAGAGCTGCTGGAATTCTAGGAATTTCTCTAGAGAAATATGATATTCCAGCCTTTATATAGCCTCTTCTAATGGGCCAAAACAATTGGGCCAAACCGAAAGCCCATTTAGGTAATTTAAGCCCATTTTCCAACCAAAATAATTTCTTCCACCTCACAAGCTCAATTTCACTCAAAATCAATTTCATAATTCTTATAATATATAATTTATCCTGGACATAAAATTTTAGCTCAATCGGAGACCGTTGTTTGGACCGATAATTTTTTACCGGTCCGATAACTCAATTTTCTGTCTCACCATAAAATTTATTTTTCATTACCATTTAATTCTCCATAATATTTCAAGCAAGTCCATGCTTTCAAATAATTTTTTCGATGTCTATAACTCCATTTAGAGTCTAGTTAAACTAGTCAAGCTAAAGTCAACTGTCATACCGGTCCGGTTTGGCTCACTGGTTGAACCGGTTCGGTTCACCTTTCATCCTTAACTTCCATTTTACTCTTAATAGCTTATTTGACCTTTGTTCCACCTTAATCTGGGTGCATCTCTGATTCGGTTCAATTAAACCGGTCCGATTCACTCATTTTTCAATGTCATCATAAAATTACTTTTTCACTATCAAACTATTTTACACACTATTCTGAGTCCATTTATGCCTTCAGATAATTTTTCGAGGTCTTTTACTATCTTTAAAGTCTCAATCAAATCTCGATCAAACCTAGTTACTATTTGAATCGAACCAGAGGCTTTTCTTCAACTTATCTTTCGGGAATCTATTTAACCTCATTTTCACTCCAAATTATATCACCAGACTCCTTATAACTTGTACTTTCCAATAGACATTTAACCTTTCTTCTCCTCTGTCTTTTAGGACCCAATTACTAATATTTTCATCTGAAATTCACACTACATACTATATAGATTTTGCTGATTACTACTGACCCGATATTCAGGCCATTATAGGGAATATTTAGAATTGACATTAAATCTGTGATGACATTGGGAAGTGGACGTAATGTGAATTGTCCATGGCTTCATGGATGGTCTTAAGGTGTACCTTTTCAGTTGTTAAGGAGTGTTAAAAAATCAATCCCAGTGCCAAAGAAGATTTTGTGAAATCTTCATTTCTAGACTAGTTGACATAAGTATCAATTTTTGAGTTAACATTTATTTTTAATTAAAATAGGATTTAAGTTTTTCATTGTTATTTGACATAAGTGTCTTATTTTTGGATTATTTGATTTTATTTATTGGTTGGATAAATGCATTTACTTATTTTGATGCATTGAACTTTATAATAAATGTGTTTATTTTAATTATTAATTGCTTTGCAATATTTTATGAGTAAAATGATTGCATGTTTATTAAGTAGAGAGTTAATAAACTAATAAAAATTCCCCTCATAAGTTTGAGAACTTAATAATTCAATAATTCAAATTTACTATGCATGAAATTTTAACCTTTAAAGTTAGACAATAGGACTTAGAGGTATTATAATGCCCCAATTTGCACCCTAGCCATTTTGGACAGGTTTGGGGAATCTGTATATTTATGTTTGGGGTAAATGAGCATAATTGTGATTATGAGTTAAGATATAATTGGAATTAATCTAATAGAAGAGGTTAATGTAGTAATCTCACATGTGAGGACCTAATTACATAAATATATGGGTTTAATTGCATCAATTGAGTAGTTGTACGTGTCTATAAATAAATATGTTTAATTAATAGCCAAATGCATGAAATTAAGTAAGAGGAAGGATTAATATGGTAAATGGACAAGGGGAACCAATCATGCATAGACATCTATCCATTCTAGAATTTGGAAGAGACTTCATGGCTTTATAAGCCATGAAGGTCAGCTGCTAAGAGGAAGAAGATAGCTAGCCGACCTTTCTGCTCTAAGGCAACCCTTTTCCATCTTTTTGACACCCAAAATCTGATTAGAAGTGGTTTTAAGTGAAATTAAAGCTAGAGATTTAATTTAAAAGTGGTTTTGAAGCATTAAAGATAAGAACAAGTTGCTATTCATTATCTTCTTCCTCTTAGCTTTTTAGAGTGCAAGTTGTGATATGTATGTATATTTATGAAAGTTAATATGGTTTTTCTATTTGAACTTGAATAAGAATCAACTATAGGAAAAAGAAAAGGAAATGAGGTGAAGGAGTAGAAAAAGAAATGATTTTGAGGTTTGGGAACTTTTTATTCCTTTGTATTCAATTTATCTATAATTGAGTAATTGAGATGTTTATGTGCCTGGAAATATTGCTAAAATGGTATGGGAGTTGTTTGAGTGTAGAGTAATGATTGTGGAAGTGGTTGCATGTGAAAAGAATGAGTTTAGATTTTTTTTTATGTTAGAAATTATAAAACAGGGCATTAACGTGTTTTCCAGAAAAGCACAGCTGTGTTATGTAAAACACAGCTATGCTTTAGAAAGGTACAACTGTGCTCTGGAAAAACACAATTGTGTTTCAATGTAATAATGTATTTTTGTTGAGTTACATGGCGGTCAGATAACCCTTACCGCAGTGTGATAGTGTCAGACACTAATCATTTGAGTTGTCTGGCGGCTCACACGGTGGTTAGGACCTTCTAGCCCCATGTGGAAGCTTTACACGGTGGGCAGGAGTACCCTTACTACCGTGTAAATGCATTCTGTCTAGCAACTTGTGATTTTGGATATACCACACAACGGTCAGGACTTTTTGCCCACCGTGTGGTGTCCTTTACATGGCGGTCATGATTTTTCTTACCGCCATGTAAATGCATTCTGCTTTGACAATGTCTAATTTCCAATATTCCACACGACGGGTAGGTTTTCATGACCACCATGTGACCCTTATTTTTCAGAAATTATTTGTGAATTTTTGCTATCAAATGTCTTCTAAATGACACCAAATTTCATGTAATGATTATTTATCATTAATAAATGACATTCACTGTATTTTTGTATGATTTTGTGAACTACTCATATGAGGTATATGTGCACTATGCAAATTTTCACTTAATGGCATTGTATTATAAATGCATTAAATGACTGAAATTCGGATTCTTGCTCTCCTGCTTGCTTTAAACCGAGTAGTGGATAGATAAGCATGCCTATAGGGACTCTGATTGCTGCAGCCCCCATTTGTCCTGTAGACCCCGTTTGGGTCATTACTTATTTTAAAATAAATAAAGAATATAAGAAAAATGTATTGTACCCTTGGGTACCCCCCGTTTGTACCTTCGGGTACCCTCGTTCAGTACTTTTTCTGTTATCCAGTCTCCTAGGTTAAGGCAAACAATTGTATAATATTATTATGTACTCCTTACTCTAAACTGAAATATACTCGCTATGGATATATGGTTACTCTCTATTTCATTTACATTAAGGTTATGATTATGCATTATGTATCTATTGATGATCTATGTTTATGCATTCATTATGTGTGCCTAGTGTTGATGATAGCTGTGAGTAGTTGTCCATCTCATGCATTCCCCACTAAGCTTTATGCTTATCATGGCTGTTCCATCTGTGCAGGTACTGAAGATCAAGCAAGCGCCAGGGACATCCCGCGTTAGCTAAGGCCAACACATCTATAGAATGTAGGGTTTACTTTTGTTATAAGTTTTGTATTTAATGTCTTTTTGGCTTGTAATTATATATATTAACACTATAATCAGACATGTATATTAGTGGAATGTCTTTTGAGTAATGCAATGAGATATGGATTTTGTTACAATTTCTTGTATAGCCTAATAAATGATGAAATTTTATATTTCTGACTATTAGACATGTATTCTGTTTGTGCACTCTCTTGTGCTTGAAGCACAAGAGGCTCTTGAACCCTTAAGTTTTGTTATGCCTGAATTGAGGATGGCACTACAGCCCAACATAGGTGGGACCGAGATGCTTATGTGGCATGGAAAAAGAAGAATTCCACTGCTCGTATCATCTTGCTAAATGCAATGGTTGATGACCTCACTAAGTAGTTTCATAAGTATCAAAATACAATGGATTTGTGGATTGCTTTGTGGGAGAAGTTCGGAGGTAAATTTGATACTTATCAAAAGAAGTCTAATCATACAATGTGAAAACAGCTAAGAGAGATGGAAAGTATAATAAGTGAACTTAGTGAGTATGGTCATAAGTTAACTGATGAGCAACAGATCTAAGCTATTATCCGTTCCTTACCTAAGAGTTGGAAGCATATTAAGATTCAACTAACTCATATGGACAAGCATTAAAACATTTGAGGATGTCACTTGTCATTTGGAGCTTGAAGGGGACCATTTGGCAGTGATAAAGGTCAATGCCGTAGTGCATATGGTACAATCCCATTTTGATAGAATGAGTTCTAACTAGAACAAGAAAAGAAGCTTCAGATGTAGGGATAAGGAAAAGGCTCAAGAGCCTAAAAAGAAAAAGGTAAAATAGAATCACGAAAGGTCTAAAGGAAAAAGGAAGATAAATGTTTCAATTGCCAACAAAAAGGGCATTATGCAAGAGAATGCACTATGCCTAAAAAGGTACACTATACTGACTCAAGAGTGAGTTAAATTAATGTATCTAGTTCTATACTTTTTAACTGATTTTCATCCTTTGTGGGTGACAGATTCAGGAGCAACAGTAACAAGGGATCGAGATGCCTTTGTTAGGAATTCAGTTTATGTTATTACTTTATTAATTGAAACTCAGTTTCGATTTACATTTTAAGGATAATAGAGTACACTTATGCTTAAATGATATTTATTATGGTCTTTGTTATGTGCTTAATGATTTTATAGTTATGGATATGGACCATGACTATTTGGATAAAACTAATTTTTCCTTTAGTTGCTTCTTCTTCATATAGTTATGAGAATCATGTAAAATTATGGCATATTAGATTAAACCACATAGGGCAAGATCAAATAAGTCGGTCAGCTAAAGCAAGTTTGCTAGGTGATTTAAATGAGGTCGAATTGCCTATCTAATCATTGCCTAAAAGGAAAACTAGTTAGAAAACTATTCGAAAAAGGAACCAGAGCCAAAATTCCATTGCAATTAGTTCATTCTGACATATGTGGTCTAATGAATGCAAGGGCAAGGCATGGGGCTTACTACTTCATCACATTTATAGATGACTATACTAGATATGGGCATGTCTATTTGATCTCTCACAAATCAAAAGCATTTAGGTGCTTTAAGACTTATATGAATTTAGTTGAGAATCAATAAGACAAGAGGATTAAAACTTTAAGAATTGATTGAGGTCAGGAATATCTTTTAGATGAATTTAAAGCTTTATATGATGAAAAAGGGATTGAACATCAGTTGTCCATGCCAAGAACTCCACAACAAAATGATGTTGTGCAAAGAAGAAATAAGACTCTCCTTGATATGGTTAGATCTATAATGGTAGAGGCAAATTTGCCAATCTCCTATTGGGGAGCTCTATTGACTGCCACACATGTTTTAAACCGTGTGCCCTCTAAATCTCTCACATCCAAACCTTATGAGTTGTGGACTGGTTGACAACTTGACGTAGGCCATTTATAACCTTGGGGTTGTGCTGCTTACATCTATGATACCTCAAGTAAATTTGGTAAATTAGGACCAAGAGGTAAAAAGAGTATCTTTATGAGATGTTCTGAAGTATTAAAAGGATACATTTTGATGGGCGAGCAAGAGAATGGTACAGTGACGGAATTCGAATAACTAGACATAATTTTAGAGAATGAATTTTCAAAGTTGGGCAAAGTGAATCAAGATTTCACTTTCTATGAAATTCAGGAAGAGGAACCATCAGGATCGCTCCATCTGAGTGGGAGGAAATTAGAGGAAGAGGGTTAAGACCTTCCTCCTCCATACGATCTGGATGTTTGAGACCCTTGTAGCACCCTAACACCCCTCGAGAGGAATATCGAGATGCTACGCGCATAAACACTACGCATACGGAAGAACACTCACGCACAAATGGAAGCGGAAGCAATACAAATATGCAGAAACAATCAATAAGCGGAAGCATCAATTAAGTGAAACCTACTTGCATTAATGAACACTTAAAAACAATATTCATATTACAAAAACAATATAACCATTCTTACATTACATGACCAAAATATAAATATGCTAATACAAAGCATCTCCTTAGCAAAAACACTATACAAAAAGGAATCTTAACAAAAATGAAAGCTTCACTCCAGTCCTAGTGGCTAGCAGATGGACAACTCTCTATGAAACCGAACCTACATACCTACATGGATAAAGCACTCGTGCTAAGCGATAATGCTTAATGGGGTTATACAGATACAAAGGACTACACATGAGTCACAATTATACATAAAGATTATACAATCATTCACACTTGTAATACTTAGCCATGTAAAAGGCAAAACATAATCTGAATATATTTATCGATAGCACAACTAAAGCCATTACCCGTACCTTTCATACCCATAATAATAATCACGTACATTCTCACAATACATAACACATGCCTTAGTCAGAACAATGTCAAATACACTTGCTAAGGCATGGTCTTATCACAAGCATTAACATGAATGCTCAAAAACAATCAAACAATTACAAAAGCGACAGCTCAAAGTCAAATAACTAACAAGAAAGCCAAAGAAAGCCTGAACTCTCATAAATTATGGATACGGGTACTGAAGATACTGATTGGACACAGTATCTAAACACACAAAAGATGTAAGTCTCAAATATACTTATACTCGAAGGTAACAAAAGAGATCGAAACCTCTAAACAAAAGACCCATACGAGTCTACAGAGCAGATGAACAAAACCCTTTATAAGCATGCTTATCTATCCACTATCTTGACACTTCAGGCTCAACTAACACTCTAATCACAAAATCACATGTCCAACAATTACCCAAGTATCCAACCAAGGATGCATAACCAATCCATTCATGTACAAGTCAAGCAAACCATCACATGGTTCATGCATATATATAATACACATAGGCTTAAAATACATGCACATTCATAAATAATGCAATGCTATACACAAACAAGAAGAAAAAGGCTTAACTTATAACTCTGCACAGTGTCGCGCTCATGACCCTTATCGCGATCGTGACAAAACCTAACAAACGAGCATGTCGCACATGTGGGCCTCGTCGCTCTTGCGATAGAATGCCAAAGTGGCCTCTGTCACGCCCGTGACGGAGTTCTCGCCCACGAGAAAACTCGGCATAGCTCAGCCATGTGTGAGAAAGCTCGGTAGGTAGACCTCACTAAGGAGTGTTCTGTCACGCTCATGACTCCTGTCGTGCTTGCAACAAAACCAAACTATGTGTTCAACTCTAAGCAACACAAACCATCCTAGCACAAAATTCACAAACCAACTCAAAACTCACTTGCACGACCTTCTGAATCATACCAGTGACACTTCTAAACACTAAATCATGATCAAATTCAATTAATTACTATTATTAATCAAATTGGCAAAATAGACATAAAGATCATATCAAGTACTACACATGCCAAAATCTATACATTTACCACATGCAAAGCTAACTATGGCCCTCAATTGAACAATAATACTTCTATAACATGCCAATATACTAGAAATTCTAAACATGCATTTATAACATAAAATATCAATAAGCTCAAAACACACATGCAATGTAATATCAAGGCACACAATCCCAACCTCTAGGAAGTAGCTCAACTCCACTCTTCAAGACTACACCTTCTCCTTGCCCTTCTCTTTCCTTCTATCAACAGCTTCTTGCACAATCGAAGAACACATAAACGCTTAGTCCATTAACCCAAATAGCTCTATACACAAAAAGAAAGGAGCAGAAGAAGATCATCATAAATCCATCTTGAACTTACCTTCCTTGCTTCACACGAAAACCCTTCAAACTATCCAATACAATTCAAATTCAAGCAACCAAATGGTGAAAAGAATAGAAGCTCAAAATGTAGAAAATGAAGGAAAGGAAAAGAGAAAATCGAGAGAGGAATGAGTGGAAATCTCAAATTGTATGTGCTGTAATTGGGATAGAAAATTCCACTAACCCTTCCTTATATTACATGCAATAATCCATGTGGCATACTCTCCTCTTTCCACCTAAGCCTCTCTTGACAAATGTCCCACTCACCACTAACTATCTCTTTAATTGGTCCATGGCAAATCTCTCTTGATTCGCTCCACTAAGAATTTGCTGCATAAAATCTTTACTTAACTCATTCAATTTAGTCCTTAATTACCCATGATTTCACTCTTAGTCCAATACTATTATACCCCTTTCAAAACAATTATACCACAAATCCTGCTAGGGTATAATCCAGTTGTTACAATCTTCCCTCCTTAAGAAATTTCATCCTCAAAATTTCCCCAAGTTACTACACATGAGATAATACTTTTACTTAATCAATAACTGAAATTAAACAAGCTTAAGCAATAAAGAACTCACCAGAAGGACCCGCTTGCTCATCTTCTTTCTCTCTGATCATTGCATAACATTGAGCTGGATCACCCGATGGATTCGGCTTCTCAACCGTTTTCGATAACTTATGAGCGACTCGACTTCTTCTTCTTGCACCTCTTGTAGATCCAGTCACTATCATGTTACCCTTACTTGCTTACTGAACCGCACTTTCTCTCAACTCTGGACAATTGGCAAGCATGTGCTCCATGCTGCCACACTTTAAGCACACTCCGGAGAGCTTTCTACATGTGCCCCGATGAAACTTCGCAATGCTCACACTTTGGCACAAAGCTATCCTTACTAAAGGGTACCAAAACACTTCCCCTTGATTCTTGCACTGGACCCAACCCTCGAGTTTGTTGTCCACTAACTACTTCTCTAGCTTTCTTGCTATTAGGCCCACTAACTACTTCTCTAGCTTTCTTGCTATTTGGCACATTACTATCAACTACCTTCCTCTTATGCTCCTCTTTATGTTTTATCAATTCAGACTCTTCTAACTTCATTGCTACTGAAACCAATTGGTAGTAACCCACAACATACATAGCAGCCATGGCCGATAAAGGCCCTCTAATGTTCTCTCTTAAACCATCTTCAAAATGACAACACTTAAACTCTTCAGTAAGCAACATGTCCGACACATATTTACTTAGCCTACTGAATTCTTTCTCATATTCTCCTATAGTAATGCCCCTTTGCTTTAAACTCACAAATTCCTTCCATTTCTCCTCTCTGTATGCCTTAGTGACATACCTCTTCTCAAATTCTTGAACAAAGTACTCCCAGGTCATCTAAATAGGCCGCTAGGGGTTCCTCAACACCAGCTTCCACCAATCATAAGCTGGGCCTTGCAGCAGAGATACTGCACAGGTAACTCTCTAGTCCAAGGGACAGTTTGTCTCTTGCAGAATTTTGCCCGTCTTCTCTAACCAATACTCAGCTAAATCCGATTGACCATAGTAGTACCATTAAATTTCTCTGTCCCTCTCCTTCTAATAAGATCGGTAGGGGCCTTAGGGGCAGCTAACCTCTCAATCAATTGCATCATTTCTTTCATCAATACCGGATCTCCATAAGCTAGATCCATACCTTCAGCTCGAGGTCTATCTTGTGTAGGACGATTAGCTCGTACTGGATGAACACTACCTGTTGTCTCACCTATCTCTTCACTTAGATCAAACTCTATCTAAACTCTACACAAGATAACATCTGCATTAGGCCACAATTCTAAATAGACTCATACACATCTAAACACCTTATAGTCCAGAACCATCTACCTAAGCTTTGATAACTAAACTGTAGCACCCCAACACCCCTCAAGAGGAATATTGGGATGCTACACGCATAAACACTATGCATACGAAAGAACACTCATGCACAAATGGGAGCGAAAGCAATATAAACATGCGAAAACAATCAATAAGCGGAAGTATCAATTAACTGAAACCTACTTGCATTAATGAACACTTAAAAACAATATTCATATTTCAAAAAGAATATAACCATTCTTACATTACATGATCAAAATATACATATGCTAATACAAAGCATCTCCTTAGCAAAAACACTATACAAAAAGGAATCTTAACAAAAATGAAAGGGTCACTCCAGTCCTTGTGGCCAACAGATGGATGACTCTCAACCGAACCGAACTGAACCTGTATACCTACACAGTTAAAGCACCTGTGCTAAGCGATAACGCTTAGTGGGGATATACAGATACAAAGGACTACACACGAGTCACAACTATACATAAAGATTATGCAATCATTCACACTTGTAATACTTAGCTATATCAGAGGCAAAACATAATCTGAACATATTTATCAATAGCACAACTAAAGCCATTACCTATACCTTTCATGCCCATAATAATAATCACGTACATTCTCACAATACATAACACATGCCTTAGTCAGAACAATGTCAAATACACTTGCTAAAGCATGGTCTTATAACAAGCATTAACATAAATGCTAAAAAAATAATCAAACAATTACAAAAGCGATAGATCAAAGTCAAATAACTAACAAGGAAGCTAAAGAAAGCCTGAACTCTCATAAATTATGGATACGGGTACTGAATATACTGATTGGACATAGTATCTAAACACACAAAAGACGTAAGTCTCAAATATACTTATACCTAAGGGTAACAGAAGAGATTGAAATCTCTAAACAAAATACCCAAACGAGTCTACAGAGCAGCTGCACAAAACCCTTTATAAGCATGCTTATCTATCCATTATCTTGATACTTCAGGCTCAACTAACACTCTAATCACAAAATCACATTTCCAACAGTTACCCAAGTATCCAAACAAGGAAGCATAACGAATCCATTCATGTATAAGTCAAGCAAAACATCACATGCTTCATGCATATATATAATACATACATGCTTAAAATACATGCACATTCATAAACAATGCAACGCTATACACAAACAAGAAGAAAAAGGCTTAACTTATAACTCTGCACAATGTCGCACTCTTGATCCTTATCACGCTTGTTATAGAACCTAACAAATGAGTATGTCGCGCATGCGGGCCTCATAGCTCTTGAGACAGAATGCCAAAGTGGCCTCTGTCGCGCCCACGATGGTGTTTGCACTGGCGATAAAACTCAGTATAGCTAGGCTATGCACCAGAAAGCTCGGCAGGCAGACCTCCCCAAGGAGTGTTCTGTCGCGGTCACGATAGAGCCGAACTAAGTGTTCAACTCCAAGTAACACAAACCATCCAAGCACAAACTTCACAAACCAACTCAAAACTCACTTGCACAACCTTTCGAATTATACCAATGACACTTCTAAACACTAAATCACGATCAAATTCAATTAATTACTAAAATCAATCAGAGTGGCAAAATAGACATAAGATCATATCAAGTACTACACATGCCAAAATCTATGTATTTACCACATGCAAAGCTAACTATGGCCCTCAATTGAACAATAACACTTCTACAACATGCTAATATACCGGAAATTCTAAACATGCATCTATAACATAACATATCAATAAGCTCAAAACACACATGCAATGCAATATCAAGGCACACGATCCCAACCTCTAGGAAGCAGCTCAACTCCACTCTTCAAGACTACACCTTTTACTTGCCTTTCTCTTTCCTTCTATCAACAGCTTCTTGCACAATCCAAGAACACATACACTCTTAGTCCATTAGCCCAAACTGCTCTACACATAAAAAGAAAGGAGTAGAAAAAGATCATCATAAATCCATCTTGAACTTACCTTCCTTGCTTCACACGGAAACCCTTCAAACCATCCAATACAATTAAAATTCAAGCAACCAAATGGAGAATATAATATAAGCTCAAAATGCAGAAAATGAAGGAAAGGAAAAGAGAAAACTGAGAGAGAGACGGAGAGAGGAATGAATAGAAATCTCAAATTGCATGTGCTGTAATTGGGATAGAAAATTCCACTAACCCTTCCTTATATTGCATGCAATAATCCATACAGCACACTCTCCTCTTGCCACCTAAGCCTCTCTTGACAAATGTGCCACTCACAACTAACTCTCTCTTCAATTGGTCCATGGAAAATCTCTCTTAATTTCCTCCACTAAAAATTTACTGCATAAAATCTTTACTTAACTCATTCAATTAAGTCCTTAATTACCCATAATTTCACTCTTAGTCCAATACTATTATACCCCTTTCAAAATAATTATACCATAAATCCTGCTAGGGTATAATCCGGGTTATTACAACCCTGACTTGAGTGGGAGTATTCCTGACTCTAGTAGGAGTATGAAATATGGTCCCAGTGGGACCATTCCAAATTACGGTGAATATATGAGACATGTTTATCAAGATTCAAACAACAAAAATCTAAAATAAAAAGTGTTCTACGCTAATGATTTGAGATCGAAGGCTCGAACGAAGCCTCGAACGAAGCCCTTTTGGTTACATGACACGCGCTGAACACCGTGGATATCAGAGGCCCGCTTTTAAGGGCCTAGAAAGATTCATTAAACTCGTGAGTATTGGTCACTTCGCAATAGACGGGGAATCACCCCTATTCGATTGTTGATGATCAAACTACGAGTGCATCTACTTTGGGCAACAAGATGTATTTTGGAGTCGCCACCTAATAAAATATTGGGAAAGTTTGTCTAACCTTGTGAAGCCTAAGACCATACGAATGTGTCTATTTTGGGCAACAAAGGTTTTTGGAGTCGCCACCCAATAAAACATTAGGAAAGTTCGTCTAACCTCCTGAACCCTAAGATAAGAGAGTGTTCGGGACATCACTCTTACTTGTACCTTGGTTAAAGTTTATAAATAAGCTTTAAAGATTAAATTTTCATCTCTCTTCTCATGCAATTTATGCAAATAAGTAAAGGCACAATACAAGCACATAAGGAAAGCGATAAATAAAACAATTATAAAATTAACTTACAATGGAAAAGGGTGGAATACAACCCCAACAAATAAAATGAAATAAATCATTCATACAGAAAATGGGAAATTCATTTAAGGTGGGAACATTAGCTCTCGCATGCATATTTACAAAAAACAAAGAGTTCTTTTAATTTTGTTAAGGAAAACCGAGGATGAAATATCCTATTTTTAATAAAACAAGAACCTTTTTTTTTTGAGGTGACATTTTGGGAATAAATTAGAACATTGGTCCTATTTTTATTAGAAAAATCCCATTTTATTAAATATACACATTTTGTGGCTTTTTATTTTAACGTGCGTAAAATAAATTTTTTATTACAAGTTAAATCAAAATGATAGTTAAAAAGAAAAAATAACAAAAATAAGTAACAAAGATACATAAAATAAAGGAATAAACCAAACCACGTCCCCAAATCCATTAGCCTCTAGATCTTCACTTATTAGCAATGCTCAATTGAAAAGGTATATAATGGGCCAAATAAAAAATAAAAATAACATGTTAGCAAAATTTTATGAAAATTAAAAATAAATATGTAAATGTAATACTAAAATAAAAGAAATAAAAGTAAACGTTAACATGATAAAATAATACTACTTGCATTAAAATAACATATTAAAATACAGCATGCAAACATGGCATTAAAATAAACAAGAAAAAGAGTCAAAAATGGATACAAGAGGGCAAAAGGAGCCAAGGACGACCTAAAGGAGGAGAGACACCCAAAGGAAAGGGCAACGGACGGGAGGAAGAGGACTCTACCACGTCCCATCCCTCTCTTGAGGGACAGGCGCCGGTCGG
The DNA here is from genome assembly GCA_947683425.1 of Excoecaria cochinchinensis. Taxonomy (NCBI): domain Eukaryota; kingdom Viridiplantae; phylum Streptophyta; class Magnoliopsida; order Malpighiales; family Euphorbiaceae; genus Excoecaria; species Excoecaria cochinchinensis. The sequence continues at coordinate 9,214,094 of CANTUQ010000208.1, read as the reverse complement.
GTCTTCTTCCCGTCCGTCATTTCCAGTGAGCCTAAAAACGGGAAAACTTTATTTTCAAACATATCAAGCTTATTCCAATGCACATTTTTACATATTCTTAATCCATTTTTTACAGAATCATGCCAAAACAACCAATACAAGAGATCTAATATGAAGAACAATAAAAACCAAGGCAAATAGTTAATTTACATTTTGAACCAAATAATACATTTCATGCCATATATTTGAATTAATGCACAAATAATAAACCTTGGACCCAGAATATTACCATCAGTGTTTTGATCTCCGAAGAACAAAAAGATGCTTAGTATTTTTCTTTAAATTTTGCAAAGAAATTCAAAATAAAGTGAAGCTTTTCACTTTCTCTCTCTAACCTCTCTCTGCAAAACTCTTTAAAACAATGGAAAATTCAAGAGATTGATCAAGAAAAGAGAATTAATTTCTCTTCCTTAATGACTATCTCAATTTTAGAAATTAAAATTCAAAATCAGTTTCAACTAAAGACTTTTTTCTAGGATTTCTTTTCATCCAAAGAACTCTTTCCCCTTCTCCGTGTCTTCTCTTTTCTATATATAACCCCAAAAACCCTTGATTTTCTAGGTTTAAACTTATATTTAGGAACAAAATCAAATCTTTTCTTTTTTGAAACCTTAAAATCCATCTAGAAAATTTAGTTTTGGATTTAAAATATATTTCCCAGATTTTTCATTGAAGAAAATCTGGAAACTGGATTTTGATCACGACCGATGAGCTTCCCTCGCGAAAGGGTCAGAATCCTAACATTGCCACTCTTGGCCCGTCCAAATGGAGGACGAGCGCACATAGCGCCTAATGGACGGGCATCCCTTTCATGAGGGACGGGCGTCAATCACCAAGAATTCAAGCACCCTATGAGGCCGGCCATCCATAAGGTTCGACGGACCGGTGTCCCTTGTGAGGGACAGGCATCCATTTGCGGTTTAAACCCTTTTCAAATCTAGTGAAGACACAAAAGAATTTTTGTCACAGAGAAACTTCAAAATTTGCAAAATTCAAAGACCGAAGAGAGCAGTTTCAGCTCTTCACCTGTGAAATAGGTATCAGTGTCCTCATCGGGTAATTATGATCTGGGCTACCTCAGGACCCACTGTCTATAGTTGCCCTACAAGACGAGAAATAGCCTAAAAATATTCAAGAGGCTCTTTCATGCCCATTTAATAAAAAATGGATTAAAGAAATGGAAGAAAAATGGCATCTATAAGATCAATCCATGTTTGGGAACTGGTTTGTAACACCCCTTACCCATACGTAGTAAACCGTATCGTAATATGGTCGGTTCACCACATCGAGTGAAGGATGCTACCAAACTATGCATGCTCAATAAGATAACAAATAATAAAAGACAGAATTATAAAACTTCTTTCATAACAAAACCGATTTCACATAATACATCTAAACAGTTCACTTTTCCCTTTTACATAAACATTTATCATAAATAACTTTACACACATGAAAGCTGGTTTCATTACACACTTATTATAATACATACATATAATATTTATTACAGAAAAAGATTTCAATTACATGACAATTACAAAATACAAAAATCCACTTCAGAAACTCCTACAGACTCGTTAGCCTTGACTGATGCGGGATATCCTTAGAGACACATCTATCTTCGATATCTGTATGGAAGAAACACCCGTGGTAAGCTTACAGTTTAGTAGGGAAAGATATATGATAAGGACAACCACTCATAGTAGTCGTTAACAATTACACACAATTGATAGCATCTAATAGAATCACAAACCAATTACACCATCATCATAAACACATGCACCACTTCTATCCAAATGATTGCATGTATACTACACACATTCAATTATATTTACCTCTGGTCAAAAGTCAAGTTATCCATTTAACATGTATCCTTTAACGTTATCACTTTTCTTATATACATACTTCTATGAGCAACATATACAATACCATAATATCATTTATTATCCAAGTATAACCCGCAATGTCCCTATCATTTAATCTATTTGTTTTGGAATTAGTTGCCTACATCTACTTTAATTTACCTTTTATGTTCATACCCTTAACATTTTGTCACATATTTTTAAGAGCAATATAAGATTATTTTTACATATTCATTGTATGTATGAATATCCCTTTTAAGCATATTCATTAACGATCCCATATATCGGAAAAGTTATTTGGACATATCCTCACGAGGTAATTCGTATTAACTTAGTGTGTATATATATATATATATATATATATATATATATATATACTAATAAAGTGAACCATAGTAACCTGTTAGAATTTCCTAAGTTCATTAGTATATTCTTACTTATTACATTAATGGACATATAGCTACAAGTCATAACTATGATTCATTTATAAATAAGTACTCATTTTTTGTGAATACCTATCCCTTGTTTTAACATTCAATTAAAATACTTAACAAACTCATAATCATAACAAATACTCAATAATATTACTTACATATGAAATTCCATTTCCATCAAATTTATAGGAATTAATAACGAATCATTCATGTATAATAATTTGGATAAGCATTTACCATAATATACATTTAAAGTTCACACATGTAAGTGTATTCACTTATTAATTCACATTCTTATTATACATATAATATTCTTCTATTCAAATGCTGCATGCATTTCCATGGTGGTGGATAATGGGAACTGGAATGCTTAGGTACCTGTGGGTACAAGTGTCGAATCAATGACACATACACATAGGGATCTAAGCAGGATCCAAACACATAAGGATCCAATCAGGATGCAGAAATGCATAGGGACCAAAATGAGGTCCAAGAATACATAGGCTACAGCAATAAAAGACCCTATATTCATGCTTATCTATCCACGACTAGGTTAATGTAGGCTCAAACTCATATTTGTAAACCATTCACATCATTGAAATACTCATAATCTTCACATTCATTATTATGATCATATAATGATCATGCTCACTTGTAATTCCCAAGATAAGAATTCACTTAATATACATATTCGTAGCCATATAATATGCATAAAAATTCATAGTATTATCTTACATGCCATTACATATCAACCTACCATACTTACATATACAAACATATCCGCATTACATACACAATTATATACATATATGCAATGCATATATATATTCATATACTTAAGCATAGTTCATTTATATTTACCTATACATTATCTTAAGTTCTCCTTTAATTTCATTATGGTATGATGAAACTTCATATATTTACATATACAAATATATTATACTATCACTATAAACCTTTTTAATTTTTCAATTAGAGACATAATTATGTATTCCTCAACATAATTATTGCTCACTCAATTTTACAACTTTCAAATTCTTTACATATGGTTATCATATAATGTCTTCAATATTCAATAATTGAACAAAGAACCTTTCTTAACGCTTATCACAATTTCAAATAAGATAATAGTATAATTCTATTGAATATTTTATACCAATGATAAATAAATTTCATAATCATTTGATTTCATGCATATGCGCTCATATTAATGAATTTAGAACAATTACTAGCAATTCAAGTTATACCTATATATATTCCATTAAAACATTGTTAATTTATAATATAAGTTTCATTATCACCATTTATCTTACTTGTACTCATGTCATAATTTAATCATTAACATGTATAAATTATTAATCACAAGTACTAATCATTTACATATTCATTACATGACCCTAGTTATGTGATGGACAAGTATCAGGCCCTTTCGGTGAAGTCAAGGGTCAAAACGGTGAGAAAAACTCACTTAATAGGATAAAAATTGAGGTCTCACGGTGGTCAGATATTCTTGCCTACCGTGTAGGGCGATGAAAATGAATTTTTAAGTGGTAGAATGATTTTACACAGCGGTCAGGAATCTTTGACAGCCGTGTAAACCGATTCTGCCCCGTATTGCACAGGGTAGATTCCAAGTAGACTTACGGTCCAAACTTGCACTGATTTTTTCACCTAGCTAGAGGTATTTTTAGCCAAAACTTCCTTCTAGAAATTTGTTCCCTTATGTCTTAAGTTTCTAAAGCCATAAAAATAATTTCATTTAGACTTATATCCTAGGAGATATTTCCTTAACATTACAGACTATTCTAGAGAGATTTCGAGGGACAGAATTGTGTCCCAAATTAGAAAAATTACTGGGAACAATAGGGGCATAATTAAACCATACTATCTCATGAAAGTTACTTCCTTATATGTCTAGTTTAATTGTAATTTTTATTCACCACATTTAGATCACTATAACTCCCTACTCCTTTGACCCGGCCAAAACATATGCCTTTTTATTTTGGTCACTTTTGAGGCACTTAGAGCCAAAATTAGCTCAAGGTCATTTTTAAGACATTTATAGGTATGGAAGTCACTATTTTGAATCCATTAAAATCACCCAATTTTGAGATTCCTAACTTGATTTAGGCCTAAAAACAAACTCAGGGCCAGAAGACTTTGTGCAGAATTTCTCCACTAAACTCTACAAGCGAAATCTCACACTTCCAATCAATTCATTCATCACAAAGACACTCAATTCAACACTTAACATCAATATACACATCTAATCACCACAAATCATCATCAAAATGTACACACAAAGGTTGAGTTCCCAAACCTCTACTCCTTGCTCTTTTTTGCTTCTTTTTTGCTTTCTTTCTCCCTCTTTCTCTTTTTATTTGAACCCATTAGCTTCTCTGTCACATCCCAATAATGGCCTAGTAGAATTGCATGTGTAATTGGATTATTAAAAGGGTATAGTGGTAATTTATGCAAGTGAATGAAGGACTTAATTAAAGAGTTATTTAAAGTATTTAATGAAAGAATTATTGTTAGTGAGTGATATTGTAAGCACCGTGTCCCGAGGCAGTCCAGATCAGAGATTACCTGATGAAGAAATCGATGCCCGATTCCGAATAAACGGATGAGATCCAGAGATTTTGGTCCTCTAGATTCACGAGAAATATGGATTTTTATTTGCAGTAATGAGAAAAATAAAATTGGGAGTTTTTGGGCTTAAAAAGAAGGTTTTTCCTCAATCGGTGGCCAGCCCATTGGTAATGGGCCGCCCGTCGCTCGCTGGGGGATTCCGTCTCTCGTTATGAGGGATGGGCCATTGGTGAGATGGGCGACGGACACGTGTCCTCGCACAGATGCCCGTCTGTGGGTCTCCTGTGCCCGTCGGTTGAATCCTGTTTCCTACAGGAAAAAGGATTTAATAGACGCCCGTCTGTGGACCTACGACGGCCGTCGGTTGTAGGGTTTTGAGAAAAAAAATAATATAAAAAGGGTTTTTTGAGCTATTTTGGGGGTTGGACGATTTTAGCTCCTTTTTACCTAAAAAATCCATTTCTGATTATTGATTCCGACATTTTCATCTCACTAAAACTTCTCCATTAAACTTTCTTTTCTGGATTTTTGCTCTTTTATCGTGAAGCGTGCGGGATTCAAACCATCCAAAAATCCATCCTAAAAGGTAAAATCCGAGGGTAAATATTGTGGACATACATTCTGTTTAATTTATTTTAATTATTTGCATTTATTTTTGGATTTTGTGTTGGGAAAATTCATTTTATTGTGAAAAACTTTATTTTTCCTATTTTTTTTTAAGAACAGAGGTGACCGACGGGCAATAAGGTCACTGATGCCTGTCTCTCGATTGAGCGACGGCACGTAAACGGCGCACCTATTACCCGTCGGTCACCCTAGGGACGCCCGTCGGTCAGGCTTTTAGGGCCGTCCCTCGGTTCTGTCTCCAATTTCCCAAGCTGTTTTATTTCTTTCTATTATTCATTTCTTTTTTATTATTTATTTCTTCTTATTTTCAAAATCTTTTCTTTTCTGTTTTTTTAAAATATTAGTAGTTTTATTTATTTTTGGATTTTAATCTTCATTTATATTTATTCTTGCTTTGCTTATAAATATTAACATTTTTGATTGTTTTGTGAGATCGTATTGTTTTGTCATTGGATGGTTTGAGCTTGAGAGGAGGTTTGTCATGCATACACAACATAGAGGACTCTATTTGGTTTAATCCTTTATCCCTTTGTTATGTATTTATTTATTTATTTAATTATTTACTTTCTCATGTTTATTAATCATTTTATGCTTATGTAAATTGTTTTATTTCGCGTTAAATAAAAATGGATACATGTTTTATAGTAATTAATATTGGGTTTTTTTTTACAAACTCAAGGACCAATGTCCTATTTTTTATCCAATAAAATCCATCACAATAAAGAGAATAAAAATCAATTTTCACAATAACTGCATGTGAGGACCAATGTCCTCATGATAAATGAATTCCCCATTTTATGTATGTATCACACTTTTGAGAATGCGAGTTGTATTCCGCTCCTAGTTTTATTGTAATTTATTTTTGGGATGTTTATTTTTAACATTCGTTTATTAACGCTTTTGACATGAATAATTGCGCCTTTGATTAAATTGCATCGTGTGGAGAGAGAGTGAACTAATAAGTTCAAAATTTAATTGTAAAATTAGTCAAGGTAGAAATAGATGAGAAGTCCCGAATCCATCTCTGGTCTTTGGGCTCAATGAGGCGAGAGGTCCGTTTCGATAATTCATTGAAATAGGATCTCCAAGACACCTCTTGTGTCCCATCCAAAGACTTAATTAATAATCCTAGGCTCCATAAGGATAGAGGATCATTCCCAATGTTCTATTGGGGTGATTACCTCCAAGACCCCTTTGGCTTGCCCAAGATGGATATATGCGCTGTCTTAGGCTCATTGAGGCGAGATGAACTTTTCCAATGTTCTATTGGGTGGCGACTCCATGAAACCTCCTTATTGCCCAAAATAGACACACTTGTAAATACCTTACAAGTTGTCAACGAACCTCACTAATCTCGACAGCCCCTAAAGGCGGGCTGTTCGGGGCCTACCGGGGTTCGGCACTCGTCACAGATATTTAATTTGCTAAGGATTTATAAGAGAATTTACAAGGACTTGAAGCAAAAGTCAAGAAAGATGAAAAAGAGGTCCAATGAATGAGTGACATGTGTATGAGTTGTTGGGTGCATTAATGGGGATTTGAAAGGAGTAGAGAGAGGGAAGGCAGGAAATCTTAGCTTCCCGTAGAAGCTATATGGTTTTGCCCCTCTCCCTTGCCCTCTCACGTTCACTTGCTCTCTTTCTCTTCTCCATTTCTGCTCTCAAGTCTTGCATGTGCTGTTCTTCAATCCTTGAGTTAGGGTTTGAGATTTGAAGAGTTCTAAGAGGTAAGTGGCTGTGTTATTTGGTTTGGATCTTCTTCTTCTCCTTCCGTTTGGATTTGTAATGGGTTTTATGGTTATATGATTTTGATTGCATGGGCTAATTGGGTTTTATTTTGGTTGGATTTCTGCAAGAATCTGAAGAGAGGAGGAAGGATAAAGGAAAAGAGAAGATTGGATTTTGAAGTTAGTGGCTTAAGATCCATTTCCAGGTTTGGGAGTTATTTGTGGTTTTAATTGTTTGGAAGTTGTTTGAAAGTGTTCTATCCATTCTCACTTTGGATCGTGTTTCTGAATTATATGTTATTGTTATTTGTGTGTTTGGGTATATAAAAATGCATGAGTATAATAGCTTTATGTATATGATCTATAAGATTTGTGATGATTATTAATTGATGATGATTTGCATGAAAATTTGAAGTGAGTATACATGAAACATGAGAGGAAAATTCTGGGTTTGAGAATCTCGGTAAATGCTATTTTGATGTGTAATGATATTGGTTGATTTGTGTTATTACTGTTGTAAATGTGTTCTGGAAGCTCTGGAGGTACATTTTTACATAAAATTGCATGACATATGGGTTTGGGTGAAGTTGGGTGTTGATTTCCTTCAAACTCTATTTTCTGCATTTCTTGGAGATTGAGGAGACTCGATCCTATTGCGAGCGCGACAGAATCGGTTCTTCTCCTTCTTGCGGTGGAATTCTGCTTAGCAGCCTAGGAGATCACGACTCAGCATGTGGAGCACGAGTCGTGCTCCTCTCAGCTAGACGTTCACTAGTCAGAGGGAGGCGTCCGACTCGTGAACGTGGGATTTTGGCCGAGCACGAGTCGACATTTGGCGCACGACTCGTGCTGGTCCTCTTCTCCTGCGCAGTTTCTTCGGCTACTGTCGCGAGCGCGACAATAACCCACTAGTTTGCCTCCCCTGTTTTAAGATTATTTTACATGGGTTTTTACTACAAGACACATGATTTGTCTTATATGGCCTATTAATTGATAATTTATATGTTCTTAATTAGATTTGTACATGATTTAAATGTCTTTAAAAATGGTAAATATACATGTATGTATGGAGTTGTATAATTATACCTGATATATTCTCTATTAAATTATCATTATTTTAGAACATGATTGAGTTGTTATTTGAGCCTGATAGTCATAGTAGTGGATAGATAAGCGCTTATCCAAGGTTAGAGTGTAAGTGCAGCTGCTATATGTTACATGTTACAAGTTATATGTTGACCCCATTTGGGCTTATATGATTTGAGACTTCGGTCTCCGGTATACCTTCGGGTATACATATTTATACATGATTTGAGACTCATGTTTCTATATGCTTGGATACTGTGTCCTATCAGTATTATTAGTACCCGTATCCACTAGTTAGCGAGTAATCAGGCTATTTCTTGAGTTTGTTACATGAGATTGACATATGAATATTGACTACTTGGATATGAATGGTTACTTTCCGATATACATGTGTATGATGAGTACTTGTTATAAGCATGAGTAGTATATGTTTAAATGCTTTTGTTATTATTAAGTTTATATATATATGTTTATTGCAATTATATGTACATGTATGTTTTGTTCCTCCCCACTAAGCGTTATCGCTTAGCACGGGCTCTTTTCCCGTGTAGGTGGCAGGTTCATTTTGGATTCGAATATCTGCAGGTCGGCCACTAGTGTAACACCCAATCATCCCTCGAAATGATATCGGGGCGCCACGCAGACACTTACGTATACATGTATACATACACTAGCGGAAGCGATAACATTATACATATTTATCTTTATACATGTTCATATTACAACTTGTTTTCATTTAACTTTAGATATACATTTACATAATGATGTTACTCAAAACATCATAAACTCTATTTCTATCTTATACAAAAAGATCTCTATAAAAGTTCCTAGTGGCCTTGGCCTGCAGATGTGCACCCTTTGATCCAATCCTGAAAACCTACATGGGAAAAACACCCGTGCTAAGCGATAACGCTTAGTGGGGATAAACAGACATAATAGATTTCGAATGAAGTCACAGATATATCACATGCGTATCACTAGTCATGTCATATACACATAATCATATTCCGTATCTTCTAAGTAAAATATTATCATGCTTTAATCCATTCTTGTGCAGAAATCCAAATATGGAAAACGGTATCGGTAACACCTCAAATACATATACAAGTATCGATACAATCTCACTATGCTCATATACATATACACAACCTTGAAACAAATAACATTCACTCCGATTAGTTCCGTGTGCAAATATCCAAATAAGGCAAACAATACCAATATCATGTCACACAATATTCATATACATATACATATCTCCATTATACCTCTTGTACACTACAAAATACACTTTAGCCTGAACTTTCAACAATTGTGGATACGGGTACTTTACTGTGGATACTGATAAACAGTATCAAACTCTAGAGACTTAACTCAAAATTGAATACACTTGGTATTCATCGTTAGACCAATTAAGGTCACTATAGCAGCCGCACTCTAACACTTTATAAGTATGCTTATCTATCCACTACTATGACCATTCAGGCTCGAACAAGAACTCTACAACTAAATCATATACATTGCATATATTCTACTGTTCATTCAAAAACAATATACACTATTTACATATTAACTGAGCAAACCATGCATATACTCACATGTAGCAATACCATATCAACGAATCTTTGCACTATACATTACTAATTAATCAAATACGCAATTCATTTTACATGTTCATAGACTTCACACATTATGATTAAATCATACATGATCAATATCACATGCATATCATGTTCAATAATTAAAAAGCATATATACATTTAATTTCATTACTAAACTCTTATGCCATAGCTTTAATCACCTATAATTTCAATTGACAACCACTCACATACTCATTTCATAAGGTTAGAAATGAGTTGGACATGCTATAGGAACTTACCATGAAGTTCGGGTGCAATTCGTAAAGAAAAACACTTAAAATATACAAATTAGTTGAGGGGAAAGGTGGGGAATTGATTCATGTCAACCATGGGTTCTAAATCGAGCGGAAAAGCACTCTTATGACCTTCTTTATCGCGCTCGCAACAGAAGGCTCCGTCAGGAACCCTCACGAGACTGCCTCTCACCTCAAACTTGTATCATTTAAACCGACCTCTAAACATCATTTTAGGCAAAACATTATTCTTAAAAATTGTTCCCTAGGAAGTTAAATTTCAAATGGGAGAAATTTCAGGTCATTTGGACATCTACAACGTAAGATATGATCTAAAAAATCTGAACTGCTCAAATGAACAGGCCAAAGTAGAGACACCTCTGTTTTGGCCAATTTGAGGGTCTTAGAGCAAGAATTATCTCAAGGTTATTTCTGAGACATTTATAGCCATAGAAGTAGGGGTTCTAATAGCGTAATAATAACTCAATGTTGAGGTCTATAACTATACTTATGATAAAAACATTACACAGAGGTCAGATGATAACTGAACAGAAATTGCCAAAACCAAACTTTATCATCAATACACACTCAAATGATCAAGTCACATACTCATAAACATATATAAACACATATATCATAAACATATGTACACCTATATCACCAAACACCACAAGCAATCAAAATGAACAGAAATTAAAATCACACATGATCCCGACCTCAAATGCAGCTTGAATCCCTTTTCTTCTTCAACTCAGATCTTTTCCTCTTGTCAATAGCATCTCGCACAAAATCATCCAAAGAAAAATACTTGAATTAAACTTCTACTCACTTTAAATCAAAAACAGAAAGAAAAAGGAGGTCAGATCGGAAAACCAACCACACATACCTTCCCAAAGATCAACTCTACCTTTCACAACTCTCTCTTCCAATAGGCTCACTCAAAGAGCAAGGCAAATGAAGAAGAAAAGAAAAAGAAATGTCAAGAGGAGCATGACTAAACACACAAGAGCAAAGGAAGAAAAGAATAACAAAAGGACAAAGGCAAAGCAACTAATGTGAGAGAAGAAAGGAGCAGCTGGTCCATCTTTATCCAAAACTAAATTCCCACCTTCCAAAATTAAATACATGTATATCTCTTTAGTTCCTTATTTCCTTTAATTCATATGTATATCTCTTTTCTTAATAAATACATACATATATTTTGACCAAACCACATTATATCCCATGCCATATGTCACCCTCCTACAATGCCACTTGTTAAACTCCTATGCCGCCATGTGTCCGATACACATCAAATAATCCAACTCAAATAGGCTTCATGTGAAGCATTATGTCGCGCCCGCAACACTGTCGCGCTCGCGACAGAACCCACACACAAGCCACTTACTCAAATACACTCTCTTATACACATAAACTCTTGAATTCCCGAACAAAAATTCTTAAATTCTGCTAGGGCCAAATCGGGTTGTTACAAATCTCTCCCCCTTAAGAAATTTTGTCCTCAAAATTTCCCCACTAATCACTTACATAGGTAAATCCTTAAACAAATCTCCAAATCTCTATCACTTATACCATGCAGCTATCAAATCATACACACTTCACACTTACCTTAACGCACTGCACTCTAATCCATACACGTCTTCTATACATCAATCACTCAATGTATATACTGTCAGCTTTTCTCAATGAAACACATATAATGATACTTTTCACATGCGATTGAGGGATGCAGATGAAATGGCCATGTAATGATTTATTTATGCAAGATGATGCAAAAATGCAATGTAAGCTACTGTAATGCACTTTTTCCCATCCCCATATTTCAATATGCTTATGTCAAATGATTTCAAGGAGATAGCTGACAGGAATACAGAGTGTCACCTCAAACCCTTACTAACCATATAAATCCGTATTACTCAATATATCTGACATCACACTAATCTTTCCACTCGCATCTAACTCCATCTATACACTACACAAAATGACATCTGCGTTAGGCCACAACTCTAGAAAAACTTTGACATTTAATCTATATTCTACATCCTATAGACCAGAACCTCTAACCTATGCTCTGATACCACTAAAATGTAACACCCCATCATCCCTCGAAATGATATCGGGACGCGACGCGGACACTTATGTATACATGTATGCATACACTAGCGGAAGTGATAACATTATACATATTTATCTTTATACATGTTCGTATTACAACTTGTTTTCATTTAACTTTTCATATACATTTGCATAATGATGTTACTCAAAACATCATAAACTCTATTTCTATCTTATACAAAAAGATCTCTATAAAAGCTCCTAGTGGCCTTGGCCGGCAGATGTGCACCCTCTGATCCAATCCTGAAAACCTACACTGGAAAAACACTCATGCAAAGCGATAACGCTTAGTGGGGACAAACAGACATAATAGACTTCGAATGAAGTCACAGATATATCACATTCGTATCACTAGTCATATCATATAAACATAATCATATTCCGTAACTTCTAAGTAAAATATTATCATGCTTTAATCCATTCTTGTGTAGAAATCCAAATATGGCAAACAGTATCGGTAATACCTCAAATACATATACAAGTATCGATACAATCTCACTGTGCTCATATACATATACACAACCTTGTAACAAATAACATTCACTTCGATTAGTTCCATGTGCAAATATCCAAATAAGGCAAACAATACCAATATCATGTCACACAATATTCATATACATATACATATCTCCATTATACCTCTTGTACACTACAAAATACACTTTAGCCTGAACTTTCAACAATTATGGATACGGGTACTTTACTGTGGATGCTGATAAACAGTATCAAACTCTAGAGCCTTAACTCAAAATGGAATACACTGGGTATTCATCGTTAAACCAATTAAGGTCACTGTAGCAGCCGCACTCTAACCCTTTATAAGCTTGCTTATCTATCCATTACTATGACTATTCAGGCTCGAACAAGAACTCTACAACTAAATCATGTATATTGCATATACTCTACTGTTCATTCAAAAACACTATACACTATTTACATATTAACTGAGCAAACCATGCATATACTCACATGTAGTAATACCATATCAACGAATCTTTTCACTATATATTACTAATTAATCAAATATACAATTCATTTTACATGTTCATAGACTTCACACATTATGATTAAATCATACATGATCAATATCACATGCATATCATGTTCAATAATTAAAAAGCATATATACATTTAATTTCATTACTAAACTCTTATGCCATAGTTTTAATCACCTATAATTTCAATTGACAACCACTCACATACTCATTTCATAAGGTTAGAAATGAGTTGGACATGCTATAGAAACTTACCATGAAGTTCGGGTGCAATTCGTAAAGAAAAACACTCAAAATATACAAATTAGTTCAGGGGAAAGGTGGGGAATTGATTCATGTCAACCATGGGTTCTAAATCGAGAGGAAAAGCACTCTTATGACCTTCTCTATCGCGCTCGCGACCTGTCACACCCCGTTTGTCCCCTAGTTGAATGAGCCACGTGTATGTATGTGCATTTGCATGTGTTGGGCATAACATAAGGGTATTTTGGTATAAATGCATGTTTGGTGGGTTGTTCCTGTGTAGGAGTACATATAAAAATAAGGTGTGCATGGATAGAGTTATTATTGTGTGTTTGTGTTCATCCTATGTTAGTGTGTGAGTGGCCAAATCCCACTAATAGGAGATTGACACTTGTCTTAGGTTAAGAGAAGAAAAAGGAAAAGAAAGGAAAAGGGGAAATTCAGAAATTTCCTTTGTGTTTCCCATTCATTACCGTCTCCTCCTTCTTTTCTTCTCCTTCTTCTTCTCTTTTGAACCTTAGTTGAGATTCAAGGGTTGCTAGTGGGGTTTGATCATCTCTTAGTGTTCATTGGTAAGTTTTATGCATTCATCTTGCTTTTGTTTAAGTTTCCCATCTTCTATTTTCTAGTTTTGGGTTTTGAGTTAGGGTTGATTTGGATTTTGTTTTGTTTGTGTGTTGATTGGGTTTCTTAGTTGAGCCTCCCCGAGATCCCAAGGGCGAGGATATAGCTGGATCTAGTGGATCAAAGCACTAGGAGCTAAGGATTTGAGGTTTGGGAATTTCTAATTTTGAATGTGTGTATGATTATGTGTTCATATGAAATTCTGGAAATTATGATGGGTGTTAGGTTTATTATGGTCTATATGCTTTGGGTCTGATATTGGTTGAATGACTGAGCTTAGCTTGTGGAGTTTTGAACTCATATTGTGTTTTTGGGTAAAATGATGATGAATAGTGTTGTATGTTAACTTGAGGAATTTGATTATGTAAAGTGAAGTTGTTCTTTGAATTCATGTGTAAGATTTGTTAATGGCATGATTCAATGATGTTTGAGTTGGGTTTTTATTGCTATTGGAATGAGGATATGTTATTTGTAGTAAGAACTTTGGGATTATTGGGTTAAATAACCTGGAAATCGCCCTGAGGAATCGCTTCTGGGCATGGGTCACGGTGGCAACAAATTTGGTTACCACCGTGAGCCACGAACCAAATGCATTCTGCCGTGAGTTTGAATAGGTCACGGTGGCAACCAATCTGGTTACCACCGTGAGGTATCCAAACTTTAGATTCTGTTTGGGTAGTGAGTATGACACGGTGGCAACCTATTCAGTTACCACCGTGAGGTATCCCACAGATGCATTCTGTTTTGAGGCCTGGGTATGTCACGGTGGCAACCTATTCAGTTACCACCGTGAGGTACCCCAGACTTGCATTCTGCCAAGGATCCCTGGTATATCACGGTGGCAACCAATCTGATTACCACCGTGACCTACCCTATTTTTGCAATAAATTTTCGTTTATCCCGCATGTTTTAGGAATGTTTAATTATGGATTATAGCACGCGATACTATGTATTTTAAGCTATAATTATGTATGTTCTGATTATCATAGAATGTGAATTCTTTGCTTAACGTAATTTAACTACGGCCACTAACTGTGTAATTTGACCTGCTAGAGTCTAGTAAGTGGATAGTTAGGCATGCCTAATAGAGTCTTTAACTGCAGCCCTCAGTTCTGTTTGGACCCCGATCAGGTCCCCGTTTGGTTCCTCGCGAACCCTTAAGTGATAGGATCTTGTTTAAGATCCCCTTTGAAAATGTTTTGCAAAAGTTAAAAGTATCTTGATTGTATCGGCTCGTACCCATAAAGTACTGTCTGTATCGGCTCGTACCTGTAAAGTACTGTCTGTATACTCGTTATCCACTACCTTGAGTCAGCAGGTATTTCAGTGCTTAAAATGCTTATATGAATTTTAATATGAGGAAACGTATTTGATATATGAATGGGTTCAGTGGTGAGAAGTATAAATGGTTATGAGCTTCTGAATGTATGGCTTTAGTATATGCATGCTTATGCAATTGATATGTTATGAGTATTGTATGTATATGATGAACGCTTGTGTATTGCCTTGACGACCGTTGTGAATGGTCGTCCTTTTGCTTCATGTGTGTTTCCCCACTAAGCGTTTATCGCTTAGCACGGTGTGATTACCCGTGCAGGTGCGAAAGGAGTTTGCTTGGGAGAGTCGCTGCCAGCGAAGCCAACACAGCAGGGTCTTAGTGTAGGGCTTTATTTTTGTATTTTGAGGATTCTTTTTGTATAGAACTCTCTTATTGTTAGTTTGTAATAGCTTCCGCTTATGTACCTGTATTTTGGGTTTTGTAATTATCTGTTGTATCTTTTAGTTGATCAGAACAGTAATGTAATGCTTCTGTTATATTAATGCATTATCAGCTTTTCATGAATGGTGTTGTGAAGTTTTAAATTATCCTGTATTTCAGCATGTTTGTTTGTGTACGAATGTATGTATATTCTGTATCTGTGTGGTGGCACCTTTACTCTTACAGCATCTCACTCCTTATCGGATGAGATCGCCTGAGTACAGGTAAGGGGTGTTACAAGTTGTGGTATCAGAGCCCCGGTTTAGGCATTTCTGGGTGATTATTTATGTGATGTTATGTGTGGATGTGTCTATGTCTAGGGCTATGTTGGCTGACGCGGTTGTCCTCTTGTTTGTTAGATGAATTCTGATTTTGCTCATAGTGTGCTAGAGGAGTCCGCTGAAAGTGTGAATCCTACAGCGGGAGATCTGTCTGTATCTGTTACTATATCGGCTCAACCCGCTAGGGTCCAGCCTGAGGCTGCTGTCGTGCATCTAGAGGCTATGCTTAGACTGCACCAGGACATGGCTTGGGTCCGATAGAGAGTTTGAGAAGAGCTGGTGTCGAGGATTTTTATGGGACTGGAATGGGTGAGTCTGAATTAACGGAGAGATGGCTTGATAAGGTGAAGAGGGCTTTGAGAGAAGTCAGATGTCCTCCCGATCAGCAAGCTGAGTGTGCTGTAGCTCTGTTGCAAGGTTCAGTGTTTGAATGGTGGGAGTTGGTGTGTAGGCAACCTCAGATGCCTGATCCTTTGACTTGGGATTTCTTTGATGAGCAGTTCACAAGGAAGTATGTGACTCAGGCGTATAAGGATACGAAGTGGGCGCAGTTTCTGAGCCTGAAGCAGAGGGCTATATCAGTTGCGGATTATGAGAAAGAGTTTAATCGGTTGTCTCGCTATGCTCCGCGTGGGATTATGACAGATGATTTCAGATGCAAGCATTTTGAGGCCGGATTGAATGAATCATTGAAGATTGCTTTGATTTCTTTAATGTGCATGCCAGGAGTAAGTTATTACCAGATTGCAGAGGCCGCCATGATGGCAGAGAAGTCAGAATCAGTGCTTAGGGATAGAGCTCAGCGAAAGAATCTTTCGCGTGGTTGTTCATCTTCCTCATCTTCGGGTAAGAGATCTAGGAACCCGCAAGATGAACCTTCAGCTGGTTCGGCTGCCAGAGGGAGAAGGCAAGGTCCAGCTGTAGTATCTGGTTCAGGAAGAGGTGGTAGATCCGATGCGACGTCTGCTTGTGAGCATTACAGCAAGGTTCACCGGGGTGAGTGTAGGTGGCTCACGGGTGGATGCTTTAGGTGTGGGAGCACCGAGCACCGTCTGGCTAGTTGTCCCCAATTGGTTGAGGATTCGGGACCTCAGGGAGGAGCTAGTAGAGTTGGATCGAATGCTTCTCGGACTGCTCGAGGTAGAGGTAGAGGTCGAGGTGGTCGACCCAGAGGTGGAGCTGCTTCTGAGACAGTTGAACGTCCTCCACCGGTCGCAGCTAGAGCTTATGCTGTGAAAGCTAGAGAGGAACAGGACACCCCTGATGTGATTGCTGGTAAGTTTCTACTCCATGACACCGAATTATATGATCTAATAGATCCTGGTTCCACACACTCATATTTGTGCACTGATAAGATTGTTGATAAATTGCATGTGATAGATCAGTTGGATTATGAGATATGTGTGACCAGTCCGTTAGGGCATAGTGTCAATGTGAGTAGAGTCTTTAGGAATTGTCCCCTTCTAGTAGAGGGTGTTGAGTTTCATGTGGATCTGATAGAGTTGCTGTTCAGAGAGTTTGATCTGATTCTGGGAATGGACTGGTTAGGTAAGTACCGGGATGTGGTTGATTGCCATAGGAAGACTGTTGTACTTCGAGATAGGAACAGATCGCCTGTGTTCGTTAAGGGTTTAGGTGCGAGTTCTGTGCATAATGTGATTTCGGCGATGCAAGCCAAGAGGTTCGTTAGAAAGGGATGTGAGGCTTTCTTAGCCGTAGTTTTGGATTCCAAGAGGGATCAAGTTAGGATTGAGGACATCCCTGTTGTGCGGGAATTTGGTGATGTTTTCCCGAGTGATTTGCCGGGTTTGCCTCCGGAGAGGGAAGTTGAGCTAGCCATAGAGATTATGCCAGGTACCACACCGGTATCGAAGACACCTTATCGGATGGCTCCTGTAGAGTTGAGAGAACTTAAAACTCCACTCCAAAAGCTATTGGATAAGGGGTTTATTCGACCCAGCATATCTCCTTGGGGAGTTCCGGTTCTGTTTGTTAAGAAGAAGGATGGGTCCTTGAGGATGTGTATCGACTACAGGCAGATCAATAAGGTCACAGTGAAGAATAAGTATCCGTTGCCTAGAGTTGAGGATTTGTTTGATCAGTTTCGGGGTGCAGGTATGTTTTCCAAGATAGATCTTCGGTCTGGGTATTATCAGCTTCGTGTTAAGGATCAGGATGTGGTTAAGACTGCATTTCAGACTCGGTATGTCCACTATGAGTTCCTTGTTATGCCGTTTGGGTTGACTAATGCTCCAGTGGCATTCATGGATTTGATGAACAGAGTGTTTAGGCCATACTTAGACCGGTTTGTAGTGGTGTTTATAGATGACATCTTGGTGTATTCCAAGGATGAGGCCGAGCATGAGGAGCATCTCCGGTTTGTTTTACAAGTGTTAAGGGAACATCGGTTGTTTGCCAAGTTGAGTAAGTGTGATTTCTGGCTTCGGGAAGTGTCGTTTTTGGGCCATATAGTTTCAGCTAAGGGTATCCAAGTGGATCCAGCCAAGATTGAGGCGATAATTGATTGGAAAGCGCCTAGGAATGTCCAGGAAGTGAGGAGTTTCCTTGGTCTAGCAGGTTATTACCGTCGGTTTGTCAGTGATTGCTGCTCCGATGACGAGGTTATTGAGGAAAGGAGTTAAGTTTGACTGGTCGGATAAGTGTCAAGCCTATTTTGAGAGGTTGAAGCAGTTGTTAGTCGAAGCTCCTATACTGACTCAACCCATCTCGGGTAAGGAGTTTGTTATGTATAGTGACGCTTCAGGTGTTGGTTTGGGATGAGTTCTGATGCAGGATGGTAAGGTTGTGGCTTATGCTTCCCGACAGTTGAAGCCACATGAGAGGAATTATCCGACGCATGATCTGGAGTTAGGAGCGGTTGTCTTCGCTTTGAAGATTTGGCGTCATTATCTCTACGGGGAGAAGTGTAGGATCTTTACGGACCACAAGAGTTTGAAATACTTACTGACTCAGAGGGAACTAAATATGAGGCAACGTCGTTGGCTTGAGCTGTTTAAGGACTACGACTGCATTGCGGATTACCATCCGGGTAAGGCCAATGTAGTCGCAGATGCTTTGAGTCGGAAGTCAGTTTCTGCCCTGTTTTTGAGACGGTTCAGATGGAGGTTCGGTTCAGATGGGGCTTTGATAGCTCAGTTGAGGGTCAAGCCTACTTTGAGACAATGGTTAGTGGATGCTCAGAAGGTTGATGAGAAGCTTCAGCGGATTGTACAAGAAGTCAGTTCGGGTAAGCAGTCAGAGTTCTCGGTTCAGGATGGGGTTCTTCTGTTTAGAAACCGTTTGTGTGTGTCGGATAGTGAAGAGTTGAGAAGACAACTTTTGGATGAGGCGAATTGTACAGTTTTCACCATGCATCCGGGTAGTGAGAAGATGTATCGGGATATGAGACAATTTTATTAGTGGTCCGGTATGAAAAGGAGTATAGTAGATTTTGTATCTAAGTGTTTGACATGTCAGCAGGTAAAGGCTGAGCATCAAGTTCCTTCGGGATTGCTTACGCCTTTATCTATTCCTCAGTGGAAGTGGGACGACATAGCTATGGATTTCGTGTCGGGTTTGCCCTTGACTCAGAAGAAACATGATTCTGTTTGGGTTGTAGTGGATCAGCTTACGAAGTCAGCTCACTTCTTACTGGTTAGGATGGATTATACGATGGACAGGTTGGCCAGTATCTACGTGGATGAGGTTGTTCGATTACATGGAGTGCCGTTGTCCATAGTTTCAGATAGGGACCCAAGGTTTACATCCAAGTTCTGGAAAGAGTTGCAACGAACTTTGGGTACCAAGTTGAACTTCAGCACAACATTTCATCCTCAGATAGACGGTCAGTCCGAGCGGGTGATTCAGGTCTTAGAGGATATGTTGAGGGCTTGTGTTTTGGACTTCCCGGGTAGTTGGGACAGATATGTATCGCTTATGGAGTTTTCCTACAACAACAGTCATCAGTCGAGTATCGGTATGGCACCATATGAGGCTTTGTATGGTAGGCAGTATAGGACTCCGGTTTGTTGGACCGAGCTATCCGAGAGATCAGTAATTGGGCTAGAGTTAGTAAGAGATACAGAAGAAAAGATCAGAGTTGTGCAACGGAATTTGAAAGTGGCTAAGGATCGACAGAGGTCTTATGCCAATCTGAAGAGGAAAGATGTGCGTTTTGAAGTTGGGGACAAAGTTTTTCTTAAAGTTTCACCATGGAGAAAAGTGCTTCGATTTGGAAAGAAGGGAAAGCTTAGTCCTCGTTTTATTGGTCCGTATGAAGTTTTGGCTAGAGTGGGTCCGGTAGCCTATAAGTTGGCTCTACCAATGGAGTTATCTAAGTTACACGATGTGTTCCACGTTTCGATGCTTCGTCGGTACCGATCGGATCCGTCGCATATTTTGTCAGTGCATGAGGTGCAAGTCCAGCCTGATTATTCATATGATGAAGAGCCTAGAGTTATCTTAGCCAAGGAAGTGAGACAGTTAAGAAGCAAGCAGATCCCTTTGGTTAAAGTGTTATGGAATCACCATGGAGTTGAAGAAGCAACTTGGGAACCAGAGGTATCGATGAGAGCTCAGTATCCGCAGTTGTTCAGTTCAGGTGAGAATTTCGAGGACGAAATTCTTATTAGTAGGGGAGAGTTATCACACCCCGTTTGCCCCCTAGTTGAATGAGCCACGTGTATGTATGTGCATTTGCATGTGTTGGGCATAACATAAGGGTATTTTGGTATAAATGCATGTTTGCTGGGTTGTTCCTGTGTGGGAGTACATATAAAAATAAGGTGTGCATGGATAGAGTTATTATTGTGTGTTTGTGTTCATCCCATGTTAGTGTGTGAGTGGCCAAATCCCACTAATAGGAGATTGACACTTGCCTTAGGTTAAGAGAAGAAAAAGGAAAAGAAAGGAAAAGGGGAAATTCAGAAATTTCCTTTGTGTTTCCCGTTCATTACCGTCTCCTCCTTCTTTTCTTCTCCTTCTTCTTCTCTTTTGAACCTTAGTTGAGATTCAAGGGTTGCTAGTGGGGTTTGATCATCTCTTAGTGTCCATTGGTAAGTTTTATGCATTCATCTTGCTTTTATTTAAGTTTCCCATCTTCTATTTTCTAATTTTGGGTATTGAGTTAGGGTTGATTTGGATTTTGTTTTGTTTGTGTGGGGTTTCTTAGTTGAGCCTCCCCGAGATCCTAAGGAAAGGATATAGCTGAATCTAGTGGATCAAAGCACTAGGAGCTAAGGATTTGAGGTTTGGGAATTTCTAATTTTGAATGTGTGTATGATTATGTGTTCATGTGAAATTCTGGAAATTGTGATGGGTGTTAGGTTTATTATGGTCTATATGCTTTGGGTCTGATATTGGTTGAATGACTGAGCTTAGCTTGTGGAGTTTTGAACTCATATTGTGTTTTTGGGTAAAATGATGATGAATAGTTCTGTCTGTTAACTTGAGGAATTTGATTATTTAAAGTGAAGTTGTTCTTTGAATTCATGTGTAAGATTTGTTAATGGCATGATTCAATGATGTTTGAGTTGGGTTTTTATTTCTATTGGAATGAGGATATGTTATTTGTAGTAAGAACTTTGGGATTGTTGGGTTGAATAACCTGGAATTCGCCCTAAGGAATCGCTTCTGGGCATGGGTCACGATGGCAACCAATTTGGTTACCACCGTGAGCCACGAACCAGATGCATTCTGCCGTGAGTTTGAATAGGTCACAGTGGCAACCAATCTGGTTACCACCGTGAGGTATCCAAACTTTAGATTCTGTTTGGGTAGTGGGTATGTCACGGTGGCAACCTATTCAGTTACCACCGTGAGGTATCCCACAGATGCATTCTGTTTTGAGGCCTGGGTATGTCACGGTGGCAACCTATTCAGTTACCACCATGAGGTACCCCAGACTTGCATTCTGCCAAAGATCCCTGGTATGTCATGGTGGCAACCAATCTGATTACCACCGTGACCTACCCTATTTTTGCAATAAATTTCCGTTTATCCCGCATGTTTTAGGAATGTTTAATTATGGATTATAGCACGCGATACTATGTATTTTAAGCTATAATTAAGTATGTTCTGATTATCATAGAATGTGAATTCTTTGCTTAACGTAATTTAACTACGGCCACTAACTGTGTAATTTGACCTGCTAGAGTCTAGTAAGTGGATAGTTAGGCATGCCTAATAGAGTCTTTAGCTGCAGCCCTCAGTTCTGTTTGGACCCCGATCAGGTCCCCGTTTGGTTCCTCGTGAACCCTTAAGTGATAGGATCTTGTTTAAAATCCCCTTTGAAAATGTTTTGTAAAAGTTAAAAGTATCTTGATTGTATCGGCTCGTACCCGTAAAGTACTGTCTGTATCGGCTCCTACCCGTAAAGTACTGTTTGTATACTCGTTATCCACTACCTTGAGTCAGTAGGTATTTCAGTGCTTAAAATGCTTGTACGAATTGTAATATGAGGAAACGTATTTGATATATGAATGGGTTCAGTGGTGAGAAGTATAAACGGTTATGAGCTTCTGAATGTATGGCTTTAGTATATGCATGCTTATGCAATTGATATGTTATGAGTATGGTATGTATATGATGAACGCTTGTCTATTGCCTTGACAACCGTTGTGAATGGTCGTCATTTTGCTTCATGTGTGTTTCCCCACTAAGCGTTTATCGCTTAGCACGGTGTGATTACTCGTGCAGGTGCGGAAGGAGTTTGCTTGGGAGAGTCGCCGCCAGCAAAGCCAACACAGCAGGGTCTTAGTGTAGGGCTTTATTTTTGTATTTTGAGGATTCTTTTTGTATAGAACTCTTTTATTGTTAGTTTGTAATAGCTTCCGCTTATGTACCTGTATTTTGGGTTTTGTAATTATCTGTTGTATCTTTTAGTTGATCAGAACAGTAATGTAATGCTTCTGTTATATTAATGCATGATCAGGTTTTCATGAATGGTGTTGTGAAGTTTTAAATTATCCTGTATTTCAGCATGTTTGTTTGTGTACGAATGTATGTATATTCTTTATCTGTGTGGTGGCACCTTTACTCTTACGGCATCTCACTCCTTATCGGATGAGATCGCCTAAGTACGGGTAAGGGGTGTTACACGACCACTGTTACGGTCGTGATAGAAGGCTCCATTAGGAACCCTCACGAGACTGCTTCTCACCTCAAACTTATATCATCTAAACCAACCTCTAAACGTCATTTTTAGGCAAAAAATTCTTCTTAAAAATTATTCCCTAGGAAGTTATCTTTCAAATGAGACAAATTTCAGGTAATTTGGACATCAAAAAATTAAGATATGATCTAAAATATCTGAACTACTCAAATGAACTGGCCAAAGTAGAGATACCTCTGTTTTGGCCAATTTCATGGTCTTAGATCAAGAATTTGCTCAAGGTAATTTATGAGACATTTATAGGCATAGAAGTGAGGGTTCTAATGGCTCAAAAAAAACTCAATTTTGAGGTCTATAACTATACTTATAATAAAAATATTACATGGAGGTCAGATGACAACTGAACAGAAATTGCCAATACCAAACTTTATCATCAATACACACTCAAATGATCAAGTCACATAATCATAAACATATATACACACATATATCATAAACATATATACACCTATATCACCAAACACCACAACCAATTAAAATGAACAGAAATTAAAATCACACACGATCCCGACCTCAAAACGCAACTAGAATCACTTTTCTTCTTCAACTCAGGTCTTTTCCTCTTGTCAATAGCATCTCGCACAAAATCATCCAAAGAAAAATACTTGAATTAAACTTCTACTCACTTTAAATCAAAAACTGAAAGAAAACGGAGGTCAGATCGGAAAACCAACCACACATACCTTCTCAAAGATCAACTCTACCTTTCACAACTCTCTCTTCAACTAACCCAATAGGCTCACTCAAAGAGCAAGGCAAATGAAGAAGAAAAGAGAAAGAAATGTCAAGGTAAGAGGAGCACGGCCAAAAACCCAAGAGCAAAGGAAGAAAAGAATAACAAAAGGCCAAAGGCAAAGCAACTAATGTGAGAGAAGAAACGAGCATCTGGTCCATCTTTATCCAAAACTAAATTCCCACCTTCCAAAATTAAATACATGTATATCTCTTTGGTTCCTTATTTCCTTTTAATTCATATGTATATCTCTTTTCTTAATAAATACATACATATATTTTAACCAAACCACATAATATCCTATGCCACATGTCACCCTCCTACAATGCCACTTGTCAAACTCCTATGCCGCCATGTATCCGATACACATCAAATAATCCAACTCAAATAGGCTTCACGTGAAGCATTCTGTCGTGCTCGCGACAGAACCCACACACAAGCCACTTACTCAAATACAGTCTCTTATACACACAAACTCTTGAATTCTCGAACAAAAATTCAGAAATTCTACTAGGGCCAAATCGGGTTGTTACAAATCTCTCTCCCTTAAGAAATTTCTTCCTCGAAATTTCCCCACTAATCACTTACACAGGTAAATCCTTAGACAAATCTCCAAATCGCTATCACTTATACTATACAGCTATCAAATCATACACACTTCACACTTACCTTAACGCACTGCACTCTAATCCATACACGTCTTCTATACATCAATCACTTGATGTATATCCTGTCAGCTTTTCTCAATGAAACACATATAATGATACTTTTCACATGCGATTGAGGGATGCAGATGAAATGGCCATGTAATGATTTATTTATGCAAGATGATGCGAAAATGCAATGTGAGCTACTGTAATACACTTTTTCCCATCCCCATATTTTAATATGCTTATGTCAAATAATTTCAAGGAGATAGCTAACAGTAATACAGAGTGTCACCTCAAACACTTACTAACCATATAAATTCGTATTACTCACTATATCCGACATCTCACTAATCTTTCCACTCGCATCTAACTCCATCTATATACTACACAAAACGACATATGAGTTAGGCCATAACTCTAGATAAACTCTGACATTTAATCTATATTCTACATCCTATAGACTAGAACCTCTAACCTATACTCTGATACCACAAAAACGTAACACCCCATCATCCCTCGGAATGATATCGGGGCGCTACGCGGACACTTACGTATACATGTATACATACACTAGCGGAAGCGATAACATTATACATATTTATCTTTATTCATGTTCATATTACAACTATTTTTCATTTAACTTTACATATACATTTACATAATGATGTTACTCAAAACATTATAAACTCTATTTCTATCTTATACAAAAAGATCTCTATAAAAGCTCCTAGTGGCCTTGGCCTGCAGATGTGCGCCCTCTGATCCAATCCTAAAAACCTACATGGAAAAAACACCCGTGCTAAGCGATAACGCTTAGTGGGGATAAACAGACATAATAGACTTCGAATGAAGTCACAGATATATCACATTCGTATCACTAGTCATGTCATATACACATAATCATATTCCGTATCAGCTAAGTAAAATATTATCATGCTTTAATCCATTCTTGTGCAGAAATCCAAATATGGCAAACAGTATCGGTAACACCTCAAGTACATATACAAGTATCGATACAATCTCACTGTGCTCAGATACATATACACAACCTTGTAACAAATAACATTCACTCCGATTAGTTCCATGTGCAAATATCCAAATAAGGCAAACAATACCAATATCATGTCACATAATATTCATATACATATACATATCTCCATTATACCTCTTGTACACTACAAAATACACTTTAGCCTGAACTTTCAACAATTGTGGATACGGGTACTTTACTGTGGATACTGATAAACAGTATCAAACTCTAGAGACTTAACTCAAAATTGAATACACTGGGTATTCATCGTTAGACCAATTAAGGTCACTATAGCAGCTGCACTCCAACCCTTTATAAGCATGCTTATCTATCCACTACTATGACCATTCAGGCTCGAACAAGAACTCTACAACTAAATCTTATACATTGCATATACTCTATTGTTCATTCAAAAACACTATGCACTATTTACATATTAACTGAGCAAACCATGCATATACTCACATGTAGATATACCATATCAATGAATCTTTGCACTATACATTACTAATTAATCAAATATGCAATTCATTTTACATGTTCATAGACTTCACACATTATGATTCAATCATACATGATCAATATCACATGCATATCATGTTCAATAATTAAAAAGCATATATACATTTAATTTCATTACTAAACTCTTATGCCATAGCTTTAATCACCTATAATTTCAATTGACAACCACTCACATACTCATTTTATATGGTTAGAAATGAGTTGGACATGCTAGAGGAACTTACCATGAAGTTCGGCTGCAATTCGAAAAGAAAAACACTCAAAATATACAAATTAGTTGAGGGGAAAGGTGGGGAATTGATTCATGTCAACCATGGGCTCTAAATCAAGAGGAAAATCACTCTTATGACCTTCTCTGTCGCGCTTACGATAACTGTCGCGCTCGCGACAGAAGTCTCCGTCAGGAACCCTCACGAGACTGCTTTTTACCTCAAATTTGTATCGTCTAAAACGACCTATAAAAGTCAGTTTTAGGCAAAACATTCTTCTTAACAATTATTCCCTAGGAAGTTATCTTTCAAATGGGACAAACTTTATGTAATTTTGATCTCTACAAATTAAGATATGATCTAAAAAATCTGAACTGCTCAAATGAATCGGCAAAAGTAGAGACTCCTCTGTTTTGGCCAATTTCAGGGTCTTAGAGCAAGAATTTTCTCACGGTCTTTTTTCAAGACATTTATAGACATAGAAGTGAGGGTTCTAATGTCTTAAGAATAACTCAATTTTGAGGTCTATAACTATACTTATGACAAAAACATTACACGGAGGTCAAATGACAACTGAACAGAAATTGCCAAAACCAAACTTTATCATTAATACACACTCAAATGATCAAGTCACATACTCATAAACATATATACACACATATATCATAAAAATATGTACATCTATATCACCAAACACCACAAGCAATCAAAATGAACAGAAATTAAAATCACACACGATCCTGACCTCAAAACGTAGCTTGAATCACTTTTCTTCTTCAACTCAGATCTTTTCCTCTTGTCAATAGCATCTCGCACAAAATCATCCAAAGACAAATACTTGAATTAAACTTCTACTCACTTTAAATCAAAAACAGAAAGAAAAAGGAGGTCATAT
Source organism: Excoecaria cochinchinensis (assembly GCA_947683425.1). Taxonomy (NCBI): domain Eukaryota; kingdom Viridiplantae; phylum Streptophyta; class Magnoliopsida; order Malpighiales; family Euphorbiaceae; genus Excoecaria; species Excoecaria cochinchinensis. Next base: position 9,186,634 of record CANTUQ010000208.1, on the reverse strand, counting down.
CGGAAAACCAACCACACATACCTTCTCAAAGATCAACTCTACCTTTCACAACTCTCTCTTCAACTAACCCAATAGGCTCACTCAAAGAGCAAGGCAAATGAAGAAGAAAAGAAAAAGAAATGTCAAGGCAAGAGGAGCACGGCCAAACACCCAAGAGCAAAGGAAGAAAAGAATAACAAAAGGCCAAAGGCAAAGCAACTAATGTGAGAGAAGAAAGGAGCAGCTGGTCCATCTTTATCCAAAACAAAATTCCCACCTTCCAAAATTAAATACATGTATATCTCTTTAGTTCCTTATTTCCTTTTAATTCATATGTATATCTCTTTTCTTAATAAATACATACATATATTTTGACCAAACCACATTATATCCCATGCCACATGTCACCCTCCTACAATGCCACTTGTTAAACTCCTATGCCGCCATGTGTCCGATACACATCAAATAATCCAACTCAAATGGGATTCACGTGAAGCATTCTGTCGCGCCCGCAACACTGTCGTACTCGCGATAGAACTCACACACAAGCCACTTACTCAAATACACTCTCTTATACACACAAACTCTTAAATTCCCGAACAAAAATTTCGAAATTCTACTAGGGCCAAATCGGGTTGTTACAACTAGAAGTCGTTAGTTGGAGTTTATCTTGTCTTCCGCTGTATTTTTGTTTATGGAGTTTGATTTTGGAAATGTAATTTTTGTAATGAATTATTTTGTATATGTAAATGTTCATTGTTTACAAATCCTTTTTGTAAAACGATTTGATTATTTATATATGAATTTGGCATCTTTATGATTATACGCATTTGTTATTAGCTTGCTCGAATATGTCTGTGTTTTGTGCGCGTGGCACTCCGGTATCCTTCCAACGGGGGTATCGGGGTGTTATATTCTCCTTCCAATTTACACATCAAATTCATTAACACATGAAAAAATCACTCTTACCAACTCCAATGAATTAAACATAGAGAAGAAGAAAACTTAATATTTTCTTACATTTATAAGCTTCCAATTACACTAAAACTATTTCTTCACACATAGATTCCTTGAAGCCAATTCTTAGATGAATTGAGAGAGAAAATTGGTAAGAAATTGAAGACGAAAGTCTGCCCTCTTTCTTCCCTTATGGCCAGCTAAACTTGGCCAATTCATGTGGCCATAATTCATCTTTATCCAATTGCCCAAAGTGAAATGCCCATTATTAATGGAAAATAAATGATATTAATTAAGGAAATTATGTGGGGTTAATATTTTAATGGGCATGATTTATTAAGAAGAAGAAAATAATTTATAAGTTTTAACGGAATTATTTTAGACCTAGAGACTAAATAGCACCCGAATAATTTTTGACTATATATTTTAAAATTATCAAATAAAGATAGTTTTAGTGGGATTAAATTCAACTAATGGATTAAAATTAAAATTTAATCTTGGATCTTGAAAAATAAAATAAAGAGTGGAAGTTTGGCATTTTTTGGATTAAGTTCCATTTTTATTATAACTATTGGATTTTTAAGGAAATTTTTGAGGGACCAAATGACATTTTTTCCATATTTTTCTTCTTTTTTCACTTAATTGCTAAGAAAAGCCCTTTATTTCCTCCTTTTTCATTTTTCATCGATTTTCTTCATTTTAAAGCTTAATTTCCTTCTCTCTAACCCTTAAATCAATATCTAAACATTAAATCATCAAACTAGGGCCCCTAAAATCATTATATCAATAAACATTTTGGGAAAAAGATGAAAAAGTGGATGGGTTTACTTGGGTGAATAGTGTTAGAAATTAAACAAGGTAATTAATGGAGTTTTAATTATTTTTAAAGCATGATTTTAGTATAATTGCATGCATTATTGAACAAAAATCAATGAAATTAAATTTTTTTATGTATTTTTATGAAGATAAAGTGGATGAGTTGATGATGAACGAGAAAGAAAAAGAGAAAGAAATGAACATGTGATGATGAAGCTAAAGTTCTTAAGAGCTTAATTTGAAGTATTAGCATCAATTTTGGTATGTGTTCATGTATGATAATCAAGTTTGGACCTTGATTGATACACCTGAAGGAATTAAAACCATTGGGTGCAAATGGGTTTTCGAAAAGAAAACTGACATAGATGGCAAAGTGCATAAATTTAAAGCAAGACTTGTTGCAAAATATTTCAAACAAAATCATGGTATTGACTATTATGAAACCTTTCGCCAGTCTAAATATTTGGACCTTAATGTAGTATCTTATTTTCATTTATAAAAGGGTTTCTTAACATTAATATATTATTGGCATGTTACATTATAGTAATATTTATGAATAATATTTAATATTATTATAATTGTCCTTGGTCATTTATCACTAAAGGGCATAATGATAAATTAAGACTATGGGTTTGATTGATAATTATGAGATGATTATATATGGTGATATAAATTAAACTTGTAGGTACTTGTTAGAAAATAAGGTACTGGATGGACTCGCTATGAGATCACTGCATGGGTTAGTGCCATAAATGATCTCATAATAGTTATGTTATTGAATCTATAGACCTAAGATTATCACAATATCCTACATAAGAAACATTATGCTTTGACTAATTAAATGTTATCTTTAATTGAATAATTATAAAGGTTATGATGGGGCATGATGAGAATTATACAGAGGAAAGTGAATAGTCAAGATGAAATTTTTTACTCTTTTTTGAGAGAAATATCTATTGGACCCCTCAATAAGTAGGGTTGAGAAATGTATGGTTGTGCTCAAATAAATTAATAGTCTAATCAATGTCATTTGAATTTATCAATCTACTTAGCGCTTGGGGAAATTATATGTTTGAACAAAATAAGTGTGACATGGACCATGACTTGTGTTTGAACAAGATCGTGTGACAAAAGGATTATAACATATTCTATTGGTTAGGTTAAAATCAGATTATCGATATTCATATTATTTGGGTAGTTATAATGTCTGTCTAAAGACCAATTATTTCTTATGGGTTTATAATAGAATTGGACCCACTGTCAACATAATATGAACCTATTGGATTGCACACTAAGAACGTAATAAATGAACTGGGCTTTAATTTGGGCAATTCAAATTTCAAATATGTCAGATATAAGATTCGAAATAAATGTGCTAGGGATAAAACAATATTTCTTATTATTTGAATAAGAAATAAATATTTTTTATTTTTAAATAAGAGATAATATCCCTAAAATGACTCACATGTTAACCATAAATGTGGCTGTATATATAGAGACATGTATTTTAGAAATGTCCTAATTTCACTTTTTACTCACTAACTCCCGCCACCCTTTTGAGAAAAAGAAACGAAACAGGGAGTAAAAAACATTCTCTGCTGCTTTTAGAGAAAAGACATAGAGAAAAGATAAAGTCCAGTTATATGTGAAGGGAGTTAGCACCTTTGCAATTCATTCATCGCCGTTCATGTGTGTGGATACCGGTAAAAGGTGGTCGCTCCTTGGAGCAGCACTTAGAGTTTGATTCATTTTGGAGAAAGTCATTAGCTTTGATACAGGAAATGTTTTATCTGATCAGATTTAAGGCATTAAATAATTTTTCTATGGTACAACTGGTTGGTAATCATTTATCCTTCTTTTTTGAATCAATTGGATCGCATGGATCCTCATGCTGCATTAATTTTGAATTATTGTGTTTCCAACAGTGGTATCAGAGCCACTTGCGAATTCAATTGATTCAAATATACTATGTTTTGTATATATGTGATATGTAGAAATTTATTTGCATCAATGTCGATCAGAATGTATGGTGATACATGAAATGAATTTTGTTTTTAGTTATTTAAAACAATCTGTTTGTATGAGATATGAACGAAATCATTGAATGATATTATTAACATTACGTAAAAGGGATATGAAGTTGATTAATGTTAATATGATTAACATGTTTCTTGATATTTTTCCTTTAATGCAATTAATTAATCACTAGTATCCAAATAGTAAATTTATTTATTTAAGTCAATTCAGAACTGTTTAGTGTGATTGAACAACCGCTGATATGATCAGCAGCGCTAAGTCTGATCGAACATAAGCACTAGGTTCATTTGGAATTAAGAGTGTATGTCCGATAGAAAATAAGGTATGTTCGATCAGACATAAGGTATTTCTAATAAAAAATAAACCAATAAGTCCAATCAGACATAAGCTATGTCCGATCAGAAAAGTGGGTTTTAAGGCAAAAAATTATTAATGAGATTAATAATACCTCAAAGTTTTAAGGGGCACTGCCCTTCATGTAAGGGGTGTTGCAAAGCTTCAAGGGGTGCTGCCCCTCAGGAACCGCGTAAAGGGCGCTACCACTAAATGGCTAGCGCGACCGCCGTGTTTGTAGCGCCTTATATGTCGTTAAATTTATTATTTCGTAATTTTATACATCAATTTTAATAAATTTTATTGAGCATGATATTAGATAACATATTTTTATTATTTGATATATGTATGATGTATTTGTATGGTGCATAGTATGTGTAGACACCGGGTCCCAAGTCAAGGGTAACATAAAAAAAATATCAAAAAAATCATTGCGGTTTTGGCCCTCTAGGCTCCTTAATAATTCATCCAAAAAATACATAAATTAGGTAAGGAAAATTAAAAATTATAAATTAAAAAAAATTAAGATTATGTTAATTTAATTAGTTAATATTGTAAGGTAAATTAAAATTGGAAAAAGATAATAGATATAAGGTTCAATTAGATTTAAGTAGATTAATTAAATTAAAAGGGTAGAAAAATATAGAGTGTTTAATTAGTGTAATGTTTAATTAATTAAAATATGTGGTAATTTAAGCAAATAAATTAAATTAAAAAATTAAAAAATGGAGGAAATTATTAGGTGAATGCCCTAATTTGTGGAGTATAAAAAGAAAATGTTGAACGCAAGAGGACGGGGGGGGGGGGGGGGTTCTCGGCTGAAGAAAGAAAACGAAACCAAGAAAATAAAAAGAAAAAAAAAAGGAAAAAGAGAGCAAGAACGCAGGGGAGCCGAAGAACAAAAAGAGAGAGCAAGCAAGAAGAAATGAGAGGAAAGAAAAAATAGAAAGAAAATAAAAGAGAAAGAAAAAGAAATAGAGAGTAAGAAGAGAGAGCAAGAACAGACCAAGGATTGAGAGACCAAAGAACCAAAATCAAAAGAAAAAAAAGCAAAAGAAATAAGAAGAGAAGAGGAGACCAGGTGAAGACCAAACCAACGGGGAGCACCCAAATGCCGGAAGAAGAAGGAAAAGAGAGAGGGGGCGGTGGCTCCGCCGGCCAGCCACACGCACCCCATTGTCGGGCAGGGCAGGCCCAGACGCACCTGCCGACGGTAGCCGGCCTCAACCACGCTCTGCCGGCAAGGAGATCGGCGAGGAAGGGAGCGGCGGCTAGGATGCCCCGGTGCGTTCCCGAAGCATGACCCTACGTTCACTCAATGTAGGGAAGTGTTAAGGATAATCACCAGCCCAAGCCCAAGCCCTGTACCATCAAGGTATATCAAATGGTGACCCGATCGGTCGTTACGCTTGTGATGAGCTAGACCCGTCGGCAGGGACCATGCTTAGGTAACCCTAAAATATCATCACCCATGACCAAAGCTCATGTAATGGCAATAGATACTTCTCCTAGGTGACATGTACCTTAATACAATGCTTGCTATGTGGGCCATTATAAATTGAACAAATTCAACCCTATTAAATGGGCTTTTATCAAAGGCTTTCATGCCCCGATGGTCCCATCCTAATTTAGTTGAAATGTTTAAATACATAAAGGCCAAAATCCATATGTATGCGCATTAGATAAGAGATGTTATGATGCCGGTTTTCCACCGAGCAACATACTCGTCCATTGGGTTCCCTGCTAACCCATGGATCAAGCCCACCTCGGAAAGAGACCGCATTACCTCGTGTGTGGGAGTAATAAGGTTGGAAGGATCTACTTGCTTGCATGTGGTTGTAAATACTGCATAACACACTATCATGCATTGTATATGTCATTCATGCATCATTCTAACAATTTAATTTTTCATCCATCATAGATCCATCTAAGTGGACTAGAGGTTCAGACAGCCGACTAGTGAGGACGAATCCACTTTTTGAGTTGCCTAAATTAGTGCCCAACTGGGATTCTGAGTCACTCTCTCCAGGACCACAAATGGCAGAAGAGACTGCGACGTTAACCACTCAAGACCTAGCAAGGAGGCTAGAGGAATTTGAAAGAAGGATGCTTGACATGATGGGCGCTATGGCTGAAAGGATTGCCCATCCTCCTGCTCCACCAGCAGCTGCTGCCCCACAGCCACCTGTTGCTCCGCAACCACAGGCAGTCCCTCCTCGGTGGCAAGCTGAACCACCTGCTGGTGGGGAGGCTCCCTTCGTTGGAGTTGCTGCTCGCCAACCTATCCATGGACACAGGGCCGCTCCACCTGTTGAGCCAAGAGGGGAAAGGGTCCCTAGCCCTAATGATGACTTTGTGATGGAGGAAGAAGATGAAGGGCCAATAGTCCATCATGCTGCCAGGCCTAGGGCACTCAGAGGAGAAGATGAAGCCTTAAGAGGGATGAGGCAACAGATCGAAGCCATCACTCGAATGCTGTAAGCTGGTAAGGGGATCAACCCTAAAGATAGAGACCTAGGGGATGAGGAACTGCTACCCCAAAGGTTTAAGATGCCCGAGCTGCCAAAATTTGATGGCACCTCCGACCCGTCAGCCCATATCAAACAGTATACCCTGGTCATGAAAGGCACAGGGTTGAGTAAAAAGCAGAAGGTGGAATATTTCTGCCTTAGTCTAGTGGGCCCTGCAGTTGATTGGTACCACGTGTTGGATAGGAGGTCCAAGGAGGACTGGGACCTTTTGGCCGAAGAATTCATGAAGCAGTATGACTGCAGTACTAGGATGGAGGTCACCGTAAAAGACCTTGAGCTCTTACAGCAAAGGAGCGATGAGTCATTCCATGAGTACCTCACCAGATGGAGGAACAGAGTCATGGAGATGAAGAGAAAGCCTGACACTGCAAACCAGATCAGGCTGTTTATTAGAAACTCATGCCCTTACTTAAGGGATTTACTTAGTTTCAAGGGGCTCAGGGATTAGGAGTCGCTCAAGGATATCGCTGTAGAAGCTGAGGCGGCTTACCTAGCAAAGAAGGCAAGTCAAAATAATTTTGCTTGGAAAGGCTTTGGGAACCAGTCTGGCCACAGACCGGGAGGTGCCGGGAGCAGTAACAGCAGAAATGAAAAGACAACAGAGGTCTCAGCCACCGGGGCAAAACAAGGCCAGAGGTACTTTTCTAATTTGGGCCGCCCTTTATCCTGGGTGTTAAAGAGACTGATAAAAGAAGGGAAGCTGCAGCCCCTTCCCCTTAAGCCAGCCAAAATCCAAGGACAACCGGGTCATAAAGATGATGAGTATTGTGCTTTCCACCAGCACACGGGGCATATGACGGACCGGTGTGTGAGGCTAAGGCATGAAATTTAGGACTTGATCGACAACAAGTAGATCACAGATCCTGAGAAGAGATAAAAGAAGAAAAAAGCAGGTTACAACACGGTCCCTCCACCATGATTATGATTGGGTCCTCTTAATCCACTAGTGAGAGTGGAAATGAAGATTATGTTCTTTCTTTTTCAATCATTGTTATTATTTCGAGAACAATTTTTTATGACAATGTTTGGTTATTTCAATAGAACAATTTTTGCTTATTTGTATGGTGTTTCTAATGATTTCATTTAACATGATCACAATGCATTTACTTTGACGTTAATTCAAATAATATGACCGCAGTTAATCTCGAAACTTTGGGGAACCCAAAGAAAAGCTTGATAGCATCTGATATAACTCCTATAGAGAGGGAAATTTAGAAAAAAAAATAATAAAGAAAAACTAGTTGCAATTAGGGGATTGGATGGAAACTCACTAAGAGCACTAGAACCTTTCTAATTACCCATCAAAGCGATCATTGGATAAGACAGAACCTAGAAAATGATTTAGGCAACATTTTCTTTGTATAGCTCTCTAAATGACTATTTCCTACCCTTATTCTGCAATTGCTTGCTAGCCCGTTGAGCTTTATGAAGGTATGCTAAATGCGTGCCAATTTTGTTGTTACACACGTTAAAACTATCCCCTCGCCTAAAATGATTTTTGCCTCCCCTTAGAAGAGTGGCCACTCTAGAAGGGATGGATGTACGTTTTAACAATTTTTTTTGGGTTATCAAAAATTGGCTTGGTAAGGATGAGTTTACACTTTAGGAAGAGGGTTTTTAGTCATGCGCCAAAGACATGAGCTCAAACAAAAAAAATAATAAAATAAAATAAAATAGAGCTCAAGATAGTAACCACTTGACGAGTTTCGATGATTACCTTTTTAACTATCATTCTGATCTTAATGAGCTAAAACATTACCGAACCCAAGTTCAAGAATACCTTTGTATATGCAACTGAGCTGAGAATGGTTCATCCATCAGTCGAGTAAATATTGCGGCCATATTTTCTCTAGCGACCTAATCTTTCTTTGACAGGCATCTACCTAAGCCTAACATTACAACCAAAGTAAGACCTCTTGATTCTTGGTTCAGTCTTACCCAATTAGCGGAGATGACCTTCTAATAAGGTTTGGTATGTAAGACGAGGCATATGGTATTCTTGAGCTTCAAGCGGGGAGCAATGAGTGTATTCATGCATTTGAGTTGAGTCTCATCCCTAACATTGCATCTAGTAGTTGCTTATGAGTTGAGAGAAAATCTTCAATCATGAAACCCGAGAGGGCTGATTGATAACAGGAGTTTGATGCTTTCAAGATCTATCTCGGATTAGCTGAAGTCTTGTATTTTTTAAAATCAATGCCAAAATAATGATCATGTTTAATGAAATCAAATTAAAACACATGCATTTATGCAATGATGTGATCAGAGTATTGTACCCTGTGTGATCAAAGTCATGTATCTTCCTACTCTCTGTTACTCTCAGCACGTAAATGCTTCAGCCGATTCATCCTATTATCAGATGTGCAAAATCAAGCTCATACAACCATGTCCTAAGACTCCTGAAAGATTCTTGCCAACAGCTTCAGCAATCTGCAAAAAAAAAAAATTAAAAAAAAAAAGAAAAAAGCCGCTGAATTAGGTTGGGTCCATTCCAGGCAAAAATAAGGCACAGGATTATGTGAAAATCCGTAAAGGACGCATCTCCCGCTAAGAAAAGCTAGTGTGAAAATCCACAAGGGATGCACTACCTTCAAATAATGACTATAGGTATCAGATGAGAATCTCGCAATCCCAAAGGGCATGAAATTCAAAAGCAGCTTAAAAGGCATCGCCCCTATTGCAAATTGCAGCTAGCTCGGCTGTCATCTCCAAGTCCACATAGATGCCCTGCATTCTCGCATGACTCATGCATTTCACTTGCATGCTCACTATTTTTCCTGCATATTTTAGTTTCCCTATTTTGTAGAAAGAGAAATTTGATGCGGGCACTTACAGAAGCCGAGTGACGACATCAATCCAAACAACCAACCAAAGACCTCTCAGGAGGCAACTAGCCAAAACAACATCAATTCAAGCATCAACAAAAGACCTTTGAGGAGGTAAATTCCGAAGACCTTTGAGGAGGCAAATTTTGAAGACCTTTGAGGAGGTAAATTCAGAAGACCTTTAAGGAGGTAAATTCAGAAGACCTTTGAGGAGGCAAATTCCGAAGACCTTTGAGGAGGCAAAACCAGAAGACCTCTGAGGAGGCAAATCCAGAAGACCTTTGAGGAGGTAGAATCCAGAAGATATTTGAGGAGGCAAATTCAGAAGACCTTTGAGGAGGTAGAATCCAGAAGACCTTTGAGGAGGTAGAATCCAGAAGACCTTTGAGGAGGCAAATCCAGAAGACCTCTGAGGAGGCAAAATTCCAGAAGACCTCTGAGGAGGCAAATCCAGAAGACCTCTGGGGAGGCAATACCTGAAGACCTCTGAGGAGGCAAAACCTGAAGACCTCTGAGGAGGCAAACCCTGAAGACCTCTAAGGAGGCAAATCTCAAAGTCCTTTGAGGAGGCAAAACCCCAAACTCTCTGAGGAGGTTAGACACCAAAATCTCATAGTCCTCTGAGGGGGGCAAAATTTCTAAGTCCTATCAAGGGGTATCACTTCAACAAAAGAAAAACAACATGGCAACAACCACGACCACGGATTCTTCGCTTCGAAAAGGTAAGGGCTAACTCAAGTACGTGTCTCTTTCCTTTTCTTCTTTGAGTTTAGGCTCATCTAGACACTAGTGTACTAGATTCCCCTAAACTGGGGGCAACTGTACACACCGAATCCTGAGTCAACCTAGATCGAAGTTACCCAATGATGATAAGATATCTTGTCACAGGCAAAAAGGTTAAAAGTGGTGATTTTCGTGAAAATTTGCATTTTAGAGTGAAAAATTGAAAAAATATTTTAAAAACTTAATTTTGAAAAATGGGGGCTTAAAATTATAGTGTTTTAGTCAATTAAATTTTTTTTTTTAAAAAAAAAAATTTGGATCTCGAGTGTCGGGCGCGGCGGCGCGCTGGCGCCCAGTGCACTGGGCGCGAAAAGGCGACGCTTTGTGCGCAGATTCCGCGCCTCCATGCGCGGAATCGCGCAACGCACCACCCGCCGACGCCCGTTGCTCAATAGCGACGGGCGTCCCTCCCCCGTGGCATCGCTAAGGGCCTGAAACAGCTATTTTACGATTTTTTACCCCTTTCATTCCGATTTTTTTCACCCTAAATCAAGGGTTTTGAGTCCAAATAAAATTCTAAAATATTCTTTTTGATAATTAATTAATTAAACTTGATTTTTATCCCCAAAAATAAAGGAATTTGTGTTAAAATAAAAATTGCTTTCCCTAATTGAATTAGGGCAACTTTCTTTTATCCTATATATTCTTTATGATGGGAAAAACCAAAAGGAAGGAGAGCATCCACTTTATTTTTGAGACGTGAAATTTCAAATTTCTTTCCTTCTTCTTCTATTTTTTTTCTCTTCAACAAAATTTCAGATTTTCTCTTTTGATTAATAAGGTTTAATTGAGATTGAAAAATCAATTTTCAATTTTTAATTATTCCAATTAATCCTTTTGGCTCCAAAAAATTAATCATTCACTTCCAAATCAATTTCTTTTCAATTTTATGCATTTAAATTAATTTCTTTGTTTCCTCCATAAGCAAAGATAATTAATTTCATTGCTAAATCACTTTTTTAAGCAAATTTCCGGAAATTAATCATCACTTCACTTTCATCGAATCCAAAACTCTGAGGGTAAATATTCTAAGCTCAATTTTTATTTTCTTTTATTTTATTTATATTTAATCTAGTCATGTATATTTTGTTGTTTGTATTGATTTATTTATTGTTTTCATTTATTTACTTGTTGTATTGAATTTATATTTGTTCTAATTAATTGTTTATGTGTGATTTTATTTTTATTCATGTGAATATTGATTTGTTTTGATTCTTAACATGTAAATAATTTATTTTATTTTGATTCCTCCTTATTTTTAACATGTAATTAATCAATTAATTTTTGTTAATCATTTTTACCATGTAAATAGTTTATATTAATTATGAACACATCAATTAACCTTGTCATATATCATTATTATTTTCATCATTCTTTTATTTACTAACTGTTATCATTCTTCTATCATTGTTACATGTTATATTTATTATTTATTCAATTATTTGTTTATTATCATTATTTTTCATCATGTTCATAATTTTCATGTATTAATTCATTAACATGTTATATTTTAGTTTAATCACATCATTTATTTAGGTTTGTCATAAAAATGCATTTTTTACATTCATTTTAATTGTTAACATATTAATTCAATCGTCATTTTGATATCATGCTATTTTATCTTATTTTATTCCATTTATCTTTATTATTGATTTAATTGTTTTAATTACTAACATTATTTTTTATGCTTTGTTTTTATGTCAAAACTCATTTTTTTGCTTGGGCATTTTTTGCGAGCACACGGGGGGATCCAGAATGGCTCATTTGGATTATATGTTAATTTTCTTTAATTTGTAACATTTTATTTATTTATTTATTTTATTTTTGTCATAGAATTTTCTTATAAAATTGTTTATTTAGATCCTCTAGAAAGAAAATCACAAACGTTTGTTTTATTAATTAAATTGGTATTTTTCCTAAATAAAAATGGGACTAATGTCTCAATTTTCTCCATCCAAAATCATCACATAAAAATTATTTTATAATAAATATGCATGCGAGGACCAATATCCTCATCATTAATGAATATCCAGATTTATATATAGTTTGTACTTTATTTACAATGGGGGTTGTATTCCGTCTCTAGTTTTGTTGTATTTACTTTTATGCATTTTATTTTAATCTTGTTTTATTTACCGCTTTCCCTAACTGAATAACTTGCGCTCTAATTATTGCATCGAAATGTATGAGAAAAGGGATGAAAACTTAAATTCAAAACTTAATTATAAAATAACCAAGGTATGAATAAATAAGAAGTCCCGAACCATCTCTGGTCTTTGGGCTCAACGAGGCGATAGGACCATTCCGATGTTTCATTGGAATGGGATCTCCATGACACCTCTTATGTCCCACCAAAAGACTCAATTTACAATCCTAGGCTCCATAGGGTTAGAGGGTCATTCCAATGTTTTATTGGGGTGAATGCCTCCAAGACCCCTTTGGTTTGCCCAAAATGGATAAGATGCGTCGTCTTAGACTCACTGAGGCGAGATGAACTTTCCCAATGTTCTATTGGGTGGTGACTCCAAGAAACCTCCTTGTTGCCCAAAATAGACGCACTTGTAAATAACTTACAAGTTTTCATGAACCTCATCCCGATTGCCCTAAAGCGGGCCCTCGGGGCATCCTACGGGGTTCGACGCGCGTCACAGTGGCGACTCCACTGGGGAGATCTAGAAGGCTCGTTTAGTTCATATATTTATTTTCTTTATTTGTAATATTTTATTTATTTGGCTTTTTTTATTTATTTTTGCCATATAATTTTCTTGTAAAATCTTTTATTTTTAGGTACGCTAGAAAAGAAAATCACTAAACATTTTTTATTAATTAAATTGGTATTTTTTCCTAAATAAAATAGGGGACCAATGTCTCAATTTTCTCCATCCAAAATCATCACATAAAAATTATTTTATAATAAATATGCATGCGAGGACCAATATCCTCATCATTAATGAATATCCCGATTTATGTATGGTTTGTACTTTATTTACAATAGGGGTTGTATTCCGCCCCTAGTTTTGTTGTATTTACTTTTATGTATTTTATTTTAATCTTGTTTTATTTACTGCTTTCCCTAACTGAATAACTTGCGCTCTAATTATTGCATCGAAATGTATGAGAAAAAGGATGAAAACTTAAATTCAAAACTTAATTACAAAATAACCAAGGTATGAATAAATGAGAAGTCCCGAACCATCTCTGGTATTTGGGCTCAACGAGGCGAGAGGACTATTCCGATGTTTCATTGGAATGGGATCTCCAATACACCTCTTGTGTCCCACCAAAAGACTCAATTTACAATCCTAGGCTCCATAGGGTTAGAGGGGCCATTCCAATGTTTTGTTGGGGTGAATGCCTCGAAGACCCCTTTGGTTTGCCCAAAATGGATATTATGCGCCGTCTTAGGCTCACTGAGGCGAGATGAACTTTCCCAATGTTTTATTGGGTGGCGAATCTAAGAAACCTCCTTGTTGCAAAAAATAGACGTACTTGTAAATACCTTACAAGTTTTCATGAACCTCTCTTGAAAGCCCTAAGAGCGGGCCTTCGGGGCGTCCTACGGGGTTCGGGTGCGCGTCACAGTGGCGACTCCACTGGGGAGGGATGCCCGTTGGTATTGAGCGACGGGCGGTGCGCGATTTCGCGCACGGAGGCGCAAAGCGCACGCTTTTAGCGACGCTGTACGTCTCCTTTTCACGCCCAGCGCGCCCGACACTCGCGATCCAATTATTTTTCTTAAAAAAAAATTTTAAATTGACTAGGGGATTTTTCAAAATTAACGTTTTAAAATATTTTTATTATTTTTCAATTTTTTACTCTAAAATGCAAATTTTTCACGGAAATCACCACTTTTAAACCTTTTTATCTGTGACAAGACATCTTATCATCGTTGGGTAACTTCGATATAGGCTGAATTTCACACATGTATAACTTCGCATGTCATTTCATACATGCATAGCTTTTCATAGGCATTCCCTACATGCATAGTGCCCTAGGCCTCACAACATGATGGACTATTGGCCCTTCATCTTCTTCCTCCATCACAAAGTCATCATTGGGGCTAGGGACACTTTCCCATCTTGGCTCGATAGGTGGAGCGGCCCTTTGTCCATGGATAGGTTAGCGAGCAGCAACTCCAACGAAGGGGAGCCTCCCCACCAGCAGGTGGTTCGGCTTGCCCCCGAGGAGGGACTTCCTGTGGTTGCAGAGCAACAAGTGGCTGTGGGGCAGCAGCTGCTGGTGGAGTAGGAGGATGGGAAATCCTTTCAGCCATAGCGCCCATCATGTCAAGCATCCTTCTTTCAAATTCCTCTAGCCTCCTTGCTAGGTCTTCAGTGGTCAACGCCGCAGTCTCTTTTGCCATTTGTGGGTCCTGGAGAGAGTGACTCAGAATCCCAGTTGGGCACTAATTCAGGCAATGAAGGAGAGGACCTTGCATCAATGAAGGAGAGCCAACAGAGGTAACAACATGGAAAACAATCCTCCTCCTATTGGTGAATTTCCTCCCGAAAATGAACAAGTGCCGAGGGCACAAGAAGAGATTCCAGGTAATTATCGAGAAGAGGTCCCTAGGTAGAGGACGATAAGGGACTACGCTATACCGAGATGGAATGAGGATCATCGTACAATTGTGCTGCCAAGGGGGAGTGTAGTTTGAACTTAAACCAGTAACCATCAATATGGTGCAGAGGAACTAGTTTTCGGGTTCAGAAGTGGAAGATCCTGCGCAGCACTTGGACATATTTTTGGAGGTTAGTAATACGGTCCAGATTCCAGGAGTGACATTTGATTCGGTAAGATTAAAATTATACCCATTTACTTTGATCGAAAAAGTAAGAGAATGGCTGCAAATGTTACCGAGACAGTTAATCAGATCATGGGACCAGTTACAAGAGAGGTTTCTGATGAGATTCTTCCCTCCTACAAAGACTGTAAACATCCGCAACAGTATTTTGGATTTTAGCCAAATGAGTGAGGAGCCTTTTCATAAGGCCTGGGAAAGGTTTAGGAGATTATTGAGAAGCTATCCACACCATGAGATAGCAATCTACCATCTGATGATGCAATTCTATTCTGGGGTTACACCGCAAACAAGATCCCTTTTGGATGCATCATCAAGAGGTTCATTCATGAATAGGCTGCCGGAGGAAGCTTTCCATCTGCTGGATGAGATGGCAGCGAATGATGCTCAATGGGCTAATCCTAGATCAGTTTCAAAGAGACAAGGAATACATAATGTGGATGAGGCGTCGATGTTGAAGGCACAAATTGAGTCAATGCAAAAAGAGATGAGTGGTTTGAAAGTGCAAAATGCAGCCTCTGTTTATCAAGAGAGTGGGTGGTAAGAAAGTGGACAATCTAGTCAAGAGAGTGGAGCAATGGGAGATGTAAATGCTGTAGGAGATTACCGAAGGAATGACCCTTACAGTAACACATATAATCCGGGTTGGAGAAATCACCCAAACTTCTCTTGGAAAGTTAGAAATCAGAATGCATCATCTTCTCAACCACAAGTGAGAGCTCCCTTCAACGAAAACATTCATCATAACCACAACCAGTCATACCAACCTCAACCATCTACTCATTACCAAACACCATATCCATCCAACTACAACCAAGGGCAGAGTTCAAATCAATCACAACCTCAATCTTACCACCCACCGGGATATCAACCAAGGCCACCTGTTGAAGAGAAAAAGCCAAACCTTGAAGATATGTTAGCTAGCTTTATGAACAGTCAACAGCAGTTTGTGAATAGCCAGCAATAGTTTATGGCTAATCAAGAAACAAGGTGGAAATCTCAAGAACAATGGAACCGGAATCAAGACGCTTCCATGAGAAATTTAGAAACTCAAGTGGGACAGCTTACAAATTCTACACCTCAAAGGCAACCAGGGACTTTTCCTTCGAATGTTGACCGGAATCCTAAGGAAGAGGCTAAAGCAATCACATTGAGAAGTGGCAAGGAGGTGGTACAGAAAGAGGACCAAGGTAAAATTTCTTCACCATCATCTGATATGGAGGAGCCGACACGGAAGGTAAGCAACCCTAACTCTAGGGTAGATGTTAATGAAAATGCTCCTAAAAATGATAAGGGTAAAAGTCTAGTGAATCCTAGAGAAGAGGATCTTGATATTAATAGACTGCCATTTCCTGTAGTAGCTAGGAAGGAAAAGAAAAATGAGCAACTAGCTAGGTTTTTAGAGATGTTTAAGAAACTGCACATAAATTTACCATTTGCTGAAGTCTTAGCTCACATGCCTAACTATGCTAAATTCATGAAAGAATTATGTTCTAATAAAAAGAAATTAGAAAGGCATGGAACTGTGCAGCTCACAGAAAATTGCAGTGCTATAATCATGAACAAGATCCC